>JAWWEE010000158.1:29231283-29280218 GCA_035221455.1 Xenops minutus
CGCTCGGCGGGGCCGCGGCCGGGTAGGCCCCGCGCGCCATCGCGGCCTCGCGGCGGGCCGCGCTGGCCCCGGCGGTGGCGCCGGCACCCCCGGGGGGCTGGAGGCGAGCAGCAAGCCTCGGAGGGCAGGAGGGGCCGGCGCCTCTGCGTGGGTCCGGGGACAGGGCCCTCCTGCCTCGGGCAGGCGGCGGGCCTGGCTCGGCCTCTCGAAAGAAAGGAGGAGCAGATGGCCGCTTGCCGCGGGGCCGCGCTTCCCGACGGCTTTTCCGCATCTCGTGAGCCACCAGCGGGCGAGCTCGGCTGGATTGCGATAGGAACACCGTGCGAGCTCCGCGCCTCGCAGGTGTTAATACAGATCTCGCATCCATTGTGTTCCCTGATGTTTGAGTAAAGAACGCGCAGACGGGTTGTCCGCTCGTCTTCCGCCGTGACAGTTTCAATGGTGGTGGGTTCCACCCACTCGCCCCATGTTCGTTTCCTTCTGCGATTGTTCTCCCCACCTTGTTTTCCTACAAGTGCAAATATTGAACAGCAGCTACGCAATCGTTTTAATTTTTCAAATCCGTGTTGTTCCCAAAATGAGCGCTATTGCCAAAGTGACTATTCTTGCCGTGTTTAAAGCACGCAGTTACGTAAGGCTGTCCTTTTTCTGCAAGAGCTTGTCTTACCCTTAATACTCACTGCTGGCCTTGCCAGCGTTTGCGTGGTAAGGGTGCGCCAGGGAAACCATCTGTTGGAAGACTGGGTACTTGGCGAGGGAGCTGAACCAGCCCACTGAACTGGATTTCTCTGTGGGCATTAAAATGCACGTGTGAGCACAAAGGAGAGACTGGCTACAAAGGGCAGCGTTGTGGAGGAAGCACAAAACTTTCCACGTGAAAGCGATTAAATAAATAGCCATCACCTCAGGTCGTTCGAGCCTGGCTAAGGCGAGGCGAGTCGAAGTGCATGCTGTCGCAGTTCAACCCCTCGCCCCATAAAAAGCCCAGTTCCCAGTTTTCCAAAATTCTGGCACTTCTCTGATGGCACAGTGAGTCCAAGTAAAGAAACTAATCAATAGAAACCTGATGGGTGTTCATTAATAGAGAAGATAAACCACACTGATTCAAAATACTGCATCCAAATTGACTAGAATTACTTTCACAGCTGAAACATTATATGTTGCTTGTTTACTCTGCCTGCTTTAGGGCCCAGTATTTTAAGGCAAGATCCCATCATATTTCCAGTCTGTAGGGCTTGGATTCTTTCTTTATTATATGACAACAAGCTCACTGAGTGAGCCAAATAATATTTTCCAGTTACAAGAACTTAAAAATTTCTAAATCATATAAACTGGAAAAGGGACACCTCGAGGTAAATAATGGAGTTTTCATAAAATGCCTCAAATTATGTATCCTCGATCAGTAGATAGTTTTGAAAATATGAATATCCAAAACAGCCTTTTTTAATTTTTGCCATTGTTGAATCTCATAATGAAAAAATGTTTCTTCTTCAAAACCTGACAGACTGTTAAAATAAGGTATTTATGGTTACTGGAAATGGAAATAGTTTGATGACTACCATATATCTTTTGTATGCTAATATAACTTTTATTGCAGCAGTTCTTCCATGTGAAAGCAAAAGTTTTATGTTGTTATTTCAATTATTAACTTAAGTTTTGTTCTTTTTTTTTTTTTCCAACTGCTGCTAGCCCAGTAAATTAATCTTTGAGGCTATAGAGTTGGGGGGGGTTTCATGCTTTTTGATACAAAAATCTTACTAGTCTGACAGCAAACAAAAACATTGTTTCGGATACAAAAAGTCTTTAAGTTACACGATGAAAAAGGACAAAAAGGGGAGTTTTGTGTAGGTTCTGCTAGAAGTCAGCAAGACAGGATTTTATCACTTCTCTGGCTATAGGGAATTGGGTTTTTAATATGTATATCTGGGGACAGTAACATCAAATCCTATTTAACCGAGATTTCTGAGATGTAAAAGTGATCTTAATCACCCTATTTTAAGTTTGTTAATCTGATAAACGGTGCTGTTTTCTTTCTTAGTATCAGCCTTAAGATGAGTGGCTGCCGTGTCTTTGTTGGACACCTGAGCTCACGTGCTCGTGAAAGGGATGTGGAGAAATTCTTCAAAGGATATGGTCGCATACGAGAAATCCATCTGAAAAATGGATTTGGATTTGTGGTAAGTAGTAACCTTGGTTTCCCTTCTCTTGCTTGCAGGTACTAACCTTGCTAGGCTGATGTCAAGGAAGAGAAGATGGTTAAGAGAATAATAGTTGCAGTGGGAAATGGGAAATACTAATACACATTTCAGACTGCTTTTCAGAATTTGGGATTACAGCTTTGGCCAAGTTTTGCTCAAAATCTTAATAATATTTTAGCTACATTAAATACATTGTTTGATCAAAGTTTTTCATGGATTTAAAATTTATCCCTTATTTTTGAAGACTGTATCAATATCCTGTACAAAATTTGACAGTCTTGACCGGGAGAAAGGTTTATACAGAACTACTTATATTCCTCTCTCCTTATAGTCTACTTGCTCATATCTCTACATAATAGCCTGACTTGAGAGCAAAGTAGTTGACTAAGACAACAGGTATAACAGGTGCTTGCTGGTGGATTCAAACAGCACAGCTTTTAATTCTTGCAGCTAAAGTTAGTAATTCACTGTCAATACATGTTCACAGGGCCTATGTGTCTGTCAGACTATTAAATGAAGTGGATGGTTCATTGTATCTCAGTTTCCTGCCACTGCTTTCTAGAGCTCTATGCTCCTAAACTGTTGTCCAAATATTTGCAGCTTTATAGGTTCCCAAATTTACTCAGGATCGACTTGTTTCTTAAATATTGTCTCCTGAGAAGGTATTCTGCAGCACCAAGTGCAAACTGGAAAGGTTGATACTGCCCTCACACCATGGCAGGCTTATATGCCATTCTTTCTGCTAAGATCCATGAAATTATGGGAAAAGAATAAAAAATGAGTCTTTGCCTACCTTAGTTTCATATGAGTACTGCTCCTTAACTCCTACACATGCTGGATCCTGGTTACCTGCAGTATGAGCTACTTCTTTTTGACTGCCAGTAGGTAAATACCTGTCTCTTAGAGTCTGGAGGTAAGTGGGTGATCTAGATGTGAGCCTGCATTTATTTAGAGTGCTCTTTCCAGTTGCCGCTGTTTCTCAATCTCCTTTCCCTGAGTGTTCCTCTTCTCTTCTTGGGCAGGGTTGTTGACTCATTCAGGAACAACTTCTGCCTATAAGCGAGTTAGTCAGTCCTCCCTCCTCTCTTCTCTAGTTCCTAGGCAGAACCATTTTCTTTTCAAAGCTCAATAATAAACTTGAATAATTGTCTCAGACGTTTATCTAAAAAACTTAATTGTTTTCAGGATACAACTTTTTTTCCTTATACCTGAACGAACCTCCTCCACCCCATACCTGTCATCCTGTTACTGTGCACCCACATGTGGAAATAATGTCAGTGTAACTGTGTTAGATTTTGGAAGATTCTGACTGGATCCCCTTGGAGCTGTCTTTTCTTCAGGCTGAACAAACAGCTCTCTCAACCTTTCTTTGTTCTCCAGCCTTCTGATCAGTGTTGGTTGCGCTCTGCTAGTCTCATTCCAATTTTTCAATATCTTTCATGAGCTGGAGGGACCAAAACTGGACACACTGTTCCAGGTATGGCCTAACAAATGCCAGGTAGGGTGGGATAATTGGATCCCCTGGTCTGCTGGTTGTACTCCTACTTATGCAGCCCAGGACATGGTAGCAAGGCCACACTGCTGACTCATGCTTAGCCGACTCTCCACAAGGATTTCCATGTCCTTTTCAGCAGAGCTACACTTGAGCCACTCAGCCCCCAGCCCATTCTGCTGTTTACAATTACCTTAATCCAGGTGCAGCACTTCATGTTTCGTTTGTTAAAACTTGTGATTCTTGTTTGCCTATCTTTCATCCTGTCAGGGTCTTTCTGTGGGCTGGTTTTTCCTTCTGGTATATCTATTTCTCCTCCCACTTTGGTGTCAGGCACAAAATTGGTGAGGATACCCTTGATCCTGTCATCCCTCTAATTTATAAACACATTGAAGGCATTATCATTTGTGGCAGTTCACTTGCTGTGTGTTGTCTGTTCATCTTTGGGTTTGGTTATTTAAGATCTGTATTTATAGAGCAGCTTACAAAACCAAGTAATCGTTGTAGTGTTAGAAGCATGTTGCATTGTGCTTGATTGAAATCACTACTTGATTTGTGAAACTGATTTTATCTACTTAGATTTTGTAGATTTCAGGGCATCATGTTTTCAAACGTCAGATCATACAGCTAGATAGACTTGCAGACATTCAGTTTGTTAGAAACTAGCTGAAATAATGGGAGTTGTAGGTGCCAACTATTGATACTCTTAAATGCTGGACCTAAATTTCCTCAAAATAATCTTTGCAGCATCATGCAAGGATGTGTGATGTTTCACTTTGTAGTGAAACAAATTTCCGTGCAGAATGGGGAAGATTGCTTAAGCCAGTATTGCTTCTGAAAAGCAGTTTATGGTTATGCAAACACGTTCTTAACTTGAGAAGCTTCTTTTTTGTTCATCACTCACAAGCTGCAGTTCCACGATTTTTTCTCTTCCATCTACGCTGTTGTTTCAAGCAGTCCTTGCCCAGCTGCTTGTTTTGTCTGCTCTATTTCTTTCCTTTGCTCCCTTGCTTCACATGGCATTGCTACAGTTGTTAAACCATATAATGAACCTACCTGGGAAGCTGATCTGGTTGAAAAATAACAGTATTTTTCACCTCGTCTCCTGCACAAAGTGTGGTGTTTTTCATCTGGGTAGGTTTCTTGACCTAGTTTCCTGCAGAGCTGTACAAACAGCTTTGCCAAGAACCAGTGGGCTGGATAGCGGGCAAGGCTACTCAGGCTGACTAAAGCAGCATTTCTGCCAAAAGCAGAGTGAGAGATTCCGTTAGAACACTGTATGGAATTATGCATGTTATAGCTAATCTGGACCTGCAGGTGGCCAGTACTGAAGAGGGGCTTATGTTTCATACTCTTCTTACAAGGGCAGCTTTTTGCCCAGCTAGTGAGATGAATTCACTCAGAAAAAATCAGAAGGGCTTTTTTTCTGGTTTACTCTTTCTTTGCCAATTCAGTAAGAACTGAATCAGCTATAGAACTCTTAAGAGGATTTTGGGAGTGCACAAATCTCCTGCTTTTGTTTGCAGTTGATCAGCTCATGTTGTTATGTAGGATTTGCCTGTATGTAGGGCTGTGTTTTAAGCTGTATGCCTTGAAGTAATTCTTCCCACCTCTCCCCAAAAGTATTTTAGATATTCCTGTAGTAAATCAGGTCATTTAATTGATTTATTTTGTATAGATCCTTCCAATAGTTAACTGAAACAACTGAGGGAGGCAAAAGGAGTTTGTGGGCTGTAGGGAGGAGAAATGGTCTTGAATATGAAGATCTTTGCTTTCCAGTCATAAATGTCCTACGTATTTGCTTCCTTGTTCAAAGTTCTGCATGATACCGTGTGCAGAAATGTTAAATTTATAAAGAAAACGTGCTTACTAGTATTTGCATATACTGTGAGGGAAAATACTTTTTTATTTCTATTTTCTTTCTAGGAATTCGAAGACCACAGGGATGCTGATGATGCAATTTATGAACTAAATGGTAAAGAACTGTGTGATGAAAGGTAAGTGTGATACCATATTTTCCCTAAGAAAAGAAAAAGTACTTTGCATCCAAATGCAGTGTATTAGCTTGTGCTCTGACACTCATTTCTTTTGGCTCTGTGAGGGGGACATACCTTTCATAACTTCAAAGACATTTATTGTGATTCAGGCTATAGTCTTCTATAAGGCAAAGATTACTTTGGAACTAGTGGAGGAGTGGTTTGGAGCAGGGCTGACTCTTTTCTCTACTTGCACTTAGTTCTCTTTCAAAGGTAACTCAGTGTCTTGTCATTAGAAATACTAGTAAGGGTGAATTGAACTTATTTGTTTTTGTCTCTTGGCCAGAAAATAAGCTGATAAGCCTGTCATCATTTGCAGTGTTGCTCTTCAGTTTGCAGCAATGTGGACTATGGTCATTGTATGTTACAGTGATTTTTATTGTGATTGTGGAAGCTGGAATCTAGGTCATTATGTTTTTCTTACTTATTTTGGTGGTGCCCTTTTCTCTCTGCTATTACTCTTGGGCTCTGGTTAAAAAATTCAAGTGTTTCAGTCTGAACTACAGACCTGTGACAATTTTCATGAAACGTCTGAGGGAGGTGAATGAGAAAAGAGAAAACCACTGGTCTAGCTCTTTAAGAAATGCCAGTGATTGTGTTATAAATCAGACGTTGCAATAGGCAAGATAATTCCTGTTTGTGCACATGTGCTTCCAGTGGTGAAAGATTTTAAATCAATGTAAAATGCTTAAAGTTTGATGGCTTATTTTTTCATGTGCTTGTTTTGTTTTGTTCCTATCATAAGGGTTACAATTGAGCATGCTCGAGCCCGAAGAGGAAGGGGAAGATTCTCACAACGGTTCAGTTATTACCAGTCGCAGAGTGGATCTAGGTAGGTGGTCTGGACTCTGTTTCCTCCCAGCACAGTAAGTGAAAAACTGCAGTGAAATACTGTTTTCTTCTTGTGATTTACGGATCCAGCACTGTTTCCTTGTACAGCTTCACAAATGTTTTCTCAAGCTTTGTAGGTCCATTACTATTATTTGCCTTCTCTGGCAGAGGAGAGTGTGGGTTTTAAAGCTATTTAACTGTTTTGTGGCGGTTCACAAACCTATTATGAAATGCAACTTTGCCATATTGTAGGCACTGCGTTGGTCTTGCTTCCTACTTCGTGTAAGTGATATGGAGTATTGCTGCAGTTGTATTGGCTGTTTTTAACACCAGGTCAAGAAAAATGCCAGGCTTCTCTGTTCAGGCTTTTGTCATCAAACTGAACTTACATGCTAAGAAGAATCATTGTAGAGCAATAGTTCAAGGTATTTACTGTCTAACCAAGCTTTCATGTTTCCAGTTGTATGGTTATCAAAATACTTAGATCAGCACAGCCTAGAAAAAGAGCAGTGCTAGGCACGAGATACTAACATGTGCAGGAGTGTTTAAAAACCAATTAACTAAGTTTGCTGACCAAGCAGGTGCCTTGCTAAAGGAGAATCTGCCTGGCGATGGAATCTGAAAAACAGGACATAGCTCTTTTCTAGAATACCTCTAGTGGACATGCAGTATTTGTGGAGTTGTTCACTTTCAGTGATTTGAACCAGTGGTGAACCTTGCACCAACTTATAGTGAAAGTTCTGCAGATTTGCATATATTCCACCAGACAACTCACTACATCTTTATATCTATCCATGTAAAGTAAATATGTACAGATAAGTTTACTATGTAGAAGCATTTATAGCTGTGGCCTATGCAGAGTAGAGTTTGAAAGCAAGAGCACGATATAATGGACATAAACCCTTTTGTTTGTTTCAAAGTCAGAATTGCTTCCAGTTACCAACCAGTGTCTGGAACATCTAATTTGCATATGAAAGTATGCTAATTAGATTATTTTTTCTTTAGTGGCAGTAACCTTGATGCGGTATAATTGGTCCGAGGTCCAGGCTAAAAGTGGACTTGTAAAGTAGGAAGTGTGATTGAAGGTCGTGGGCATCTGACATTGTAGTCATGTTCATGACGTCAGACTGCCAGTGCCAGACAGGAAGAGACTGCGGTTTGCTATAATGGAAAAGTGAAACTCAGCCTGCCACTTTTGTGACTCTGGGACCTCTGTTTAAATACCTGGAAGATATGGATGTTCTGAAAAATATTGGGACACTTTGAGGTATGCCCTGAAATGAAATTGCCTGTGCTTCAGTGTATAAAATCGATACGCACAATTTAGGATTGTGTTTCTGTGGGAGGAGAAGATGAGAATCATTTTCTCTAAGGTCAGTGCTCTCGATTCTTTTTTTCTGGTAATACAAAGTGCTGTCATTGTTAGAATCCTGCATTACTTACCAAAAGACTGGCATACCTTTTTCTGTAATTCTCAAATCCTTTTCTATTCTAGAATGACTAGGATTTGGAATGGAAATTACTTGCAAGGATATTCTTTTCAGATGTTCGTTCTTTCCAGATGTCTTACTCTCCTATACGAATATTTTCAAGCCACATTGTCATTTTTGAGAGGGTCATTAATTTTTTGTTAAATTGAAAACATCAGCTTTCATTTAGGAACTGTAAACTGCCACAGTTATTTCAGAACAAACCGTTCATTAGCTCTTATCTTACTGAAATAGGAATATTTCTATCCAAAGAAACCCCTAACATAGATCATGGTGGCATTTAAAAATATTGACAAGTTTACTTGAAATTTAGAAGCATGAACTAAGATGCCTTCAAGTTGTGCCTTCTAGCTCCCTGACATGAAGCAGAATGCTTTTCATTTAAAAAAAAGATAGAAAAAAATATTGTCCTTTCCATGAATATTCCCTAAAACTATATATGAGCCAAACAGGTCAAATAATCAAAATTAAACTAAATCTCTCTATGTTATTTTCATTCTACTAGGCACTTATTTTGGTGTGTCTAATAAAAAAAAGGCAGCTATATTAACTGCCTTGGTAAAAAGTTTTTCATCAAAATCCTTTTTAATCCCTGTGTATCAGCTTGCTTCTTGTAGTGAAGTCTTAAATATATTCTTGACTAAGGAAAATCAAGTCTGCAATCCAGCAACAAGGAAATTACTTAAATATTTCAGTAAACTGTAGAAAATGTCAGATATCTTAAGTTATAAATTCCTTACTGGAGAAATTTTTCTTTTTTCTTTTTCCTTTGAATTCTTCCAGCCGGTATGGACCTCCTGTTCGTACTGAACACAGGATCATTGTTGAAAACCTTTCATCCCGTATCAGCTGGCAGGTGAGTTGGCATCTTCTTGTTTTTACACCTTATTTTACTACCCTGTAAGTAGACTACTTTTAGCCTAATTTCTTAATAAAGCCATCATAAATATTTAACGTGAACAAAAAACAAGGAAAAAAGCTTCAGTGATTGCTAAAAATTAGCATTCCAGCACTTGAAGAAGTCTTTCGTTTTATAGCTGTGCAAATAGTACTGTAACTAGATTTTGCAGTTGGAAATCGATTCTTTCTTACTTGTGTTTACCAGCTGATAAAACTTTCTGAAGGGTCTAGATTCTAAAATACTGAAGCATAGCATTCATTCAAATGTCATGTCATCCTTTTGTATTGTTACACCTGGAAGTGTGTGCTTTTGTTTTGCGTGAAATTTGTGGTCTTACGTTTTGCAAAATACTTTTGTGACCTGATGCATGATTGAGAAGTCTGGTAATACATGGTTATAGTAGAGGGAATTTTAAGAAAAATCATGTCAAGTATGTTTACTGTACTATTTTGTAAGAAAACGAACTTTCAGTATTTGTCATGTGAAGCTTTCTTACCACCTTTTGTTTTTGTTTTTTCACTCCTTGCTAATGTTTTTCTAATATCTAGCTGGCCTTTAACAGAATAGCCATATAATCAATTCCTTTAGTTGTATTCTGCATAGTATACAGTCTATAGAAAGGTAATTTTTTAAGGGTGTAGCAACAGATGCTATTTACAAAAGGTGAGTGAATAGTGGAGTTCAGTCTTGCTCATTAGCCTGTGTATTCTTTGAATAAAAGGTACTTTAATTAATGTTCTGAAAGATGCAGTAGAAGAAGTTGAATATTCAAAGCCTCAGTCCTGAAGCTGCTTCCTCACGAGGAGGTTGCTTGGCTTGCCTGGAGCTCTCCTGATGTGTTTCGTAAGAGTTTGGGTGCAGTCCATGCAGATAAACAGTTGAACTAAGTTTATCTTCTGCATGACAGGTTCAAAGGGTTCATAATTGTACAGTTGTGTTAATTATTGAATAGCTAAAAAAACCCAACGGAGTTGATGTGATGGGCAAGTGGATTTAATCTAAATATCTTCTCAGTATGCTATGCAGTTACATTTATGAAGAGATTGTCACTTGGAAATGACAGCAGGGACCAGAGAAGTAAGCTATAGTGGAGTGATAAGGAGAATAAATAGTGTTTAGTGTTAAATTCATAAGTTTAAAAAAAAAATCAGCTTTTCTGTAACTTTTACTTGTGAATATTTATAATGGCTTTATGTGTACTTACATTTTAATCTGAAGCCCACCCAATTCAGATTTCATACAGGTGAATCTTAAGTATTCTAATTAAATGTTACAATGACTCTTAAATACATGGTAAGTTAGCCTAAGAGCCTTTACTTCTTGATACCTGCCTAAATAGACATCATTTGAAGCTAATAACCATGTGCAAGCTGCATTTAGTTTTGAAGCTGTACTACTTTGATACTGACTATAGTGTTCTAACTTCTAACTGTGCTACTTACAAAAGAGATTAAAATAGCTAATGCATTAACAGTAGTGCTGTTATTCTTCCCTTCTAATTCCTGAGCTGCTAGGAAGCACAGTCGGTATAGAACCTTGCTTTAAAACTTACACATGTAATTTCATCTTTGGTGTGTCCAGATCCCCATGCTTTGAGAACATCTGTCTCCTTTAAAAGTTGGGATATTTAAAAAAAAAAAGCCACAAAAATTTGTATTCAGATCAGTTTCCTCAAATTGTTGACTATATTGTTAATAGATAATCTCATCTCTAAGTAGTAGACAAACTTAGAATTCTCCTTGTTTTAATGAATTTATATTTCTGCCTCCTCAGAGCTTTCCAACCACCCTCATTATTTCTTCAGTTTCAGACAGTTGAGAAAAGCAGGTCTATGTTATGTCAAGATGTATTTTTTAATAGTTTTTTCTATTTATGGTCATCCTACACAGTATTTTTCTTTGCTGTGAAGGACAACAGAGATTTTTTTGTGCTGTTTAAGGTGAACCAGAACAGTAAACTTGGGTTAAAATTTGATTTTCTGCTGGTTAAATAAAACCAGATAACTTTAATACATTCCTCTTAATGAGAGAATGTAGAGCTTTTGTAACACATGTACACTTAGCCTGTTTTGAGCAATAATGCCGGCATCTTAATCACGTTGATATAGCTATTACAAATTATATTTCCTGTTGAAGATTCTTAGGATTCAGCGTATAGTGTGGCAAGATTGTGGGAGCCTCAATTTTAAAGTCTAGAGTTATTGAATTAGGAAATAATTATGTAGATTAACATTTTATATTTTAACTATGTAGATTAACAATTTAAATTTAATTTTGACTTATCAGTTGTGGTCTGGTTAAACTCTCCTTCACTTGAGCAGAGCCAAAAGTTTGTCCTGCTAAATTCAGGTAAACATCCTGACATTGAAAGTATTATTTTGAAATGGTGCTATAGGGCCAATTTTTCATTTGCTCTTAGGGTTTCTTTGTGTTAAGACCTGTGAAACAAGGAAAATTACTACTTTGCATATGCCAGTTTTTAACATAAAACTATTGAATTTTAATTGAAATACCTGGTAAGACTAAGCTTTCTCATATTCTGTGGCAAATGTTCTAAAGTTCTTCTTGGCTTTTTGTTTTGTAGTCTTTTCTTCCTTACGCGTATTTCTAACCAAGTGCATTTTGAACCTCTTCTAACAGCCTTGATTTGGTTAACCTTCATTTTTCTTGTGTGGAGGAAAACGAACCAAAGATTTGGGGGTTTTCTAGTGGCTAAAATTCTAGGGTTTGGCCTGTTCTGAATTTTCCTTTTGGTTCCGATGACACTCCTGTTTTTTGGCGATCTAGATCTTGGTTTGCCTGGGTTTGATCTCGATTGGCTAGCACAGATCATCCTCGGGTTCTTTAGCCACTTCTGGAGACTGGAGACTATGTCCAGTGCTTTCAGGGCCTCTGGTACCTCCGTGAAGCATATTGCTATGAGCCATCACTCTGCCTTTCTCATGTAAGAGAGTTCCTCTTGGCCAGCTAGGTATTGGACAAGCAACTCTTTGGTTAAGGTACCTTCTTATGTCACCTGCCACTTGTGGCGTGTTGCGGTAAGTAGTCTGGGATTATAAAATACCAGATACTGTTTGGTAAAAGTGCTGCCTTAACTTATACAAATGTTTAGCTTTTTTGTGACCTTTTACATTATTTGTTTGTGCTTTATCTATCACTAAGCAAGTAATTTTAGTGTTTCTGTGTGTTTAGTCTCTATTAAGTTTAATACAAGGATGTCTGTTGATGTGACACTGTAGTGTGACAGATATTCAACTGAAACTTAAGAAAAAAATTCCCTTTAAAATTTTTGATTAGATAGTAATGACACCTTTTTGTTTATAATTTTGCTGTGAAGATGGGGGAGGTGAGCATATAGGATGAATTTGTCCACATATATTGGATTGTCTTTTAACTGGGATGTTAAGATATGAAAATCTGCACTTAGTACTGTAGTGCTTCTCATCTCTTACTGTTCTGATTTCAGTGCACATGTTGGTATTTTAAGTATTGCATTGTGTTTTCAGCTGGTTTTGGGATGCAGGATTATCTTAAAAGCAGTGTTTTATTCACTGTAGTTGTAAAATGAGGGATCTTTTCTACATGCAGCTGTTCTTATATAGGCTGTTTCAGAAACTTTAAATTATATGGATATTTTTACACATATAAATTGAAAAACATTAAACAGTTCTGGCAGAGAAAGTTTCAGTGGAGTATTACTGCTAGCTGACTCATTTGTGTCATGTTTAAGACTAAAATGTTAACTTTTGCTGCAGGACTTGAAAGATGTCATGAGAAAGGCAGGGGAGGTCACCTATGTGGATGCTCACAGAAACAACAGGAATGAAGGGTATGTTCACTTGAGTCTAAATCTATGTGATAACTGGAATTGTTAAGGGCATGATTATTCTTGTGATATAAAGGAAATTAAATACAAATCTTTGGTGTGGCTTAGGGGCTGAAGTTTCTCCAGTTAAAGAAACCAAAACAACCCAGAACACAAACTGTCATAAAGTAGGAGTTCAGTATTGAACTCAGTCTCTATATTCTACCATGATAACAATATGTAAAAGCAGAAAAGGATGAGAGAATACCTTTCAACAGTTAAATTAATCTGTCTTTAAGTTGCTTTTATATAATTATTTATGATCTGACTCCTGAGGCTAAAATACCCCCTGTTTGTGGCTGCTTTGCACTGGTTCACAGTCAAAGTCAGGGGGAATGAACATAACCTCCATAGGGAATACCTACTTGCCTGCTTTCCACTCTTAATTCTGCAGACTACAAAGGTACAAAGACTGGATTTTTGTATTCACTATTAAAAATTCTTAAATAGGGTAGAAGGGTCTGCAAGTTTATTTTGTTTCTTGGACAGCTTTGGAATGCAGTTTAGTGGAGGACTGAAAGATACGTCCTCAGATGGTGCAAGTTTGTGTAGCTTCTTGCATTTTCTCCATCTCATTGCAGATGAGAGTAATGGTAATGTTTGAAGAGATTGGAAAAGTATAGATAGCTAGGACTGTTAGTGTCTTATTTTCCTGTTAACCAAGTTAAAAATTAACTTTCAGAAGATAAAACATGAAGCTATTCAACAGATTGAAAAAGGGCCAGACTTGTTCTCCTTAATTTTTCAGTTTCTCTGAAACATTTTTTCATGATTGTAAACAGGGTTGTGGAGTTTGCATCTTACAGTGACATGAAGAGTGCACTGGAAAAATTGGATGGCACTGAGCTGAATGGACGCAGAATTAAACTGACTGAAGACCACAGAAGGCATAGGTATGTCACCTGACCTGAGAAAATTCTGCTGAGGGCAGGGATTTGGGTAGTATCCCAAATGCTAATGTTTTATTATCTAATTTTTTGACCCCAAGATAAATATCACTGCACAGAACCACTTTCTAGCAATGTAAACAGATTAAGATAAGAACTAACTTGCTGAAACAGGGTAAATAGAACACTTTTGAATGAGAGTAAGATTTTTTCCTAAGACAAAACACGATTCTATAATGAATGAACTTTTAAAAAACTATGAATTTGGTATTAAAAACTTTAATTTAATGGAAAGCTTTTTCACAGTCCTGTGAAATGTTTCTCAAGTAGTTGTTAAAGCCAGCTTTTTCATGACAACAAAAGAAAAACAGTTAGCTTGTTTGCATTATTCCTAAAGCAGTTCTGCCAGTTAGCCATTAAAAAATGTGTTGGCTGCAGATTTTTCATTGTCTCTCTTAAAAATAAATCCATTTCTTTCCATGATAAAAGGGATGCATTACTAGTTAAGGTGTTAAACTTCTAGGTCTTAACATGTGCGTATTCCACACCTTTGGAAACTTTTTTAGAATCTTGAAAGAAATTATTACTAATTTGCATGGGCATTTCTAGGGAGAATAAATACTACAGGTATGAAGTTTCATTCTGTGTTTTTTGTGATAAATGCCTAAAAGTTGGGTTTTGTCTCCTCCTGGCTGGAGCTGAGAGGAGGTATCTTTTATTAGGCCATTCATATTTTGCCAAACTAGCAGAGAATGTGAAGGCCAGCAGTTCATGATAGCCTTGACCTAAGAAGATACTGTCATGATGGACCATAACAGAAATCTAGCAGCACTCTGCAATAACTGAATGCTGTGAATAGCACATTTAGATGTTCAGCTTGATGTGCTGTGCATACAAAATGTTGAGAATTTGAATTGATTATTTTTAGTAGGAGTCGAGACTACAGCTTTTAATTGTGTTTCTCTAGAAGCAGATCTCGATCAAGGAGTTACTCAAGATCTCGCAGCAGGTCCAGGTCTACAGGATCTTCCAGATCGGACAGCCGGTCCAGGTCCAGGTCAAGATCCAGGTCCAGGTCCAGGTCTCGCTCTCGATCCCGATCTCGCTCTCGGTCCCGGTCTCGTTCTCGCAGCCGTACACCTAAAAAGAGTTACTCCCACAAAAGCCACCGCTCCAGCTTGATAGCTTCTTCCCCATCTCCCTCTTCTTCTAAAAGAAAATCTCGTTCTAGGTCGAGCTCTGCTCATAGCCGTAGTTAACCTGCTCTGAGAGATGTATTAATGAATTTAATTTGATTCAAGTTTCTTGCAGACTTGAGACAAATTATATATGAGAACTGGGAGGGGAAGAGTTAACATGATGAAAGGGTGACCTCCTCTTACATTGCCAAAGTGCCTGTCATCAAATAGGCCATCTCTGTGAGGAGCAGCTGGCTGTCAGCTTTCTTCTTTCAGTGAAGTCTGGAGTGGGAAGTCTTTTTTATTTTTTTTCCCTGCTATTAGTAAACATTTCTATCATAGATATATTATGTACACATAATGCTGAGGTAATGGGATGAGACAATACGCTGCTTTCTCCCTCTCTTGCCCCCACTTTCCCCTCCACTTCCAAGGCCTTTGACTTCCAAAATACTATGTTAGCTTTTGTCCTTGGTATTAAGTCTGAGAACAGGAAGTATAGATTTTATTCCTTTAAGGTTCTGTGGCTTCTTTTCTGTGTGAGAATGAATGGACCAGATGAAATTAGTTTAGAGTTCCCTTTTCCTCCCGTTGCTTGGCTTAACAGGCTGTTTTAAGTTCCAGCTTTACTTGACCTTGACAATATGCTTAATTTGCAACAGACTTTCAGGAATACACATTGTTTAGTTGAATATTGCTCATTTGGATAGTGAATCAATACAATGTTAAGCAGTAATGAAAGCTGGAATTTTCTGTTAAAATGAAATATACCATCCAAATGTCAGGATTATTGGAAATCCATTATAATAATTTTACAGTAATTCACTAGTATGTGGTATTGTATGTATAGGCCTTATTTGACAGGTGACTCCATAAAACTGCACAGAAATGTCAATATGCATGTCCATGTTTTTGATGTTTATAAAAGTGACATAGCTTTCATACCCAAAAGTGTGATACTGAATAACATGTTTATGACTAGCAATAGTCTTGATGGAAAGGAAGGTTATTTTAGTAATGAGAGCAGCAAAAAAAATTCCAGGAAAAGTGTAGTCAAAATCTCGTGAATGCACGGTTGTTTTGATTAATAGAAATTTCCACTGCAAATACTGTTCGTTCTTACAATTTGGAATTAGATACTTTTTTTTAACCTCTGTATCATTAAAGAAGGGAAACGTTTTTGGAAAAATATGTAAATTAATCCCAAAGTCTTACGTGTGTTTAAATGTACCATTCCTAATAAAATCAAACCTTTTTCTGGCTTATTTTGCAGTTTTGTTTAATTGTGGTTTTGTTGTTTGCTTCATACAATCATTCTAACATGATCACATTTATTTGAAGGTATACCTGTATGGAAGCAAGCAAAATGTAAACTAGAAACAAGTTATGACATGTAAGTAACGAGATGTTGACTAACAGGACAGAATAGGATTTTACTGTCATGGCCAGCAGTGGTTTTTTGAATGGATGGCAAAATATTTCTTTCTGCAGTCCTTGCAGACACATTTGTATGATTCCTTCTGGTCCACCAGTTCAGTAGAGGAACCAACAACCAAATGGCTATAGGTGTTGGAATCTTTCTGTAGGTAAACTCATTTGGTAAACTTTTGAAATGCTGTACTAGACATTCTTGTATTATTATAAATATGAACATAGCTTGTCTGCCTGTAAGGCTTCAAGACTGACACCCTTGACAGAGCCAAGTTATTGGTGACCCTGCCTGTAGCAGAGGGGTTGAAACCATATGATTTTTAACGTCCCTTCCAACCCAAAGCATTCTGTAATTCTTTGTATGTTTAGCATAATGTCATCGGAATATGCTTGCAGTTCAGAAGGAAAACTAGACAAATGACTTTGCAGTGGAATCTTACTAGATACGACTGTTGGGAAAGCTGGAGTATGCTCAGCTGTGTTAAATGTCAGTGTTGCTTGCTTTTCCTGATTTTGTTAGGCTACCAAAAAAATTTCCCAAGATGTCCACTGCCTCACCTAGTACCATTGAGATTGGCAAGTCCAATATCAGACCTTGAATGCTTCTGAGCACAGCATGCTTGCCTTGCAAATTGTTTAAATATAGAGCTAATGTATACCTTGTTTATTTTATTAATTCTTAATTCTTTCTTGTACGTTATTTTCCTTTCATAAGTTTCCATTGATTCAGTCAGCAGTGGCAACAGTAAAACAAGTAGAGACCTAAGAACCAGCCTCCTCTTCTCTCCCCAAACACCCTGAGGTTATAAACAAGTTTAGAATTGTTGTAGTGATTGCAACCATAAATAAACACAGTTTTTTCTGAACCTAAAGCCCAGTGTGCCCATAGATTTGTGTTGCTATTAATACTGGTGAGAAGGTGGGGCGGGGGGGGGGGGTGTAAACTGTAGGACTGAACTGATAGCGGTTTAGTGCAGAAACACTATGACAGTATTTATTTTCTCTGCTGGCACAGTAGGGATTTAAGTATCTGCCAGCACAGCAGCATCTAAGTTAACTGTAGTGCTGTTTTCTAAATGTAGCAACAGGTAACTAAGGGCTGCAGATTGTAGGGTAGTGTTAGCAAAGCAATGTGACACAGTGGAAACTGACCTCACTAATGTTTTTTTATGTTTTTTAAGGTGGCAAGCAGTGGCTCTTTGTTCCCCTAAGATACACAAAGGTGTTTAGGTGAGGAAAAGGCAAGTTTTTGAAATAGTAAGAATATTAAATCTGATCTTTCTGTGGGGAAAGATTTGTTTATGGTAGAGGTGAACTTTGCAGCTTTCTCAATATTTATTTGAAGGGCAAGGATAGGAATCTTAAGCAGCTAAAACCAGTTTTCTTAAAGGAAAAGTTGAGTCCCTGGTTACTCAGCTCTTAGTTGTTCCTTTTGGTGTATTAATTTTGGTGCCTGGAGAAATAACAGATTTTGAAGCCCCAATTTTTACTTATTGTATACATGACTTCCATGACTTTTTCTGTATCAAAAAAATGTACATGGGGGGAGAAAGCAGAAGGGTAGTCTGTTTTCACACATTTTGATTTTTATTAAAGAGGACAGGCTATAAATGGCAAATGGAATTTTTTTTTTCTTTTAGTAAAAAAAAAAAAAATAACAAAACCACAACTCAAGACTATGATATTGGGAAGTCCTGACAATTTTTGCACAGATTTCAGAGCAGCACAGCCCTGTTTGGCACGTGGTAGTGCTGGAAATGAACACTACATTTTTCACTGGGGGTTAAAGGTTTGACCTTATCTGACATGTAAAATGAGTACAATTGTGTACACTTAATTAATTACTTTAATGAAGGGTAAATCGTGGTACCACTCTTAAGTTGGTCACATCTGACCTCAGCTTGGGCCAAACCCAGGCTGGAATTTGTAGGTTTGGGGCATATGGGTTAGAGTAGAGGAGTTAAAAGGACAGTTCAGCCACCTGAGCGAAATACTTGGTGGTCTGCAAGTTTAGAATACAGTCTTGAGAGGGAAGAAGAGGGACTGATGTAGATAGAAGCCATGAGAAAAAAAAACAGGACTAGAGGGAGTTTTGAGTTTTGACAGGTGGCAGTTTCAGTGTCAAAGATGAGACCACAGACAGGAATACAACCTTCATACTCATCAGCAGTTCAAATTTAGAGGTTTCCTCCATTTCATGACCCTGAGATAAATTGAGGAGCATAAATGCTTGTTGTTTTTTCTTAAAAATATTTGGTGTTCTGCTGAAGAGCAAAAAGGTCTAAAGAAAACTGAAGTTGTTCCTGTGAGAAGATGGTATCTACAAGTCAGGTAGACAACTTCATTAGTAGACTGGCTTGGTAGACTTTTGGGAACACAGTGTAGTTTGAAACTTGTCTGGAATGTTTTCCTTGTTTCACCCCAGCTGGCAACTAAAGCACCACACAGCCAGTCACTCACTCACCACCACAGCGGGATAGGGGAGAGAACCAGAAAAGTAAAAGAGCAAAAACTTGTGGGTTGAGAAAGACAGTTTAATGGGACAGAAACAGAAGAAAATGACGGTAGTAACAATGAAAGAATAAGAGTAGAAAAGCATGATGCACAATGCAGTTGCTTACCACCCACCAACCAATGCCCGGTCAGTTCCCACGGGCCAGCCCCCGGCCACTTTCCCCACAGTTTGTCTACTGAGCATGATACTCTATGGAATGGGATATCCCTTTGGTCAGTTTGGGTCAGCTGTCTCAGCTGTGTCCTCTCCCAGTTTCCCATGCTGCCCCAGCCTCCTTACTGCTGTGGCATAAGAAGCCTAAAAGTCCTTGATAAGCACTACTTCATAAGATCTGAAAATACCAGTGAGTTACCAATATTATTCAAAACACATCACTATGCCAATTATAGGAAGAAAATTAACTCTATTCTAGCTGAAACCAGAACAACTATTAATTTATTTCTGAAACCTAATTATTTTAAAACCGAATTTTTTAGACTGCATTGGAACAAATTATTTACATGTATCAGGTGCCTTCCAACTTTGCAGAACGCAGAAATGTAAGCTTCACTTTAAGGTAAATAGGCTTCTTTAGTGTATTAAAGTCATGCCTTTTCCAGCCGTGTGTTCCAACATCTGATGCTTTCCATAAGAAAGCTGGGGATCATCCCTTCCAGCTGGCAGGAAACTCCTGCTCCCAGTCCTGCAAAGCTGAAAGGAATAGAGCTCTGAAGTCATGATGCATCTGCAAGTAAATATGTCATAACTCCTCCCTTATCCTGCTAACCTGATCCTTGAAGGCAGTTTTCACAAATTTCTCCTCACCAAACGGAGGCAACATAAGAGAATACAAATGCTATATATATATATATTAGATTCAAAGGCTCTACTTGTACTTGGGAGTGCAACTGGGCAATAGGGTTGGGATCATTTAGCAGCTTGCTGCTGGCAAGACAAGCTACTATCCCTGTGCCTGCCCTTTGTCTTATGCCAGCTCTGATGCTTGTCTAATCCTCCAGAAGCCAATTCAATGACATCACAAAAAATAGGTCCTTTGGGTTTGCTGCAATACTGCTTTTTCCAGCACTCTGGGAGGGAGAAAGTTGAATGTTACCTGGCGTGTAACTGCTGTGATCCTTGTTTGCCTCCCTCACAAACACAAGTATCTTATTTTTTCTAACTTTATCCTCCCATCTGTTCTCCAAGTAGTCAGTCTTCAAACAGAACCCCATCACTCTCCTGCTGTCCAGCATTTCTTGAATTTCTCTTAGCACAGCACGTTTCCCTCCCAGAGGAAGCCTTATGCCAAAGCATGCAGCACAGGGGCACACCTGGAAGTTGAGCACTGCAATTAGTTGCTTTTTGGTAACTGGCTGCATCATACCCTAAAAACAAGAGTGTTTTCTGTGGTGTTTATGGCACTTCTTTATTATTAATTGTGTTTTTGTCAGTTTAATACAGGGCGCTTCATCCAAGGATACCCCAGTAGTTCATGAGGATAACCTTTATTGTACTTGGCCACATCACATCTCTGCTTTACTGATGAGAAAAGGAAAGTGAGTGGTGAGGGTGCTCACCAGTGGCTGCAAAACAAGGAGGTGAGGAGAATGAATATGCCCACAGGATTCCTCACTGAACAGGTTCGGCTCTGGCTCGTGCCATCCAGTGGCTGTCCCTGTGCCTCTGCTCCTGGAGCCATGGAATGGGATGAGAAAGGTTTTGGTTGTACTCAGGGGAGAAAAAGTTTCCCTTTCAATAATGAGGTGAAGTAGCAGCTTCTGAGCAGGAAGAAGTGACCCAGGATCTGCATCCATAGCACTCTACCCCTTCTCTAGCAAAGCAGAAGACGATGAGTGCTGAGGGTAGAATTTCTCCGCCTACTACACCCTGATCTTATTGCTGAGTGCTGTACAGCTCTTAAGCAGCATTAGTCTTCTTACAAGGGTTTTGGAAGCATGTAATTTCCTGTCTGTTGCCTTCGTTCCCACTCCATGGCCACTGTTTGCTGGCAGAATCAATGCTCTGTGCGTACAGTATCTGAGGGCACATTTTCCATTTTTGCAGGGCTGCAGTCAGTTCCCCGACCACCCCCCCTCTTTGCAAACCTGCAGGAGAGTTGTTAGCCTTTCACCCCGAGGGACAATAACGATGATTAGCCAACAGTTATACCTGGCAGAGGATTATGGCAGAGGGCTCCATGCATGCCGGCTTACAGGAGGGCATACAGCAGAAATGTAAGGGAGCCATTCAGGCCTTAAGTTACAGTCATCATTGAGAGGAAAACATAAGGGTTAACAGACTGGGGGCCTGGGTTAGAAACAAGGCCAAACTCTATGCTGTAGTGAAATACTAGCTAATGGCAAACTGTGTGTCTGGGTAGTCTCAAGATATTCAAAGGACATTCACCACTCTTGATCTGCTGGGCCTAGGACCACGAGGGAGTGATGAGGGAGGAAAGAATGTATGACAAAACCTGTTTTTCAAGACTTTCAAGGACTTAAAATAAGACAGAGTTTACTGGTAAAGAATGATACTTTTGTGTTGTGTGATGGCTTTTTCCTGTAACCAGGGATGAATGTGGTCTTTCCCTTTTGTTTCCACTCTAAAAATCCCTTGGGCATTTAGCCATGGCACATTGAGCTGGAAAGATCCAGATCAATATGCTTAGAGCAGATGTTTCCATTCAGACCAAGAATTTCTCTGTATGTGTGATACATCACTGGAGACCCTGAGATCTGGTTCAGCAGGATCTTACCCACATGCTGGATTTGTTTTTACCCAACAGCCAGCTCTCTGGTGTCCTAAGGCAACTGATTCCTCCTTGCCTATGAGAGGTCCACAGATATTATTTTGTGGTTCATAGAGGTAAGATGCCGCAGGACACTCTTTCAAAGGAAGTGCACACCCAGTATAGCTGAAGTTAATAAAATCTGAAAAGGTTCCCACTGTAGAGCTTCAAAACAGAGGTACCCTAAGCTATTGTTAAAATTTGGGCCAGATTTTAGTTGGGGGGTAGGGTGGCAGTGGTGCACCGTATGCTGGCACTGCAGTGACAGGAAGGAGACGTAAGGAAAAGATATATAGGGAAAGAAAAGGAACTGGATGAAATCTTTGCATTTCACATCTACAGGTGAAAGAATTATTCCTCAAACTCAGTGAATGGGACTATGGATCTAGGCCCCACTTACCACTGTGATTCCTGTTTGGGATTTTCCAAGGGCCTCAGGCTATCAGGAGTCCAGGCCAGCAGCATTCCAGCTACCAGACAGAGCTCTCTCTCCAAAGCAGACTGTGCTTAGGTCATGGCCTCTCTAGAAAGCCTAGCCCTTTCATGCCTCTGGCCAAAGATGGAATTTACCAGAGCTAAACACCACGTCTAGTTCCTCAGTCTGAAGTACTGGTATTGTTTGCACTTGGGTTTGTTCCTTCCCTGTCTTTTTTCCAGTAAAGCTTCAGATCACACTGGCCATTTAATAAAAATACAAGCAAGCAGCTCTGCCTTTTCTTAGACATATGGCCATTGCCATGTTCTCTGCATCACTGCCAGTTCCTGTCAATGTTGAATTGAAAAGTGATGTGATCAAAAAAATATGTTTTCTTACATGTTTAAAAACTTTTCTTCTTCTTGTCCTTCAAATTGTCACAGCACTGTGCAAGAACCACTGCTGATCATGTAGACTGGTTTTCCAGGTTTGCTCAAAATGCTTGCTGCAAGCTTTCTGCCCACACCTGCTCTCCATTTGTTTCTTTTCTCTATCTTTCCCCAGTTCTGGCATTTAGATGGTCTAAAATCCACATCTGCTCATTGTACACACTCTCTTGAATTATTTTTTAGTCCAGTAGCTTGTATCTCTTATCCAGGAGCACCATAATTATCGCACTATGCTCTATTTCCCAGTGAGAATGGATGATACTCAGTATACTTTGAGACCCCACATCTCTGCAAACATCTCACAACCCGAGTGAATTTACTTAACTCTGCTAAGGCCCCACAAACGTGCATTGTGCACTTTCCTTCCCCCCTCCATATGTATGTGCTACCTGAAACAGTGCTGCAGCACAGAGAAGTGACAAACAGCGGGGTCTGTGGCCAGCTGTGGGAGCTCAGGGCAGCGGGGATGCCGTGCCTGCCATCCCTCCATCCCTCCATCCATCCATCCATCCATCCATCCATCCATCCATGCATCCATCCATCCATCCATCCATCCGTCCGTCCCTCCCTCCATCTCTCCCAGCGGGAAGCGTGCCCACTCACCATGGGACAGATGCTGTGCCGCCCGCCAGATGGTGCTGTGGCACCGCCTCACGGAAACAGCGTCTCTAGCAGACACAAAATCATCCTAATATCGCGCTGATGACCCAAGCTGTTGCCTTTGTGGAAACAGACCCCGCCTCCCCCAGACACAAACCAAAAAAAAAAAAAAAAAAGAAGAAAGCAGCAACAACACCCCTGACTTGAGCATCGGAAACTTTGTCTTCCCCTCCCCCATGTGGTTTTCAGCACGTTCACCTGCCAGGGGAGGGGAAGGAAAAGGTGGGTGAGCAGGGGCGGGAGGAGGGGGGGAACTCAAAAACCAACCAAGGAGGTGAGCCATGTGCAGCTCTCTCGAAGGACCTGCTGGAAGACATGTCTGTGTGTGCAGATAAACTGGGTCCCATCCCTCTGACTTCGTGGCACTGTCTTGAGCCCTTGGAAGTCCCTTTGTCATGAGGGCCACCGTGAGGATTGACCTGAAGAGCTGCGGACCTTCTTCTCCAGCCCAGCTGTGGCCCCAGAGTAGCTCCCCAGGGCCCCACAAGAGCTTCTGAGAGACAGTCACAGCCTCAGCAAGGGCCTGAGCCCACCTTTGTGACCTCTGGCAGGGCAAGGGTGGGAGATGGAGAGGTTGAATTAAGCTGCAGGTATTAAACTGCAATAGTAAAAACCCCAAACCAACCACCCAGGAAACCTACACAGGCTAATCTCGAAAGAGGAGCGTGGTTAGAAAGGCTTAGAAGTATCGAGAGCTTCCAAATGCTTCTCTTCTGCACTAGACTGAGAAACAAAACTGTCTGCTGAGGAACCTGCCACCCCCATCCCCATCCTCCTCCCCACACACACGTGTACCCGCAGGAGCTGCCCAGGACTGGGGCTACACCCTTCTGCCAGGCCCTGTTTCTAGACAGTGTTGGGTATACACTGAATGTTGCCACTCCTCCAAAGGAGTCTGCTAACAAAGAGGCTTCAGGAAATAACTTTTGGCTTGATTTGGAGAGAATTTCTTGTTGTCTAGGTGTGACTTCTGACAGGAATGCTTTTCTGCTATGTTTTACCACCCAGTGCCCTGAAGCAGCTATAACAGGTCTATTACTCCCGGAGGGTGTCCTGTGGGCTGGCTGAGGACTCTTTCCCCAGGTGTGCCTTTCCCTGGTCCACTCCAGAGACCTCTGGCTCTTAGAAAGCCAAGTCCTCAAAGCAGCCTCTTCACGCTCCAGTCCTCTGCCAACGTCAGGGCTCCATGGAGGCTCCTGCAGGACAGCATCCACCACCCCTGGAGAAGGCCAGCCTTCCTCATCATCATTCTTTTTACAGCAAGGGGACTCAGCTGGCTTTCTTGGTTCACCCTGGTACCTGGAAACAAAATCAGAGTCTGTGAAATGTTTCAAGACCCGATCCCTATTCCTGAGAGCTTGAGGCCAGAACAGCCAGACTTCAAACTCATGGAAGAGTGACTCAGCCCCCAGACTGTCTGGACCCCTGCTTCTGCAGTGTGGCAACAAGGTGGCTTCCTGTTTAATCGTGTTGTGGTCCAGAGAGGAACGTAAAGCCCTGGTCTTGGATTTCCCTGGTCCCACTCGTCTCCCAGGAGTCCAGTGTGGGCTGCCTTGACCTTCTGGTACCTGCTGGACTGAAAAGCAGGGAAGATAGAAATGTTAATGAGCTTCCAACTGGCCCAAATTCCTATGAGCATTACTTCCCCAGGATTTTGGAAAACCTTGGGCAAACAACACATGTAATTTTCAACATCTTCCACTTAATAGACTTTGTTGCTTCCTCCTCAGCTTAACAGTGTGGCCATCCACTCTAAGCTCTGTTCTCAGGAACAGCACTGGCAGAACTGGCAACACTCTTGCTCTTCCTACATTGCCATTGCATCTCCATCTTCCATGTGCCATCATCCAACATGCACACAATATCACTGGCTGGCTAACAGCCATCTCGCTGGCTCCAGGGGTGAGGGCATCTGAGCCCTGACTGCATAGAAAAGCTCCCCTTCACATCCCCTCCTCTCTATCTTGGGTTCACTTGTTTTCCTTTTTACTCCAAGAAGCAGATCAGGCAATTTTCAGTGCTGAGTTCTCCAAGAATAAGTACCACAATCAAAAGGCAGTGTTGGGTATTAAAACAAACATTTTTCACCATTTCATTTACTAAGAAAACATTCCAGTGTGGAAAGCTTTTCCTGTCTTCAGTACCTCTGGGACTTTTAGTGTCCTTCCAGGACAAAACCGTCAGTGGGGGCTTGCCCCACTTCTCCTTTGCAGATGAGGTAGATGTAAAGAGGTCAGGGGAAGTGTTCCCTTACAGCAGGGTGGGAGGGAGCTGCCTCCACTTCAAAGCTCCTGGGCTGTCCGCATGCAGGAAGGGCTGCTCGGTGACGCTGGGGTGTGAGGCAAGCCCAGCATAAGGAAACAGCGAGGCCGATGGGATGTGAAAGCTGCGACTGTGTCAAAGGCAGGACGGAAATGTTGTAGGGGCAGCCCTATTTTTAGCCACCTCTTGCAGAACTTTGTTAGAGCTTGCTGGAGTCAGCGGCTACTTCCCCTTTCCTTGATGTAAGCAGTGCTGGTGAGGTTCAGATCTGTTTTTATTTAGGCATTGGCACGACAGTATCGACTGAAAGGCCCCTTCAGCCCCTTGGACTCAAAACCACTCATGGTCAGAGAGTCCTAGGTAAGGAGAAGAGAAAGCATCTGACACTTCCCTGTCTCCATTTCAGGGCTGTGAGAGGTGGAAACCAATGCTGAGGCTGGGGAACGTGACTCTTAGTCACATCAGTGGGGGATTTTGCAATGTGGTGCATGCATTGCGCGGGGCAGGCAGCACGCAAACAAAACTGAAGTGCTTTCTGAGAGCCTTTGGTTGGGGCTCTCCAGCTGCTAGGTCAGGGTATCATTGCCCAGCAACCCTCACCTTCCTGCTCCACTTCAACCTGCTCAGGTGCTCAAGGTGTGTAGGAGGTGGCAGAGTTTAACACACCTCAAATGAGCATGGGTCATTGAGGAGAGCAGTAGGCTGCCAAGAGTGTCCTCTGCCAGATTCCTTTTAACATTTGTGCATACTAAATTACTCCTATGCCTACTGTAGGTAAATGCACGGGGGAAAGCCATTCCTAAGCCAGATGAGAGAGAAGATGAGGACCAGCCATGCAAAAGAAGTGACAGCTGAGATGTGGCTTTTCTGTACAGGTTATAACCACCAAGACAATTTACAGACTGGCTTCAGTGGGCAGGAGTATGGATCAGTTTGATTTGCAGTATTCAGTATAGGAACAGGCTGGGAAGGACAGTGTCCAGGCCTAGGTACCCAGAGCTTGCTGCTGGTCTCAACAGACCTGATCCCCCCACTTCATTGTCAGGGAGAAATGAGATTACTGTAGGGATGAGAGAAAAGCACTTTCTGAGCCAAAACAGATACAGCTCTGGAGCATTTCCAGAGTAAACTTTCAAAGCCTGGCAGTAGTGAGGAGTAGCAATGGGACAAGCAGATGAAAATCATGCTCACACTGGGGCTACAGAGCTTGATGTGCCTATGAGAGAACACAAACCCTGTCCCGTACTTGAGACTCCCTGCTATAACTCTTTCAATATCACACATTTAACACCATTTCCAGAAACCTAGAGCTCCTCAGGGCCCCTCAAGTATTTCTGCAAGACTTTGCTTTCTATCTCATGTTTCATACTGTCCTTCATCCCCATGGCAGATGCATCCATTATCTATATAGACCATTCTTAAAACAGAAGGATTAAGGCAGGATATAAAATTCTTGAATGAGATATGTGGATGGAGAAGTGCTTTGTACTATAGCAGTTTAATTTAGAAATCAGAAATCCATTATAAGTAGGTAGTGAGAGGAGCAGGTCATGGCCAGTGCTATTGCTGTCCAAAGGAATGTACTGGAAGGTCACTTTGGCCTCTAGATGGCAGCCCTATTGCTCA
The DNA here is from genome assembly GCA_035221455.1 of Xenops minutus. Classification (NCBI taxonomy): domain Eukaryota; kingdom Metazoa; phylum Chordata; class Aves; order Passeriformes; family Furnariidae; genus Xenops; species Xenops minutus. The sequence continues at coordinate 29,258,286 of JAWWEE010000158.1, forward strand.
CACGCCAACATTCTGAGACAGAAACACCCTCCTTTCAAAAATGGGGTATAAAGACAGGCCTCACACTCCGTGCTTCAGAGCCAAACCTACAGGCACTCAAGACTGCATTACAAACGAACCAGATTTTTTTTTTCTCTCTTCTTGTTCGTAATGAGGACTATGAATTTGCCCACCCCTGCATTCCACTCTTGTCTGTAATGGACCGAGAATTGCTACCTGGGAATTGACCCTGACATTTCTGAGGTTGCATGGAAATCAAAGCAGAGCAAAAGCAGCTCCATTAGGCCCCATGCCTATACACACTGGGTTTCTGCTCTGGCAGCAATCCTGTGGGGAGGGGCAGCGTCTCCTCAGTGCCCTGTACTTGATTTTTGGGGATATAGGGCTGTGAACCTAATAAGAGTCTAAACCCCACTTTCCCAAAGCTATCTGTACAGTAAATTGCTCTACTGTTTCAATAAAAAGCTATAGCCAAGCATTTAATGGCTTCCAGCCACAGCCACTCTATGTGATTCCCTTTCCATTTAAAGGTTTGAATGTTTCTCTTCTTTTTTAAGCACAGGGACAAAAAGGAAGAGTTAATGTCACTAATGTTGACAGATGCATCTTCACATTCTCTCTATTTTAGCCTTTTGAAAGAGAAAGGTCATAAATATTTCTGTATTGAAGGTGTCAGTAGTGGGAATTACACGAATCTATCGAAGTTGGCTCATAGCAAAAAGTGTTAATAAACTATCTTATTGACTTAAAAGTTACTTAGTTAAATTACTTGGAAATACCCCATTTCTGTATTTCTGGAGAATTCATAATCATCACTTCTTGCGTCCTCACAACACCCTGAGAACTAAGTGCTGTGTCTAAGAGGGGACTGAGACTGTCAATCAGACTTGAAAGTTGTTCAGTACCCAGAGACGGGAACTGGGGTGTACATGCCCAACCTGCATCAAAATCAAAAGGCAGCAGAAGCAATGCCCTTTTGCTATGCAATCAGACACTCTAACAGCATCTTTAAGTGCCTTGATACCTGCAACACTCCTCAAACAATTCATGGGAAGTGTGTGGCAAAACCCTGCATGAACAAAGTGCACAAACAAGGCAGATGACACCCACGGGGTACAGAAATGCGACATTTTTTAATTGATAGTTTTGGAATATGATAATAATACAGGAAGAATGTCCTCTTGATGTGTAATTCTCTTGTGCCGGTGTGTGGTACAAGTGACAAGCCTCGAAGTGGAGCAGGGCTGAGGCAGTTGTTCTCCATGACCAACAAAGCTGGGGGCTCAGGAATGCACTTCTCATGTTACGGGCAGTTCTCAGATCACGGGCTAGTCAGAGGTGGGATATACTCTTTCCAGTGCCAGGAAGAAGCAGAAAGAAGAAAAAATATATAAGAAAAAGGGGAAGCAACTTTTAAGATAGGATTTTTGTTTGGTTATTGGGTTTTTTTTCTGCTTTAATAAAGCAGAAGAAAATTTGCAAGAAATTTATGGTCTGATTTGAATCCTACTAATGTTCATGGAAATCCCTTTAGTGAATACTGGATCAGGTCCAAGAAAAGCAGGTTATTATTCCCTTAACTTCTATTCATCCATAACTGTTCCCTTCTGCTTGCAATTTTGTTAGATCTTGCCAGTAGATTTAATGTGAACCTCATCAGCAATGGACCTGGATAAAACACTGGGATCAGCTGCCTCCTAATTCTGAGCCAGCCTTCCCAGAACAATGTTGGTAAAGGAGGATGCCTTGACTACATGGCAGGTGGATGTAATCTTGACCAGAGAATCCTGGTAGGATATCTTATGGTAAGACCCAGCTGAGAGGTATGTGACTTCTCTCTGTCTTGCACTGAACTGCTCTGCCAGGTCGGTGATTTTAGCACGAAACAACCAGAACAGCTCAATGAAATGATTTCTGTGTGAACAGCTGAAGGAAAATATGTGGTTGGTTGTGGTCAAAAAGGAGCAAATTAAAACCCCTTTTGAATAGGTAGAGGACGGACCGGAAAATGGTCTTGTATATCCAGGACCAGAATAAGGCCACACACCTGGAAATAATCTCTCCCCCAGTTTGGGAGACTGGAGATGAGAGCAAACAGGCTGCAGTCCTGGCTCTGACAAAGACTGGGTGCTCTTTTAATGTGCTATGGCAACTAAAGAGATCAATGAGAAAATTCTGCTCTTGTTTCAGTGTCCTGAGACAGAGGAATGCTTCTGGGGAGTTTGCACTTGCATCACCCTACATTTGTGCTGTCTTCAGTAAACCTGTTTGAGTTTGCAGAGCCAAGAGGTTTGAACCAGGAGTATTTGTGCTGCCATTAAGGACATAATTTCTACATGAACCAGGCTCTTCTCTGCTATTTGGAAAGTAAGTCTGTGTATGGAAGAGGTGGTGTGAACATTCAGTGAGTTTGGGCTTGAAACTGAGACGGAACCCTGAGTTACCCATATAAATATCTATTAGCACTTGGGAGGTTATACCTAAAATATGTCCACCCATCTTAAAAGGCTGGAAATACGTTTTGGGATAATTTGCTAGGCTTCCCTTCTTTCTCTGTCATACCTCTCTGCTCTGCAATGATGACTGGGATATCATAGGGCACATGGGCTCAGCCTAGACTGAATATGTTTTTGGGAACATGGTTTTGGGTCTTGAGCCACAGGGTAGCTATGACTGCTCCTGGTGAGGTGGAACTAGCCCTCACACATCCCACCAGCTGTCTGTCCTCCTGTGACACTGGTGTGCTGTACAAGGTGCAGAGTGGGAGTGTGTCATGCATGAACACAAAGGTTCCTATTGAGGCACAAGGCAAGGAAGCTCGTGGTGTACCCCCAAAAAAGGGAACGGAAGCTGCACCCTCCATCCTCTTGGCCTATTAACAAAACTACTTTTCAGGTCCCAGAAAACTGAAAGCTGCTTCCCTTATGTGAGAAGAAAACACGCCTCATGCTTCTGCCTACATGTGGCTGCAGGTTTCTCTCCACAGCCTAAGCCAGCCCTCCCTGATGATGTGTGGCCCTTGAGCGGTGTGACACTGTGCCTCTTGGGAGCAGGGCTGTACAAGCTGGAGTAAGCTTCCTCAGCTTCCCTTTCTGCTGGGTGTTGCCCCTACAAAACAGCCTCCAGCCATGTGGAAATTCAGTACGGCCCTGTATCTTCCACAGTGAAGATTTTGTTAAACAATTTTATATTTCTAAATGGTACACAGATCTGTTGCAAGCTCCGCAATACCTGCCTCAAGCAGCTCATCTGAGCTGTTCTTCCCATGCTAATCTCTGTGATCTGTGGCATGCATACAGCACAGATGAGAACAGGACCTCCCCTTTGCTGCACCATATTTACCAGAACAGGCATAAATCAAGATAACCAGATTTGAAACAATCAGAGCAGGAAGCAAATAACTGGCCTGGAGGAAAGGCAGGGAGTTGTCCATAGACAATTTTTTTAGGGGGGTGCCCAGTTTGTGGTATCTGATCTCTTTTCACCCTCCTTTAGCCTCACTTACGAAGGCAGGAGTTTAGATCTGTACTATCTTCTTTTTAGCTGTAGTGTTTTGTTTGTCATGACATGCGTATTGACCTATGCGTGAGCATGAAAAACCTCTAGAGCTGCACCTGGTTCAGACAACGGTGTCATTGCTGAGGGTGGACAAGGTGGTGGATATTAATATTATTTTTTCTCTGGAGGACACGGACTTGAAGGCTGGTGCTGGTGCAGATGATGCTTCCCATGGCTTGTACCCCACAATCTGTACAGGCAGCCAGCCTCCCTGTCAGGACCTACATATCGTGGGGGTCAGGGCAGGCCGAGGCAAGCCTGCAAGTGCCTTTGCTGACGAGCTGATGGCTTAGTCACCGGGGCTCTCCGCAGAAGCCTGTAAACACCACCCACAGTTCCCTGCATGAGTCCTTGCCATCGGGTTCCACCGGAGCCCCATCCTCCTGCTCCCCATGCCAAGGGTCACGAGCTGGGACCAGCAACCAGGTGCCAAATGTAGGCTGTAGCTCAGTGCAGCCAGTCTGCTAGAGGTCGTCACACGCCTCCTTAAGCAAACAGGGATCCACGCCAGTTGATAAATCATTTACGAGAAGTCAGAAGCAAAGAACTAGATTAACCAGGTCACTGGGTGTCCTGAGGGAATGACGTGTCAGTGGAGCTGAAACAGCAGATCCCACAGTTGCAATCTGTTGCCTTCTTCTGTCCTGACAGCAATTCATGGAAATCCCTGGAACTAGACACCAGAGATGGAAAAACCCATTATCTCATCCCAGTCAGCTCACTAGTTAAAGCAGTCACTCCCATTGTACATTTTCTGGCAAAGTTAAAAATGTCTCAAGAGAGGGGATTTCCACTAGTTTACTCTCAAGAGGAAACTATTCCACCTATCAGGAAGGCTGCCCTGTGGTGATATTTTTGTAAACCAGAAGTAACTCCAGGACCAAAGAGAGAAAAAAACAAAAAGGATTCTTCTGCAGGAACTGGGGCAGGGATGTTTTTCTGCCTGAATAGATACGTGCCACATGGGGCACATCTCCAAATGGAAACTCCGTGGGTACACATGCGTTTACACACAGCCACTGAGGTGTGCTCATATGTGTATATATACACTCATGTCCTTCCTCTCCTTCCCAAGGGTGGGATGACATTGTGCCCTCAGCAGAACCAGTGTGCTGTAGTGTGATATCACACCTAGCCCACTCTTGTGTAACTCCGCAGCCATCAAGGTACAGCACGTTGCTCTGAGGAGGGAAGACACGCGTGAAAGGTGTGAGGCAATAGCTGATGGTGGTGCTCCAGCACCACTTCCCCTTGTAAGCAGAGAGAAGTTCCTTCTCCTCAGCAGTGTCAGAAGAAGAACAGCCCCCCCCCGCCACTGCTGGGGGCTCCAAGGCTTGACACATTAAGGGCTGAAAGCACTCGGAGCCCACACAAAAAGGAAAGATGGTGCAATGCAGATGTGTCTTGCTAAGGTTGTCAGCACAGGCCATGGAGATTTTGGCAGCTAAGCTTTTCAGCACCTGGGAAGCACTTTGGGACAGTGGGGAAATAAATTAGCTGTGTGACGGCATTTGAAGCCTTATCATTAGTTTCAGAGCTAATTCTGCATTTAGATGAATGGGTGTAACACACATTGCTGAGCTGGAACCTGCAAGAGATACTGAGGATTGCTCTCTGTTCCCCTTTAGAAAACTTCTGGCCAGCAAAACTGTGACTTGCAGTCTTGGTGGCTGAGATCTGGGAGCCCCTGCTGTAGCTGGGGTAGGCACAGCAGCAACCCCAGGAGCAAACAAACCTCGTGCTGCCCAGGGCTCTGACTACTTGCACCACAGGGTGTTGGCTGTATGCTGCTTAGGAGAAGAAGGCAGGGTATTGCCTGGGCGTTTGCACTGAATTTGTGACTCCTCCACTTGGCATTTTATTTGTCTTCCACAGCTGGCACAGCTGCCTTCCCTACTGGGGACTCCTGAAATTTAGGCACTGTGTTTTACACTGCTCTAAGGGCTGGACTTTCCCAGACAGTGGTGCTGAGGCTGCCCTCTTGAGCACCCCGTGCACTCTGTGTTACTGCAGGACAACTGATATGCTTTGGCCTCAGCTTTCTTTTCTGCAGGGTTCTTACTTTGTTCTGTTTAGCATGAAACATTCCGAAGCGTGAACAAGGGCTATAAAAGAATTACATGAACTGTGGAAAAGGATCTAACCGAGGAGGCACAGGTCAAACTATGGGTCTTGGCTGGGTCCCTGCAGTTGCTGTCAGGTACTAGCCAGCTGACCTACTGAGCCCCTTGCCCCTTGCACTGTGGAAGGATAAGAGCAGGTAGAGCCCAGTAATATTTTAACTAAGAGATTAACTCTCTGCCAGTTCAACAACAGTGGGTCTTCTGTTTCTGTGGATGAAAGGTGCTGACTTAAGGCTCTTCCACATGCCAGCCCACAGTCTCCTGACACTGGTCAGAGCACTGGCTGCTCTGCCTTCAGAGAAAAACTCCCATTTAACCCTCAGTCAGGAAAAGAAAGAAACCTCAGCTCCAAAGACAACAGCCCAGAAAAGTGTTGTCCTGACTCTCTACAATTCATGTCTCTGGCACAGTCTGGGTGGCACTTAGTTCCTAAAGGAGGGTCAGAAGAAGAACAATCCATCTTCCTTCTAGATGCTCAAGACTCATCCATTTCCCAACAACTGTAAAGTTCCAGTGCACCCCAAAACCACACACCATAGTAAGAAGAGATTTAGGGAGGCCTCTGAATAACCCTGGTACTCAAATGCATTCTCTTTCCACTCCCAAGTACTTTTGAGACCCTTAACATCTGACACCTTGAAATTAGTGGGCATTTTGCCATTGCTCTCAACAGATGCAGTACCAAACCCTGAGAGACAGGTCCAAAGCTCACACAAATCAAGACGGATCTTTCTGCAAACTTGGTTGTGGCAATGGAAACAAGTTTTGCATGTGGCAAGCAAAAAGAAACAATAGATTCATTGGAATGGCCTATTACAAAGGCTATGTTTCAAAGATGAAAATACCAAGTGTTTTATCTAAAAACGAAAGTTAAGATTCGTGCAGGGAAAGCTGACCTTCCCTTCAGTAGTGTGAGGCTGGATGCAGCAGCGTCCTGCAGGGCCTCAGCCCATGCCAGCCAGCCAGACAAGCCAGTCTCAGAAAGTGGAACTGACTAATCTGAGTCGTCTGTGATGAGCTGGGCATGAGTGAAATCATGCCCCGTGTAAACAGTGTGAAAAGCAAATGCAAATGATAAGGAGCAGGTTTTTTTATTGTTGTTTTTTTTTCTTGATTCTGTGCAGGAGTGAATAACAACATAGGTGAGGACTTTAAATAGCAAAGCAGAAGCAAGCAGTGGCAACATGTGGCCCTGGATGTTCAGCTGAGATGTGACACTGAAGGTTCTATTTTGGGGGGTTTTGTGTGCTTGTATTGAACAGTCTTTAGAAGGCTCAGTTTTCAGTAAGTGCTCAGCACTTAAAAACATCTAGCCTTACTGGAGAACTGGGGCTATGATCTTTATCATCTGACCATGTGCTTTTAGAGCCATTTCCACTTGAGAGGCAAACATTTTTCCTTCCACTTCCTCACAGAGCCATCTTTCCTACCTCAGACATTCTTACCAGGACTGTACATGGCAGAAATTAACCCAAACCCAAAGGTAGGGAGACCCTGCCCAGCATGCAGATTGTTTGCAGATCCTTGCAGTGTGGTGGAATCAACCAACACCCTGGTACAGGGTGTGTGTGTGTGATGTGGTTGAGTAGTACATGGTCGCTGACTTTCAACTGCCTACCTCTGTTCTGTGCATGGCCTTGCATTAGTTTCAGGCATAATCACATCATGATATCATAATGATATATCACGCTCTGATGACACCAGCACATGGACTAAGCCACAGCAATCTGATCTCATTCTGCAAATGTGGAGATGAGTGTTACTGCTTCACAGGACAAGTGGATGGCAGGTAGATGGAACTGGCAGTACCTATATTGTCAGCCCTGGGTGGGAACGTGACCTGCTGGGTTAAATTAGGTGGCTGGGATCTTAACACCTCAGCTCTAATTCAGCCTCAGTGGTTGCGGGTGAGTCACCAAACCTATCTGCATTCACTTCTTCCATCTGTGAAACGGTGACAATAATATTTCCTCACCTGATGGGGGAGGGAAGGGAGCGTGTGTACAAGAATGAATAAATGTTTACAAAGCACCTTATGAGCAGTGCATAGGCTCTGGCTGTGCTGAGGAGGAAGCCACGTTATTCCCTCTGCTCTGGGTTGCACCATACTGGGAGCACACTGTGAGGTGTAAACACTCCCCTCAGAGTCAACAGTTTCACATGAGAGCAAATGACATAATTCCTCAGGAGAGAAACGGAGTGAGGACTTCATGTGTTACCAGCAATTTCAATAAATTCCATTCAAGAAAAAGCAAAGTAAACTTTTAAAAGAAAATCATGATGTAGAAAAACAAATGAGCTGTGACCAGTTTGGTTTTTTTTAATGGTACCATGATCTTAGGTTTCACTTCCCAAATGGGAAACAGAACAGAGAAGTGAATCCCCTTGAAATAAAAGTGAAGTTAATAACGGGATGCCTTTAGTTCTTAACCACATCCTGTGTATGCTGATCGCTCTGTTTGTAGCTGGCAGGAGCCCTTCTAGACTTTTCTTTACCATGTTAATTCTTTGCTGAGTCAAACCATGTTGTATAAACAGTTGGGAAAAAGCCTTCCTGCACATCCCCTTTGGCACCGTGGGGCTCTGCGCGCTGTCCCGTGCTGGCGCTCGCCTTCCCTCCCACGCACCCCGGTGCCTGTGCCCACACTGCTGCTCCTCTGCTCTCACTGGTGCATATCCACACCCCCCCACGGCCAGCAGAAACCACTCAGTGAGCATTTGCAGTGAATGAGCACCCACACAGCCCTCTCCACCCTTTTTCTTCTGCAGTTTCAGGTGCTCACACGCAGATGTGTGATGGCCAGTGTCTGGTTCACATGTTCACTAGCACTTGTTCTTATGCATACACACAAGTCCTTAACACAGCACAAACACACACACACACAAATATGCACATTCTTCTTAGTCTAATATGTGCACTCTCACCAGTGCATATATGCACAGAAACACCTATTTTTTACTTTCTCTGATACTACAGAGAGAATCTCCAGGGGAATCTGGACAGGCTGGATCAATGGGCCAAGGCCAATGGTATGAGGTTCAATAAGGTGAAGTGCCAGGCCCTGCACTTCTGTCAAACAACTCCATGGAGCACTACAGGCTGAGGGAAGAGTGGCTGGAAAACTGCCCAGCAGAAAAGGACCTGGGGGAGCTGGTCAACAGCAGCTGAACATGATCCAGTGTGTGTCCAGGTGGCCAAGAAGGCCAATGGCATCCTGGCCTGCATCAGCAATAGTGTGGCCAGCAGGACCAGGACAGTGACTGTCCCCCTGTACTGGCACTGGTGAGGCTGCACCTCAAGTGCTGTGCCCAGTTCTGTGCCCCTCACTGTGAGAAAGACATTGAGGGGCTGGAGTGGATCTAGGGAAGGGCAGTGGAGCTGGTGAAGGGTCTGGAGATTAAGTCATATGAGGAGTGGCTGAGGAAGCTGGTGGTGTTTAGCCTGGAGAAAAAGAAGTTCAAGGGAGACCTTACTTCTCTCTACAACTACCTGAAAGGCAGTTGTAGCAAGGTGGGGGTCAGCCACTTCTCCCAGGCAACCAGTGACAGGAGGAGAGGACATGGCCTCATGCTGTGCCAGGAGAGGTTCAGGTTGAACATCAGGAAGAATTCTTTCACTGAATTTCTTGACTTGTCAAGCACTGGGACAGGCTGCCCAGGGAGGTGGTAGAGTCACCATCCCTGGAAATGTTCAATAAATGACTGGATCTGGTATTTAATGCTATGGCTTAGTTGACATGGCGGTGTTTGGTCAAAGGTCAGACTCAATGATCTTGGAGGTCTTTTCCAACCTTAATGATTCCATGATTCTTTGAAAAGTATGCACTTCACAAATGCAAGCTGGCCATAACCATAATACAGCTCAGGCAGGAGGCAGAGCTAAGCCCCTCCATAGCATGGTCATTGCAACAGCCCTTCTTCCTGGGATGAGTTTCATGGCTCAAAAGAGTTCAACTGCTTCAGGAAATGTGGCTTAGACTGCCATTCTAATTCATCAGCACAGACATTTTTATTGGTCTGATTTAGGCTGGACACATCTTTTGGTGCATTACTGGATTTTGCTGCTGCTGCTTTTCATTCTTATACTGTAGGAGGTGACAATAACACCCTCCCTTCATCAGCAGACTTGCTCTTTTGAACAGTTTTACTAAAAAAGCCTTTATCATGCACCCCCCCACACCTGCTCTTCAATGGGTCTTCAGCATTTCAGTGACACTTAGAAATTCTGGCTTGCATTTTGAAACAGCTCCATTTGCAACAGACATAGTCATATCCACTACACCTTGGATCTGTGGGGGGTTTATCCATCAATGATATTAGAGGTAACAGACTGGTTGTCTTTGAGCTGTGCATCTTGAACACACCTAAACTTAGGAGGAGCTGCACAAGTCTAGCCAGCATCTTGGCATTGTATTGATGGGTCAACCAACTGCAAACTTCAGTAACAATTAGTGGGCATGATGTCTCAGTTAGATGTACACAAACTGAAAGGCCATGAACTTTGGAATGAGAAGACTTTTTTTTTTCTTCATTAATTTTAATATGTCTAACAATGCCCACTCTGTAGGCCTGGAGATAGCAATTGTCCACCCACAGATAAACTGAGCAGCACAAGTTGTGCATGGGCTGTTATTGCAGTGCAAAGTCTCAGCTGGAAGGACACTTTGATGGAGAAATTTATTTCCAGGTAATTTCAGTTCTCTCTGCTGGGCTGGCAAGGGACAGTGGCAGACATGGAGACACCAGTTACTGCAGAAATTACATGTGTGGATTCTTGTCCACTAAGAATTGCCTATACCATTGGCTGAACTCTCATTTCACACAGGACATCAGGCAAGCATTGAAGGGGAAGAGGTTCTGCTGCTAGGAGTTACTGCTGGATCTATTATCCAGTTGGACTGACCATATGAAAAGGTTGATCTGTCTTTCTCCTTGAGCACCTGAAGGTGGTCCCAAACTTCTGATTAAGCTCTAGGTACTTGCCAAGTAACACCTCCCCTGCAGAGCCATGGGCTGGGATCTTGGCATTTCCCAAGTGCACTAGAGGGCTCATGTTCTTACCTTTCCAAGAAATCTAATCCCACATGTTTGAGAGTAGGGTTCCAAAACAATGTCATTCACCTAAAGAACATAATTTAAAATAAAAAAACCCAAACCCAATAATGTTGAATTCTGTATGTTTGCTTTTGACTCTAGTCTTTGACTCACACTCCAGAGTTTTCATGCTTTTCTCTGCACTAGGTAGCAGGCATAGCATGCTTTTCTGAACTGAAAAATTAGATTCTCTTATAACCACACCGTGTATGGAGCAGAGTCATATGAAAAAAAAAGAGCAGTAAAGTAGGAACAGTAGCCTTCCTCTTATCACAACCCCAGTAGCCAGCAATCAATATCTCATATGTCTGCAATACCTTTTATCCCCTTATAGAAAGTGAAAGATTGTTAAGGAGGAAGCATCCTGCTGTTGATCTCCAAGGCTGCCTGGGCTTGGCAACACTGAGGGAACTGTGCTGTGGAACACGGCATCATGTCATCCCATCAGCACTCACTACCTGTACTGTATGGCAGCCCAGACACTAGGCCCAGTGTGTCTGCTCTTGAGAGGAGCATGATTAGCTCTTCTGTGATGACAGTAAGTCCAGGCTTTGCTTTAGTTTCTCAGTCAAAACCCTATCTTTCCACGGACTCAGGGTCCCAGCACAGCACTGGTGCCTGGGAGCACCCAGAAATGCTGAATGAAATAGTGACAGACATCATTCAGCAAACGATTTCCCCTCCCCGCTCATCCACAGAGCATGTGGCAAAACTCTCACCTCTCTGGGGCAGCCACTTGTGTATGTGTTGCATTTCTGCCTCTCTAGTTTCTCCACAAAGGTTTCTGTATGCAGGAAAAGTTGGAAAATCAGAAGGCATCCATCCCCTCCCAGCCTGGCTGCCTTCCCACACAGAGGGGACAGATGCTTTTGCTTTATATCACCTCTCAGCCTCTGATCCCCAAACTCCAGCCTCAGAATCAGTGTGGTTCTTTAGTGACTTCATAAAAATAAACAAAGGCCTGGCAGTGTTTAGGTCATATTAGTAAATTATTTACATACACAACCCCCTTCAGTTTCTCATTGCATGGGTCTTGGTGTTGCCACACCCTGCAGGGACCATGTTTGTCCCTGCAATGCGGTCCCCACTCTGTGACAGCCAGACACTGATGTGAGCAGGCTTTCAGTGTACAGGCTGGGCTTTGCCAGCTGCTGCCCAGGGCTGGACATTGCCCACAATGCAGATGAATTCAGCCTCTGCAAAAGTGGGTGTCGGCAAACCTCCCCTGAGTGGATACACTGCTATGGGTGGCTTGGCACGCAGAGGCGAATGAGTTCAGGCCAGGTATGAGCTTATCAGTAGATTTCATCCAGTGGGGAACAGTACTGAGAGGCAGCCCAGTGGCAAAGCACGAACTTCCCTTGCAACTATTTTTAAAAGCACCTTTACATCTTTCTTTTTAACTTGCACAGTACAAATAAACCAAAAGCATCAGCCAGTTGTTGCTTAAGGGAACTATTGTTTTGTAGCCCTCTCCATCCCTGGTGCAAAAGAAATAATATTATACCTGCCTTCATGGAAAAAGTCCCCCATCCAGCTCTGTCTTTGATCCTGCTTCTATTCTTCCATACTACCTTTGGTGGAATTTTGCTCTTAATTTGGCATGGTCCATCTTACAATGTTTCTTTAGGTTCTACTTCACAGTGGGCAAGTAGACATGGACGGTGATGTGTGCCCAGGTTATACGATGACATGTTTTTCATGCTGACCCACAGTGCAGGTTATTTACATGCAATGCTTGAACAGCCATTGCTCATATCCGCAGCTGACCTCCACAAGCCAGCTTCTAATTCAGAGCAAGAGGCTTGCCCAATTTTTTCCAAAACAGCTTGCTTTGGCATTTTTGTGCGCTGAACTTTCTCTGTCATGGTGGTTTGGTTTCCAAGTTTAGTTGGAATCTTCTGGAGTTCCTTCTGGTGCTGTCAAGCCTTGCTTGCAATTATAATACATGGTTCTCTGTTGGCAGCAAATGCTGTTTCCTTGTTATCCCCCTTTCCCCCTTTACTGAGTTTTGGAATGGTATTCAGGGGGCTGCTTTCATCTCTGACAAGTATGGCCCCGCCATCTCCTCCCAGCCCAGTAAGCTTTTTTTCCTCAGTTGAGACAGTCCCTTTACTTTTAATGGATTTTTCTCCTCTTCTATCAGGTCTGACTCAATTTTTGATCCATGACAGGACTTTTCATCCCATGGCTGCCAAGTTTGTTTCATTCTTGGAAAGGCCTTTTTCAAAAAAACTTCTGAAAGCATAAATTGCTATGGTACCTACTTATTCCTGATGAACTTTTTCAGAACTCACAGAAGTCAACTGACAAGTGGGTCTAGTCCTCTATCAGTATTCCCTCCACTGGGTGCTGGTCCACCAGCATGGCTGGCATGGTCCCCATTTTTCTGGAAGCCTCATGCTATATCCTGCCTTTTTCAAAAGGCAGCTGCCCCCTGGGGCAGGGTAGGAAGGAAGACACTGGGATTCTGCCCTTTGCACGTCGGGGATCAGCAGCAGGGCCAGTGATGGACATGAGGGTGCTGACTCCAAGCCTGTGTCACAACGCCTTGTTTTTCTGGGTAAACCCCTGAGCCCAGGTGCAATGAAGAGCAATGCCCCATCACTGGTCCCAGAAGCTGTGCTGGTGTTCAGGATGCTACTCTGGGTACCATCATCCATCCCTGTGTGCTGTACAGAGTAGAGGCCAGCAATAAACACCTTGGACTGGTGCAGGGCTGCCCAGGTCTTCCTGGGAAAAGCAGAGTGCTGCAGCCAAAATGCCAATTCACCACGCGCCCAGCGAATGCCGTGTGGCAAAGTCATCCAAAAGCCTTCAGAGAAGCATCCCTGGTCCTCCCTCACCATCACCTGAGCCTGGCTCTTCTTTGATAATGAGTGCTGGTAGCACTCCTTCACCATGCAGCATGGCCCCACCACTGCCCATCCCCGTGGACATCTTCCCAGGATGATGACAACCCACTTTAACTCTTTCGTGGCCAAGCATGTCAGTTAAACTAGGGTCTTCTCATCCAGGGAGCTGGTGGGCTTTGCCAAGCCATCCTGCCCTTTACCTTTTGCTGCTTTCCGCTGAAATAACAGTGAAATAATATTTGTCAAGGGACACATCCTGAAGTGGGCCATGAATGAGGAGGTTCAGAAGTGGAGGGGCTGGGGTGCCCCCAGGATCAAGGGGTGGATGCAGCTGCCTGAGATAAGTGCCATGTCCAACACATTTGGATCTGGGTCTTAGTCTAGCGGTAGTTTAGTTTCTCAATTTACCTGTGTAGTCCTTCAAAGAGCACTGAAAGACTCTGCAAAGGCCAGCAGGAGCATGAGTGACTGCTGAAGCCTGCGGGGAAGCTCCCAGGCTGCTGGGGCAGGCAGCAGTGGGAATTTTATCACTGACTCCCGGAGGAGCAGAGTTAGGCGATCACACAAAGCTTTCCCAATACAAGTTCAAATGTATGAATTTACCATATCTAACACCTCCCTGAAATCCAAACAGACTCAATTACATTCTCCTTCTGTAATGAATCAGTAATTATATTGAAGAACACTATTATTTGTTTGGCATGACCTATATAAACCCGACTTGGGGAGTGCATAGTTGGTAGGATGCCAGTGCTCTGTGCCCTGCATATTATTGCCTTATAAACACAACCATTGTTTGAATTTCAGATCAAAACAAACCGAGCCACGTCGCTTGTCAGTTATTAGATATCTTTTTCCCAAATGCTCACCCAGGCCGTATTACAATAACAATAATTATTATTACATACTTCCTTATTATATGTTTATGCCGAGGTAGCACATTTGCCTTTTTCCCACACATTAGTCGCTTCTCCTGACTCTTATGATTCACTCCTGCCTATTTCCCAATGTCCATGAGCTCCTTCTGTGTTCCCGGCTGCATTTTGTCATGACCTGCAGATTGGCACAGGGACTCAGAGTGCTGTATTGCACCAGCCTGCACAGGGTTGCAACCAGCACAGGGGCTTCACTTTTCAAGGGAATATACAAACAAAAGAAAGACATGGACCCTGCCCCCAGGTGCTTTATAAATATTTAACTTGGTCTGATAATGTGATAAGGACTGATAATGCGATTTGGACAGACTAAAACCCAGCCCTGCTTGGGCAGGGCTGAAAATGGACCCTCTGTGGGAAACAGGGTGGGAGGGGGGCAAGCCACAGCACAGTGATGATGCTTTCCACAGACACTGCTGCAGCTGGGAGTAGGACTCACCTTACCCAGCTTGAGACATCCAAAATGTACTTGTCAAGTCCTCAGCAAGTTGTCGACCTGCCTTTACAGTCACGGAAGAGAAGCGGGTGCTTGGCTGTTGGGTGAGTCAGCCCTTCTCAAGATAAACTTCAAGATATGTGAGATGAATCATACACTAGAGTTGCCTATTTGTCTCCATTGACTATGCAGGAAGCTCGTCCAACTAATTAGGTTTATACACCTAACTTTTAGGCACCTAAAATCAAATAAGAGGAATCCCATCCTCACTGACGTACTTCATTACCAGCCTGACGAAGGAGGCAGTGGGAGAGGCTCTCTGGAAGTGCCCTACCAGATTTGGACCTAACCAAATTCCTCCATCCTCTGTGCATGGAAATCTAAAAAGCCTCACCTCCATGTCCTCTAGACTGAGCTCCTACAGCAGGCATGGGTGCTCCAGCCATGCTCAGCTGGTAGAGATGAAAGCATTTTCCCTGCTGAGGACTGAATGAAGCAACGGTCTTGTGGGAAAAGATATAATAATGGAGCCGAAGACTGTATTATAATGTATTCAGAGCAGGCAGGAGGAACAAAAAAAAGGAAAGGAGACTTGACCTTGGCTTTCTGCCTGGTGCTAAAAGTGTGTTTTGATGGAACGGGATAAGCGGGAAAGCAAGCTGCCTCCCTAATGCAAATATCTCATGGAGCTGTAAGATGTGTGGAGTGCAACCCATGTGTTTGGAGACAAGGTTATGACAAGTTCCACCCTGAAGGGCCAAAATGGTATTTTTCAGACAGCTACAGCTGAGCCTGTTGGAGGTAAGCAGCCACCAGCACAGCAAGCACCACCTGACACCAGCACTGCATGTCAGATAAATGTCACAATCCAAGAGGATCCCAAATTTTTTAGACTTTCTCATTCAAAAAAAAAAAAAAAAAAAAAAAAGTGAAAGCACTTAATCTGAACACATGTTTTTTTAGGAAAAAATCATGGAAACATTCCACTGGTTGATGTCTGCTGAATAAATCAGCAGCCAGGGCTGCTCTGGCTGGAAATAGGCAGAGGCCAACAGAAGTCACTGTGATGCATTATTGCCCTGCTGTGTATGGGCTTGGGACCATGGAAGCAGGATTTGAAAAAAATGTGCAATTTGCCCTGGTTTCTCAGACCTGTGCTTTCCATGTCCCTGATCATTTGTTACATGCACTAACCACCCTATTGATACAAGCGCAGTAGCTGTTTTGATGTGCAGCAGGTGTCACTTGCTTATTTTTTTTCTGGAAACTGCCAACAGCTTCTTTAAAGATTCTGGCACTTTCCTTAACCTGAACAACAATTTATTTAGGTGAGAGATATTTGATTTCTCTCTGCCCTGGCAGGCACAGAGCCCTGTGCAGATTAGGCCAGGTTAAGGGCACCTGTGTGAAGATGTGCCCTTGTCGTACCACATAATCAGGTCTGATGCTGGGCCGAGCAGGGATACTGAGGACCCTGCGACCACCATGTGCCTGGCTGAGACCTGGAGGAAAGGGTGCTGGCACCTGGCTGCACAGGTTGTCCCATGCATGTGGACTCTGCAGGGAGAGGGCTGGGGTGCTGCTCTGGGGACCTGCAGTGGGACCGCACACCACTCTGCACAAGAGCTGCTTCGTGGCTCTGCTCCACCAGTGATGAGAAACACATCTTGTTCCATACCTCATCTTGCTGGAGCCAGGCTGGGCACTTTCTCAGTTCCCATTACCACACTGGCAGGCTTGGAAATCCCTTCTCTAGCTTCACGCAGTTGTGGCATGTTCAGGGAGAAGATCAGACGAGACTTGCTTCTTGCCCTAAAGGGTTTGTAACTTCGCTCAGAACAAGCAATCCCCTAAGAAGAGGGAGGTTTCTCTGCAGGAGGTGATTGCTGCCAGCAGCAAGTGTGCAGCAGGCAGATCTGTAGCACTGTGTGAGGTGACGACTGGGCTTTCCAGCCCGGTGTCCTGTGTCCAGACAGGGTGTGCAGACTCTAAGCAGGCTGGCGGGTACCCTGCCAGGGAGCTGGGTACAACCCCACACCCAGGGCAGGGTCAGAGGAGCAGATGTCCCTCTTCAGGCACTTTTGCTTTCCACTGCCATGCAGCAGCCAGTCCTGGTGATGCGCTTTTCCTCCAGCCCCTCAAATCCACTGACACACCGGTTTGTGTCTCAACCCTGCTCCCACCTCCAGCACAGGCTGCGTGTGTCTGAGTGCAGCTGGACAGGCCCCAGGATGTGGCTGGGCGAGCCTCCTGAGCAGTCATGACAAACAGCTAAACACTAGCACAGGCTTGCTGTCCTGCTATGTGGAAATATATTAATCGCATTAGTATTTCCACTGGAAATTACAACTTAGATCCATTAACTTCAGCCAATTTCCTTACTCTGCGTCTGCTAAAAGGACACCTCTGCTTTTTCCACTGCAATGTCTTGTTAGTGCCACCAGTGCTAAATTTGTGGCAGGCTAGTCACATCCATGTGACACTTTCTGAAGAGGTCACACATTACCTCCATCTCCTGTCTCCACTTCCCCTCACCTCCCCCAGAGGTAGCCCAGCATCTGAGCTACTGAGGAACAGAAACCCCTCTTTATGAACAACAAAATCAGATCCCAAACCCCATTATTAATTAGTAAAGATGACCTGTAATTTAGATCACCTTGGATGGTCTTTAGGTCATTCACAGGTGTAAAGTCAGGAGGATTAAAGGCTTATAATATTTGTCTGGCACCACTACTACCAATTCCAGCAAAAATATGGAGCTGGCTTCTTGGGTTTCCTGCCACCACAAAGTACACACATGCACACACTCTCTATTTTATGAATGTTTACATACCGGAGCTGCCAAGAATCTCACGCCTGTTGCTTCCCACCACCTTAACACACTTTCCTGTATCTCTGTGAATTTGTTTTCTCACCGAGCAGCTGGTAATATCCCTTTCACTTGGGAGCAGGCACAGACTGGGCTTTCTCAGGTGCCAGAAAAGCCTGGCAGAGGGCGCACCTACAAGCAGTGGTTTCCATCCCAAGCCATTTACACCTCCCAGTGGCTACCCAGAGATTTTCGTTCCATGGAAGAAATGCAAGGCCAAAATAAAAGGAAGTATTAAAAAGTTATGGACAGGTGAGAAATGGCCACGCTGACATCCACCTACTCCCCCTAAAAGGTCATGACGTCTGAGGAGGTGCCTGGAACAGAGGAAACATCTACGCTGTTTGCAAAGGCCAGCAGAAATGTACTTCCACACCTCCACCTCCAGGGGCACGGACAACAAAAATAGCATTGGACACAAAAGATATGAATAGAATAGGGACTGCAGAAAGCGTCAACTCATTTTACACCCCCAGCAAAAATAAAGGCAGGAGGTTTGTCCTTCCTCTGTCCCCAGCCTCCATACACCTGAGCACTGCTGCAGAAAAGACATGTCTGTTTACCTGAAGGTTCCCACGGTGAGTGGGGAGTGAAATGCCCAACTCGTCTGAAACTCACAGGGGAAAAACCTTGCTTGCTGGTGACGAAAGCATTTTCTTTCCTACCTTGAAACTTTGGGAACTGAGTGGTAGGAAGGGGAACAAACCAAACCACCCCACCCCCACCTTGTTTTCAACAACTCAGACTTTTTTGTACTCATGTTCTTGCTCAGTAACTCTGATGCAAGCAGACCTGCAAGCTTTCTACTGCCAAACTGTTCCAGGTGAAGGGAAGTGCAGGTACCTTAAGACAGCAACCTTCTTCTGTTGCTATGGGAGCTGTACCACCATCAAATATATTTGGGACAAAGCTGACACTTGGATTCAGTTTATACTCAAATGCTCAAAATAACCTCCTAGTACCCTGACGGGGAGTTACACTGGGCAAACAGTGCAGCCACCCCATGAGACTGTTTTTCAGCCTTTAACAGAGGCCAGCGTGTAAAATTGCACCCAGCGGCTCAAGGATGAGACAGTACTGATTTGTATTTCCCATTGCCTTCTCCTGCCTGGCCTAAACTGTCTGACATTGCACAGATGCAAATCCCAAATTTGTGAGGCACATGCACCACCAAGCCCATCAAGGTTAAAACAGAGCATAAAAGTAGACCCTAACTATGTAAAAATAACCAAACTGGATCAGATCAAAGGTCTGTTGTGGCTTTCCTCTTTCCTTCAAGAGCAGCCAAGGCTAACGGGGAAAAACAGGGGAATGAGAGACTGATACTTTTGCTGTGCATTGTCCAGCAACATGTTGCAGAGATCTGCCTTTGCCTTTAGTAAACCTCCAGGGACTTTTCCTCCATAAATTTGTCAAATTGCTTTTTTGACCCAGTTTATACTTTTGACCTCCACAGCATCATGTGCCAACAAGCCCACAGTTTTATACACACACACGATTGGAAAAAGTAATCCCTTAAACCTCATGCCTTTATCATCTCATGCACTGCCCTCTGCCTCTTTCCTGTCTTCTGGCCACTCTGTCCTGTCTCAGCTCTCATTCAGAAAAGTGGTTCTTAATTCTACTGTTAAATGTGTGTACAGGTCTGATGCAGAATCTTATCCCTCTGTATTTTGAGACAAGTTTAGCATCTGCTTGCATTGGAAAACCAGGGAGGGAGAAAGCTCCAAAAGCTGCTTCTCTGCTGAGGACAAATTTGGGAATGGCTTGGGAGGTTCTGGACATTTATTCCCACTTCCCAGCACAACTATAGTATCCCAACTAGAACGTGCTGGGCCTGGATGGATTGACCCACATGAGAAGGCAAGCAAGCATGGCATTTCATTAATTCGCTTTTTCAGTAATCTTCTTCAATAATTGACTTTCATTTATTCATTTACCTATCTTTATTCATTCGCATCTTTCAAAGTTCTGGCACGGCTCTGGTGGGTGGTGCAAGGCTCCAATTTTTTCATTCCTCTGCTCGGTGTGAATTCATGCCCACACAAATTCCCACTCTGGCCTGGAGGGCTCTGACTTTTAGCCACGAGGTGGGGTGAGCAGCTAAATTCCTGATCGAGCATGTGCGCAGGCAATGCAAGGCAGACCACCATGGAGTCAGGGTTTGCCAAGCTAAATCACTGGAAAAAAAATTCCTGCTCGGCTTCAGCTTTTGCTGCTTGATCCGCGGCAATATGCAACCTTAAACTCCAAGTTTCCAAGACAAATGCAATGCTGTGAGTAACACAAAAGCAGCGGGGGCAGGCGGCTGTGCTGGTGGAGGGTCTGCCACCCCCAGGCTCCCCGTCAGCCTGGTGGGCTGATGGAGAAGAACCACGCAAAAACGAGGCTGGGAGCGACTCGGTAGTGAAATAGTTATCTCGGCTGGCTTTCTCGGCAACTCTTGGAAAGTCCCCGAAATGACGTTTCTAACCTAACAATTAAAATGGGTTTAATTATAGAGAGGCTCAGAGCCCTGGGAACAAGCACCATCTACAGAACGAGTAAACAACTGCAGAAAATAATAGGCTGTCCGCTCCCCTGGCTACTCCTCACTTCTGGCCAGGGCGAGGGGAAGAAAAGAAACTATAAGGAGAAGGAAGTTCGAGGAACCCGATTGCTCTTCTTAAGTAAATAATAATAACAATTAAAAAACCAAACAAACAAACCAAAAAAACAACTGGAATAGCCTAACCCTGTGGGGATTTCTCTCGCCTGGTTATTTTGGCTGCTCTTGAAGACCAAAAGAGGGGGAAAAGATCAGCCGCCAGCGCAAAGTCCAGATCCAGCGACTCTAAAGCAAACAGAGGAAGAAGGGATGACTGGTTTGAAGCGCTCCGCAGCCCGGCCCGGGGGTCCCGCTGCCCCGGCCCGGCCCGCAGTGCCAGGAGGGGCCCCCGCCCGCCGCCCGCGCAGGGCAGCGCGCCCACATGCCATTGCTCCGCCGGGGCAGGAGCACCCACTCGAGTTACGAGTGAGAGAGGGGGCGAGCCGGGCCCCGGCTGCGGCTGAAGGGATACCCGGGCTGAGGCACCCCGGCACTGACAACCCTCGAGCGCTGCAGCTCCTTTTTGTTTTTACTCGAACTGCCGCCATCCCCTCCTTCCCTCCCCCCGTATCGGGATCAGAATGAATCACTGAATCATACTGTGCCTACTAAAACGTGGGACAGATTATGTCCTTAGAGCCTTTTCTTTCTCTTTTATTTTCTTTTCTTCTTTTCCTTTTCTTTCCTTTCCCTTTTCTCTTTCGACTGGAGGAGGACCCTACAGGGAGAAACGGCAGGATTTATCCAACACGCTTTTAAAGGGCAAAGCCGTACTTTAACGATTTAAATTAAAGTGGATGTGAGCTATTTCCCGTTGCAGAGCTTGCCAGGTCTCAGTAAAAACTGGAAAAAAGGCGTAAGGCTCCGGCGAAGGGTGGGGGGGCCGGGCCGATCACCATAAGCCGGCCAGCGCCGGGGGAGCGGGGGCGCCGCTCGCCGTCGGGTCGCTTTGCAATCCAGGCACGCCGAGCGCCCGTGGATTTTCGCGGGAAGAAAAGTGCGGCGCGGCGCGGGGCGGGCCCGGCGGTTGGGCGCGCGGGACCGCGCGGGACCGCACGGGAAGGGACGGGACGGGCGCGCGGAGGGCGGAGGGGAGCGCGCCCGCCGCGCTGGGCACGCGGACACGCACGCGCACAGCGGCGCGCGGGCAGGGGCGCGCGCGAACACATGCGCACACGCTCGCGGACGCGGCACACGCGCGCACACGCTCGCGGGCGGGCGGGCGCGCGCAGAGGCGCGGAGCCGGTCGGTGCAGCCGCACAACCGCCCCCTCCGGAGCGGCACGGCACGGCACGGCACGGCACGGCACGGGACAGGACGGGACGGGGCAGAGGGGAGGGGAGGGGAGCGGCACGGCTCGGCACGGCACGGTACGGCTCCGCACGGCTCGGCACGGGGCCGCGCCCGCACCGCCACCCCCCGCCCGCACCAGCCCGGCCTTCTTCACATCCCGCCCCCCCCGCCCCCCCCCCCCCC
>JAWWEE010000158.1:29281796-29296448 GCA_035221455.1 Xenops minutus
CGCCCTGCCCTTCCCGCCCGGTGTTTTCGGGAGCAGCCGGCGGGCCGCCGGCGGTGCCTGCGCCGCGCCATGGGCGGGCTGGGCAGGGACGGCCCGGGTGGCTCGGGCGGAGGGGGCTGCGGCCGGCCGGCCGGACGGGAGGGGAGGGGAGGGGAGGGGAGGCAGCGGGGGGCCGTCGGGCTGGGGCGGGCGGGCGGGCGGCGCTCCCACGGCCGCGGCGGCCGGAGGCGGGGGAGTGCCGGGCAGCGCTCCCGGGACTGCGTGGGCTCGCCGGAGGAGGTGGTGGCCGTGGCAGTGACCTCCCTTTCCTTTCTCCCCGCAGAGCAACAAGATGTTGAACTACAGCCCCTCGGGTGTCAGCGGGTGCCTGCTGGACAGGAAGGCGGTGGGCACCCCGGCGGGCGGGGGTTTCTCTAGGAGGCACTCTGTTACCCTGCCCAACTCCAAGTTTCACCAGAACCAGCTCCTCGGCAGCCTGAAAGGGGAGCCGGCTCCCATGCTGGGCCCCCGGGAAAGCCGCTTCCGGGACCGCTCCTTCTCCGAGGGCGGCGAGCGCCTGCTGCAGCAGAAGCAGCCCGGCGGACAGGTCAACTCCAGCCGCTACAAGACGGAGCTGTGCCGCCCCTTCGAGGAGAACGGCTCCTGCAAGTACGGTGACAAGTGCCAGTTCGCCCACGGCATCCACGAGCTGCGGAGCCTCACCCGCCACCCCAAATACAAGACCGAGCTCTGCCGCACTTTCCACACCATCGGCTTCTGCCCCTATGGGCCGCGCTGCCACTTCATCCACAACGCGGAGGAGCGCCGCGCCGTGGCGGGGAGCCGGGAGCCCGCCGTCACCGACAGACCCCGCCTGCAGCACAGCTTCAGCTTCGCCGGCTTCCCCAGCACTGCTGCCAGCGGGCTGCTGGACAGCCCCACTTCCATCACCCCGCCACCCATGCTGAGCGCCGACGACCTGCTGGGCTCCCCGACCTTGCCTGACTGCGCCAGCAATCCCTTCACCTTCTCCAGCCAGGAGCTGGTCAGTCTCTTTGCCCCCAGCATGGGGGTGCAGGTGCCCAGCGGGAGCTCCCCCACCACCTTCTTGTTCAGGCCCATGTCCGAGTCCCCCAACATGTTTGACTCGCCACCCAGTCCTCAGGACTCCCTCTCTGACCAGGAGGGCTATCTGAGCAGCTCCAGCAGCAGCCACAGCGGCTCAGATTCCCCTATCCTGGACACCTCAAGACGTCTTCCCATCTTCAGCAGACTCTCCATCTCTGACGACTAATCTGGGGTTTCTTCTTGCTCCTCCCCACGTCTATTACGATGTTAAGCTGAACTCTCCCCCCACGCTCTCCCCAGTAGTCTGAGCTGGATGTTAACGTGTCCACCTGCCTGCTGTATACCCACTGGCTTAAACCTTAAGTGCCAAATTACGATGAAAAGCAATAACGTTTACAAAGTTAGTGCCTTTTAACACTTTCACTGTGACTGTATTACCTCTCCAGCTGCAGAGGGCACCAGCAGCTCTGTACACTTCCAGATGTGCAGGAAATGTCCGAATCCAGCTCCCTCCACTGGCCATGTACTGCATCGCCCTCTCCCAGTCCCTTCCCGACTGGCCAGTTTTCTGTTAAACTGCAGGCATGTGGGCAGGCGTTAACATCCAGACCTCTTTCTCCCCTCCCCTTAAAGACTAAATCTTGCCTGGATCCACTCAGGTCTGCGGGAAGAAAAGCTGAGAACGGACAAAGATTGTAACATGAGTGTGACTTCGACTGGGAGGAAGAAAACAAAAAAGAAAACAAAAAACAGATGGACTATGAGAGACTTGATTTTGGTGCTAAAACTTCCCCGTGTATACATGTGACATCTTAAAAAAAAAAAATAAAGAAAGGGGGGGTGGGGCCAACAGAAGTCATTCCACACACACACAAGTTCGTGTAAACAAAGTTCCAGTAGACATAGCTTTAATGGTTTTGCTCTAGAGTACTTTAGATCTATCTTAGAGCACTCACGCCAAGCTTTTTATTATTTTTTTCTGGGTTTTTAATTTTGTATAACTTTTCAGAAAATTGGAGAGCAAATTTTGCTTGTCACTGCACAACAATATAAAAAGCTTATTTAACTTATCAAAACGTATTTATTGCCGAAACCTATGCTTTTTAATTTTGTTCATATTTATCGGGATGATGAATCCATAGAATATATTCTTTTATGTTTAAATTATGATCTTCCATATTAATCTTAAGATTGTGAAGTGTCTTTTTTTTCCTTTTTTTCCCACAGTTTAATATATTATACTACAATGACTTTTTTTGTAACTTTACACTTTTTTGGTTATTTTATTTTAAAAAATGAAAAATTAATTTAAAAAAATGCAAAAACTGTGTTTGGATTATTTATTTTAGAATTCCCTCCCCCTTTTTTTTTGTGTTGGACTGCAAATGGAGTTAATGTGCTTCTTTGCTTTTTCTCTTCTCCTTCTCTTCCCCTTTCCCAGGTCTTGCCTGGGCTTTAGAATGTATATACCTGAGCTCTTGCGAGACAGCATGGAAGGAAGACCTTTTTCTTCCTCTTATTGTAAAGATTCTTCAAGGAGAAAAGCCTTGGGCTCAAAGTGCCTATCTGAAGACATTCCAAATACAGTTTGTCTTTGCATTTCTGTATTCCAAGTTTGGAATTTTCCTTGCCAAGGTGAATGGGACTGGCACAAAGAGAATAATGAATGTAATTTTTTTTCCCATTACTGTTCGCTACGTTGCTTTTTCTTCCTCTTTGTGTGAGTTTATTTAAAAGAAAATCTCTTTTGTAATGACTGTTTGCAGTTTAAATCAATAAACCCCAAGTTTTTTCAAGAAACTGACAGTGGAGCTGGTTTTACTTGCGAAAATTGAGGGGCTGGTTTTAGGCAACCCCACAAATGCAGATGCTTCCCTTCTCTTCATCCTTGAGGTGCCCACTGTGTGCTCAGGCATCTGTTCATTGTTCCTCACTGATTCAGTAGGTCAGCCCTGTAAGTATATGGGTGCACAGATCAATGACAGCAAACCCCTGATGTGACCTGCCCCGCTGGCCTCTAACCTTCTCTTGTCTCTTATGGAGTGCTCCTCCCATCTTGTGTTGCTCAGTCTGTTCTTAAAAAAGTTCTTTCTGATCAGTGTGGCTTAAACCTTGGTCTGGCTTTTGTTCCTTGTGTTCCTGCACAGCTCCTTCCCCTTCAAGGATTGCTTATGTGTGTTTTGAGAGGACAAAGTGGGATGTTGAAGCGTTATCCCAAATCTCAGTTCTGGCTTGTTAGTGGTACTGGTCTGCTTCCACAGTGGGGCTGTTCAGTGTTCACATGGGAGAGGAACATGAACCCCCAGCAAAGTCTCAGTGTATGCACAGCATCCACACTTAAGCCCTTGTACATCTTGAAGTATCAGCAATCCCAGAAACTTCCAAAGCCATTAGTTTTGTTTAGGAACACTTTCTTGCCAGCACTGCTCATGGTGTTAAGTCGTGTTTTTACCTTTAAGCTTTCCTACAGAGCAAGCTTTTGCTTCCAAACAGGCTGGAATATTGCTGCCAAACCACCAATCCTTCAGCTGTCTTAACATGCCTCAATGTTGAGGAGAGATTTCCTAATTTACATTGGAAAAGTTCCTGCCAAACAAAAGCTGCAGGGTACCTCAAGGCTTATACCAATGCACCTTCTTTGCTGTTGGCTTTGTGCAACACACTTACTTGTGTGGTCTGGCAGTAAAGGTGAGCTGGGTGGAGGAAAGATGGAGGAAGAAGAGTGTGGCTGGCAGAAGCTGCTTCCTTTGAACACTGCAAAAGCTGTATGGGGAGTTTGCTGGCAGATCCTGATGTAACTAGTATGTGGTGTGGTCTGTGCGCTGACCCCTGAGAGAAGAGCGCTGGGTGCAGCCCTGGTACTGCTGCATGGCCTTCAGGAGTACTGTTGACTGCAGCCTTGCTCCTGGGCATAAAGGCACTGAGCCCATGTGAGCGAGGGGCTTATGCCCGGGAGACTTGTGCCCAGTTGCAGCAAGCACCCAGGTGTGTGTCCTTCCCTGCTGCTGGAAGAAGTCATCAGCCTCTGAAGAGCGAGATGTATCTCATCTGCAGAAGATACCAAGCCTATTGTGGGGCATGCATGTGGAGCTTGAAAATGCTTGCTCCTCTAGACTTTCTGTGCAGCTCTTCAAACAAGTAGCCTTTGACCAGTTAATAATTGATGAAGAAAATAGCTGTATCAGTTGCACAGTGCTATTGGAATGACAAAAAACTGGGAAGCTGCGTTAAAAGTAGGTCTTTGCTCATGGTACTTAGATACTTTCCTTGTCCTTCGAGTATACTGGTTCCAGGAAGCCAGCACCATTTTTCTTTTGTGAGTTTTATTAATGACATGCTCTGTCCTTCTGTATCTTGCTTTTTGAAACTAACCTTGAGATAGGTCATACAAGGGATAGAGAAGAGCAGAGCAGGATGCAATAGCCTCCAGCAATGCAGGGATTTGCCTGGTCTGATACCAATACCATTCATTGCAGCTTGGGTATATGGCAGCAGCTACTCTGGAGAGACTTCTCTTTCCTTCTTGTATTTACCATGGATGAGTAGTTCATGCTGTTTCTCATGGGGTTAGCAACTGTGTCCCCTAGCAGTTCACCATGATTGGTAATAGCCTAAGACTCAGAAAGGTATAAATGGTCTTTCCTGTCATGATGGTTTTGAGACACATTCATCTGACTCAAGGGCTTACTGATTTAGTGCACCGGACTCTCAAGAGTAGCCAGGAAGAAAGAGCCAGTTTGTGCACTGGTGCAATTGCTCCCAGCATGCTTGGTGTGGTAGGGCAGAGAGAAACACCGAAAAGAACAAGAAAGCTATCTTCCCATGTAAGGTGCCATAGCAAAGTGTACCTCAGTGCACTTTACAAGTTGCACTTACAGTTCTTACTGTGGGTCGGGGTGAGACCTATGGCGGCTCTTGCTGCTCTTCACGAACATTTTGTTGTAGCCATGTTTACTTGCTGTGGGCCCTGTGTGAAAGGAGACTTGATCCATGCTTCTGGGCTGCAGGTATTTGCTGTTTTTTGGTTTTGAAGTCAGGTGAGTCTAGTACTATCCACCTTCAACATGTCTTGGAAATTAGAGCCAGTGTGTATGGCTGTCTGTGCCAGTTGCCTCTTGGTACGGAATAGTTCAATGACTTTGATCTGCAAAGCTCCAGGTGGCTTGGATCCCACCCTGCTAGCTGCCTCCCTCCTTCCTAATGCCTACAACAGCTGTATGTGTCCTAGCCACACTATTGACTACTTCTTTGCTATGAGATAGCTGTGGCTTTTGTACCAAAACACCTTCAGTTCTGCAGTCAGGGGCTGTAGAAGCAGAGGCTGTCTCATTTCCCAAACTTCTCCATAGGTAAGGGCTGAAAAGTCAAATAGGATTTCTTTGTTGTTGCTGATGGTTTTGTTTTTAAAGGCAGTCAGGGACTTCTCTCTCTAGTTTTGGTCAACCTTTGTTAAATATCATGTGTACATAGACATGGTGTGCCAGATTGCAAGTAACAAAAAAAACATTTAAAAAGAACGCTGAAATGCTCTGAGTTCCTGGTCCTGCTGGAGTTTGTCTTATCAGCATAGTAATGAATTTTGCAGGCAGAAAGGGAAAGTACTTGGAGAAGAAATAAGCCTGGAGGACTGTTGCAAGCTGGCTCAAATTTTCAGTCTGTACAGTTCCTATACAGTGAGGGCAATGGTCTGCAAACAGGACTTTGAGCTGCTCCAAATCACATAGAGAACAGACTTTATAGGGCCTTGCACAGCGGAGAGGAGGTGGCAAAAGGGCAGGAAGTGATGGGATCACTGTTAGAGACTGGGAGCAAGGCAGAGGCAGAGATCAAGTCCACACAGCATGGGGATAGCACAGGTAAGAAAGAAGCCATACTGTCTTGAGTCTGAAGGCTAAAGTTGTTCGAGTGCATAAAGGCTAATGAACTGGGTCTCTCCAGCAGGGCTCAGTCATATTGAGGGGAAAGTCTGGGTAATATAGCCTACTGGATACTAGCTGATGACTATGCCCAATGATATGCATGACTATTAAGATGCAATAATACATGCAAAAACCACAGCATGCCCCTTACACTTGCTAATTGCTGTGGTCTGTGTTGGGGAAAGCTAGCATGTGCTTGAGTCTGGAGAAAGAGGCTTTGGGAGAAGGTGCGGTGGTTAGTGTGGGAACAAAGAGGCTCCTGGCTCCAGTGCTGGAGGTTTTGTGGGGGCTGGAGGCTGAAGACATGTCCTGGGGTAGCACTGACATGAAAGTACAGCCCCATTACCTGCCTGGGAGGGAGAGAGGGGCTTGTGTTCCAGAGAAGCTCCTCATACCCTACATTAAAACAGGCAAGCATCAACATGTAGGGTCTTGTACCCCACAGTGGGGCCGGTGAGGCAGTTCTGCTGCTGGGAGGTGGTGTGCTGAGTGACCAGATACTCTGGTGACAGACAAAAGTGTGGTGAGTGAAAATAGACAAAAAAGTTATAAGTGAAGAATGGTGCCCTCCTTAGCTGGGCCCTAGTGAAGAGGGGTCAGGAGGAGCCCATACAGAAGCAGTTTCAGGTGTATGAACCAGCCACAAACAGGAAGAAGCAGCAAAACCAGTGTTAGGAAGGAGTTCAGCTGGGAGGAAGGGGTGATGCGAGTTGTATAGGGTCTCTTAGCCTGGGAATGCCAGGACAGATGGTGAGACTGGTTTGGTGGGAACAGTTCAAGCTTCTGTTGGGAACTTGTGGAACATCTCTTGCCCTCAAGGCTGAGTTCAGTCCAAAATGTTAGAAGATGATTCTTTGCCTGGTGATGTAAAATGTCCTTTGTTTGGAGACTCTTTGGCCCATTGAGCAATGCCTGTTTCTCACAAAGCCGATGCTTATTCCCTAGAATAATTCCAACAACAACAACAAAAAAAATAGTTCCTCTAAGACACCCTAAACCAATACCTGCTGTGACTAAGCCCTGTGGGCAGCTCCGCAGCTGATTTATATCCTCCTGCTCCAAAGTGGAGGGGCTGGAGTGGAAACAGGCGGTGCTGCTGTTAAGCATAGCCGGGGGCAGCGGGCAGGAGCACCCGCTGCGGGGCGGGGGGAAGCGGGGCTGCGGGGCTGCGGGGCGGGGGAAGCGGGGCTGCGGGGCTGCTGCCAGGCGGGACGCCGGCTCGGCTTTCCTCCTGGGCAGAACAGAGCTCCTTTTGGCTGGGGCAGCTTTATGGGCTCGCCTGGCTTTATTATACTGCAAATGTTTTGAATTCCACATGTTAATTTCCAGAGAGGCTTTGTTTCACTTTTGCTGCCTTTTTCCCCCCGATATTGATTTTTTTTTTTTTTTAATTACTGCTGCCTTAACCTTTTTTTTTTTTTTTTTTGACTGGATTTTGGTCAAAGCTGCCGTTTTCTGAGCAAACAGAGGAACAGAGTTCTCCCTGCCTGGGCTCCAGCTGCAAATTAATCTCTTTTCATAGTTTCATTTTATGTCCGCCCACTATCCCCACCACATTAACTTAGTCAACACATGGAAGTGAAATTTTTCCATGCAGGATCCTGCGGGTTGTAAGGCTGTTGTGGAGCACGTGACTGCCAGCTCCAGAGTTTTCTTCCACCTCTGGGTGGAAGGAAGTTTTCTCATCCCCCACATATGTGAGCGGTTGTCGGTGGGATGTGAAAAGTTTTAACAACTGGAGTTGGTGGAAACATTTCAGGGTTCAGCATTTCTCTATGTATTTAAAGTCCCACCGCACCGGCTGGGTGGAGGCAAAGCCGTAGGTATGGTATGTTTTCAGTACCTCTGGTGCTACCAGACCACTGCTCAGCAAATGAGCCAGGCTAGTATTTTTCAGTGGAGTCCTGCTGTCTCTGGGGGTTTATCTCCCTCCCAGAGAGGACAGAAAGTGCAAGTACTGATGATGCTAACCAAGACAGATGCAGTCTGCTTGGCCTGTGTGGATGTATTTTGTATTTCTACATGACGCCTTTCACACACAGGCCTGGGAAGACTTTACAGGTATTTTGGGCACTTGGCAAACATAAATGTCCCTATTCCACTGGCTTTAAAAAGCCTGTTAGATATACAACTGCCTAGTGAAGGGGATTGTCTAGCAGTGGCACAGTATCAGAGAAAGAGCTGCAAAAATAATTCAGGACTCCTGATACTTTTCCTCATGTCTTAGTCTCCAGGCAACAGCAAATATTTCTCCTGAATACTCTGGATGAGCAGATGCCAATGTTGATTCACAGGAAAAGGATGTAGCCACGCAAGCCATAGAAATGTTGGTTGGGAGGATAGCCATGGCCCCTAAGGAGACATTAAGCAATATGGAACAAACGCCAATGAAGCTCTTGCTGTGTCTGCCATGAAGTGATTTCTTGAGATTTCTTGGTCTTAGGTGGCAGCTTTTGTGATTTACTTTTATTACAGGTACATGGAGAGAATATACTGTGTTTCACAGCTCTGGAGATGCTGGTAAGGCTTTTGGGCACTAGGAAAGTCCTGGTTTACTAAGAAGTTACAGTCACAAGATATGAGAAAAGCTTTTGCTCAAGGCCCACAGCAGAGTGTAAAAGGTGCACTTTTGCTTGGGAAAAAAGATGACACTGAAAATGTGCAAAGAGGCTCCATGTTTATTTTCTCTCAGACTCAGATCTTCTGTGCTGTGTTTACAAATAACCCCATTTTCCCACTTACAAATTTATCATGAGATTGCATAGCCAAGAACAAACCAATTCACCCCCT
Source organism: Xenops minutus (assembly GCA_035221455.1). Taxonomy (NCBI): domain Eukaryota; kingdom Metazoa; phylum Chordata; class Aves; order Passeriformes; family Furnariidae; genus Xenops; species Xenops minutus. The sequence continues at coordinate 29,290,553 of JAWWEE010000158.1, forward strand.
CTTGAGGCTGCCCAGCCAAAAGAGCTACAGGAGCTGCAGAAAATCATTTTCCTCTTAAGTTTAGTTAATGTGGGCTTTGGATTCATAGACTGAATCTGCTGACCTAGATATTTTCCTTCTTCCAGCACTCTTCTGAACAGAAAACCACTTTCAGTGTGGATGAAAACAGAACAGGAGATGTTTTCAAAACATTTAATAGTTTGTTTCAAAAGCAAGCTGTTCGCAAGAACTTGAGGGCAGGCAGCTGAGGGAGGCCATCAGTCCTGTCATGGAGGCTGGAGACAGGCGGTCCATGAGATTATCAGTGTATCATCCAGGTTGGCAGGGACTTCCAGTGAGTCACTCAGACCTCTTTTAACTGTGACAGGACTGATCTCATTATCCTCAAATCATCTCCCAGGCACAAAGAGTTGTCTAGTGATAGCCTTGAATGTGTCCAGCACTGAGGTGTCCACAGCATTCCCTTGCCAGGGAGTTTCAGTGCTCAGGAAATTTTAGCCTCTCTATATGTAACCTAGTAGAGAATCTGAATGTCTCCTACAGAGGTTTGTGGCCATAAACATTTTGTCCAATCGCCTTTGGTTAATGAGATTGGAGCTCAACTTCCAGGTGAAGTCCCAGCAAAATGGTACATGTGGTTTCACCTTTCAACTTTCCTGTCAGCTATTCTCTTCCCCAGCCTTTTCCCGGAAAATATGGCTTTTCAAACCTTTCCATGCTTCCCTTTCCATGCCTGCTAAAAAAATAGGATGTCCTAAACCTACCCTGGACTTTTGTTTTCAGCCTGGTTCTGCACTTAGTGGTGCTGTCCTGCCTTTGGTTCCTGAGGTGGTAAATTTAACCTTCGTGGCCTAGTGTGGGATGAGGTCAGGAGAAAAGCACTCTGTCAAACTCTATTGGTTCTGCTATGAAGACAAGGGGAATCAGGGTTCGGCCTCTTGTCACTGCATTAACAGGGCCCTGCCTCGTTACTGTGGCACATCCTGGCTCCCCTCACACAGTCTGACAGTGGTGGGTGCCTGGTTCTTCAGAATTTATCCCCACTGGATTGAATGTATGAATATGTGTGCATACATAATATCTCCCTCAAATATCAGCACCGTGCTTCATGGCAGCCAGGATCCCTGGGCAGTCACCCCACTGTCCAGCTGGGGCAGCCTGGGGCCCCCATCAGTGCACTCAGAGGAAGCCACGCTCCTGACCCTTCAACTTTCCTTCCTGAAGGAGACACGCTATTCCCTGTCCCTGGGGAACATAAGCTTTGAAACATGAGTTGATATGTTTCCATTTACCATTATCTTGGTTTACATAAATTACAGCTCTTAACAGCGGTCATAAAATTATCTGGCTTTAAAAAAATTCAGCTGTAGAGTTTGGCCCTGTGGCCTCTCTGATCAGCTCATTTCCGAGGGGCAAACATACTTTGGGAAAAGAAACAGTCTCTTCTTGTTCATCACAAATAGCCATCTCCCTTTTGTATCAGCAGCCAGCTTGCCTGGTTTCCTAGTGTTGGTCAGTATAGAAAAGCACAGCAGGCCTTTCAGCATGTGCTGCTTTCTGGATAACTCCATCAAGTTATTTAAATCACTTAAATCATCCAGCATCCCTCACCAGTGGCCATGACATCACCAGCATTTTAGAATCAAGTTCTGCCCTGGAAAAGAGGCTGCTTGACAAAGTGATGATGATTTTCACTCAGGCATGTTGAATCACCTCTGGGTGTACTGCAAGTTAAACAATGTCTTGTAACACCTGTCTCATCTGGAAGCTGAAGGGCAAACTGGCTGGTTTTAGGAATTGCTCTTGACCTGTGTTAGGATTTCAGCAATGAGAATCTGATTTCCAATTGTAATAAGGAAAGAGGACAGACTAGATGGCTAGAGTATCCAAAGGGGGGAAAAAAAGGCAACAAAACCTTATTTTAGTTGCTAAAATAGAAACTGTGGATCTAAATACCCATAAGGATAGATGAGCTGGACAACCAACAATATTAAGTAGACACAGTTACAGTAATAGTTCCTGCACTTTATTTCTGTCACTGAGTTTAGGTAGTGATATGGGCTTTTTCTTCCTTAAAAACTGGTAGGCACTGGGGTGCAAGATGGTAATTTATATTTGGATTTCAAAAAAATACACTATTGCCCCTTTTCTGGTACATTTAGATGACCTGTTAAAAGGCCAGAGCTAGCAAAAGTGTGGATTACTTCAAGTTTTGCACACCTGTTCTGTGTGCTCCCACTGGTAGGACTAGGACTGCCATGACTCTTTCCCACAGATGGCAATGAGGGGTGATCAGGGATCCAGCCCATTTGCCTCCTCCATCTAAGGCAAATACAAAAAGTGGATAAGAAACATGAATACTAAAAAAGTAAAATCCAGTCCAGCTCCATGTAAAGGCAGTGTACCAACTCCTTTTCAGTGTTCTCTGTCTCACAGAACTGGTCCTTGAACTTCTATTATTTGGTCTGCTAGTCAAACAAATCATACTGTTCAATATGAAGTAAGCCAGGAAGAAAGAAAGAAACCACAATTCAGGATCAAGCATCTGAGCAGCACGGAAACAAGTACAGGTGGGGGCTGGAGCCTCCAAGTCCAGCCAAGCGCCCCTAACTCACAGGTTGTTCTAGATTTCAGATGCTTTCCAAATGCATTGGGGAATGAGGGACTAGGAAAAAGCCTGCTCCAGACACTGACTGTACTTTGTCCAGCTCTCAACAACTGGTTGGGTCCTACTTTACTTGCTTTGTAAAAGGTTAAATGAAATTTAATTTAAAAAAGAAAAAAAACCACAGAGAGTGAAATTGAGATCAGGAAAAGAAACGTAAAGTCCCAAGCAAAGATGTTTTTGATGGAGGAGCTGGGTGTTTGCACCCTAGCACTGTTGGTACTTTCAGATTTTCAGCGATCTGTAGCGTGCTGAGCAGAGAGGACAGTGTGGTGGAAATACCTATGAACCAACAAGAGCCTTATCAAGGTACTGTACCAGGAAATACACTGCTTTCTTTCCTACTTCAGGCACGATACTATGATTAAACCAAACAGCACGCCTCATCATAACATGTGCCTTATCGACCTCACTATCTGATGACAACAGCAGCCCTCAGGAGACCAGACTGACATCATCCAAAACCTCAGTAGTTCAGAGCAAAGCCTGAAGTGTGTAGCTAGGCTACAAGCTGTGCTTGACTATGTTGATCTGTTTGTACTGAACTTGCAGGCACTTTGCTAGAGGAAAAACTATATAAAAATCAAGCCCAAACAATGTTTCGGAATGTTTCTGACAGGCTATCATGCTATTTACCAGAAGAATGCAGCAAGCAAAGGAGGTTTTTGTCCTTAGCAAGTACAAGAAGTCTACTCCACAGTTTTCTGTAGCTTTGAGAGAGGGGAAAGAAAAGGTCAACTCAAGCCATTGTCACAGCCTGTAGGAGAGAAACGGAGCCACTGGTGATCGGTACTGAGTCCCACTCCCAGCTGACCCCAGATAGAGTTGCTTGTGGCTCTGAGGTTTGGGTTCATCCCATGTCACAAACGGGCCAGCCCTTGGTCCAGCTGGAGCTTTGAATCTCCTAAGCTTCAGGATGGCTGGTTCACAGGCACATTGCCATATTCATTCAGGAACTGCCTTTGTGTTGGTACAGAATCTAGCCCAAGTGAGCCTACTTCTGCTTGAATTTTGCTGTACTACAACATTGATCTTAAAACCCCCCTGCTTTTAGTGTTTGGTTTTTGGTTGGTTTGCTTTTAGTTGCAATGCAAGCTTTCAGAGGGAATATAGCCGGATTTAAATGCTGAATGCATGCATAGTAATAAAAGTAGGGCCATCCAGCACATGGATGCTAAGTGTCCATTTACAGCCCCCATTCAGGCCAGCAGCCACCCCCCGGGCCATGCATGGCAAGGTGGGTCATCCTGCCTGCTGTGACCGGGGAGCTCCCAGACTCCCACACTCCACACTGGGGTATTGTCAGATGTCTGCATCTGTTGCATGGATTTGGAGGGCCTTTTTGCAGAGGAGGCCTTGTCTTCCAGGACACTCATTGCATTCTCACCCTGTACTCCCTGCTCTCATAAACTGCTGGTTTCTTAGCCTCCCATCACACCTGCCTACCTCTGGCAGCAGTGGGTATGGTATGACTAACCAGTCAAGTTATGACTGTGAGCTCCTTCAGCGATGTGTAAAGGACTGAAAACTACCCCAAAAAAAAAGAAAAATAGAGAGTTGTGCCTTTTTTTTTTTTTTTTTTACTGTCTCTGTGAAGTCTTGCCTTAAGGGATGGGCTGGAAAGAGGTCTGGTGGAAATAAGACTTGCCCTCTAAGGCAGAGCGTTAGATAAATCCAGCTGTGTTGTGGGACTGGTGAAAGGCTCCCAGAACAAGTGTAGGGAACCTAAGAGTGGGGTTTGAGGCATATTGTTATTGTCTACTTTGTTGAACATATTTCTTTGTCTTTATGAACTTTAAGGAGCACTGAGAACGCAATGTGGCATAGGAGGAAGGCTTACAGAAAGACTTGATTAGAAGATGAAATAATTTTCCTACAATACTCTCTAAAATATTCCTCCTCTGACACACACTTGTTTTTTTCTGCCTGATGTATACATTCCTGACACCTGGCCCTGTGACATTTTTCAGTTAGTGCTTTGGTTAATTTACTCATCATTGCTAAAAATACCGTAAAAAATAACCTGTAAATAAAAGACACAGTGGAAGGTTGTTCATATAAGGGTTTGGTAAGAAATAAAGGTGTTTTGCAGGTTTAGAGGCAGTTTCTGGTCCCGCTTTCCTGAGGAGGAAGCGCCTTTGAATCGCTCTTGTGAAATATGCTGATGGTCTGAGCATTCACATCACCAACTCCCCATGACAATTGCCACTGATTGACCACTTGCTGGCTATCTCCGCAGCAGCCCAGGAACGGATGAGTCATGGAAACAGAATTCCCCTTCACCCTGGCTGCCTCCCAGGTCCTGCCAAGGAGCTGCATTGACAACACGGGAGGAAAGTCAGTGCTGCTTTTTTATTCCACTCTGTGAATCATTGATCAAACAAAGCTCTTCTGCTTCCTCGGACTTGATATCAAGCCAACGTTTTTGATGAGTGTTACCTGAATAATTTCGTGCTAAGAAAACAATCTCAAGTATCGCTGGGCACATTATTTTGTGTAGATAATTGATTCTGTACTGCTCCAGGCCAGAAAAAAGTGTATTATGTTTGCAAGTAGCTTTATCAGAAGATGCTGAAAACCGTTGCCATGCTTAGGTGCAGCAGCATTTAAATACTGGTTTTCATTTTCAAATGATTTTTTGAAATAGAGTTTGGTTGCATTTTAATAATTTCTAAATGACGGTAAAAGAGATAGAAATTAACAGATTAAGCCCTGGGTACTCCCCTGAATAGCGAAATAGAGAATTACTATTTTGGAGGGGAGTGGGGGGGGGCAGAAAGGAGGTAGGTTTCGATGAGGAAACTCAATTACTTTTATTTGAGATCTGCCTGGGTTATTAATCAATATTCACACAGCTCTGCTACTGCAGCTCAGATATAAATACCAATGAACTCATACAAGGAGGTGTTCAGAATTTCCCTTAAGATCTTCTCAAGTGAAAAAAATATTAAAAAGTTTGAAGGAATTTTTTCTTGACACCAGATGCATGGTGGGAGAAAGAAGTGCGAGTTCTGTCTGAATGGAAGTTCTTTGCCTTGAAAGGAGCCTTTTGGGTTTTGTCAGCCAGGAGACAGTACACATTGCTGTAGTGGAGCCATCCTGAGGCAGGACCAGTCACTGTGTGGGAACTGCTCAGGTGGGTCATGGCCACCTGCCAGCACCTGCCTTCCTTCCTCTTCTTCCTTTTCTCCCTTTGTCTCCCCTTTCCTCCCCTTTCCTCTCCTCACGCCC
>JAWWEE010000158.1:29296458-29316277 GCA_035221455.1 Xenops minutus
GTGCCCGCCCTCCCTGACTGCCTCCCTCCCTCCTGCCCTCCCTCCCTCCCTCCTTGTCCTTCCCTGCCCATGCCATTCATGCACACCATGAGTAGTCCTGTCCTTCCCTCCAAGGCCCTCACCAAGATGCTGTCTGCAAAATTTCCATGTCACATGGTGTTACAGTGCAATGGGTGGATGTAGCTCCAATGACTGCATGCAATGCTTCAGTGCTGGAGTTTGTCCTGGCTTTTGTGCTGTGTCAGGATTCAGTGGTGCTGGGATCCAAATTTACCGCTAAGGTGTTGGCCATGACTCAGCACCAATTGGAGGTTTTCAACTCACATGCCTGTGATGTGAGGTTGCATTGACGCACTTAGGTTAAACAACAGGGCATAGAAATGAGAGCCGTAATGGAAATTGTACCTTGTGTCTGGCATCAAAGCCATAAACAGAGCTTACTGGTAGCCCTCAGCATAGACACCTCCACTTCATCACTCCTGCTTTTAAAATGGTGGGAGTGGGAGCATCATGGCCCCTGCCAGTTTTCCCTGGTGGGGAAACTTGTACGCTGGAAATCATTTTAGCTGCAGGTGCTGGGAGAAGTGTCACTGCAGTGGTGCCACGCTTAAGCCCATTTGTAACGGGAATGACTGGTGACACCTCAGCCACTGTCCCACTTCTCCCTGAATTGGGGTTTTGGTAGCTGTGACACTCCATGCCCTGAGGCACAGAGAAGTGCCCCTGCAGGCACTGCTTGCCTGGTGAGAGGATGGCCCAGGGAGCTGGCTGTGTCTGTCAGGAGCACTGCTCCCTGTGCCAGTGCCAGGTGAGGCCTGGTAGCAGGGTGTGGGATGCCTGCTGGCAGCAGCACACCCCTTCCACAGGATGCTGTCGTCATCCTCCCCTTGATGCCAGCCAGGGTGTCGGGAACGGGACGTCCTGGGTGTTTGTAATCACACTGTCTCTCACTGCTTGTTGTGATTCTGTGCTGCAGCAGAGGCTGTGGCCACTGAGGCAGGGAGCTGTTGTGGCACCACTGGGGACACCCTATCTTTTGTCAGGGTGGGCATCCATGCTGCCTCAGCAGGCATGAATGCTCTGACTTGCTTTTCCATTTCAAAACAATGACATTTAGGAGGAAAATGGAACTTCTGCCCCAGACACAGACAGAGATGTACTGGATGAGACCAACAGGCCACCTAATCTGTGAATCCTCATCCACCAGTGGCCAAGTCTGGGTGCTTCTCAAGAACACCTTAAGCCTCTCTGGAGTTGTGCAAAATTATCCCATGGAGAGTGCTGAAAACAGTGACTTAACCTGGAGAAGTGCAAGGAAAAGCTATGCAGAAGTGAATGATGCATGGGGAACCTTTCTGGTGGAAAGGGCCATGTCATACCACAGTTTTGCAATGCTGCTCTTTGATGGGGCATTATCCACACTTCCGAACATGGCAGATTAAGACTGCTGCACTGGTCCTTCCTGAGGGCACATCTTGAACCCTCTCAGAGATGGCAGCCACTGCAGAAGCACAGAAGTGGGTTTGTTCAAGGGGTTGTCTGCTTGGAAGCATAGGATGCCCAAGACCATCCAGGACATAGTCCTATGGCTCATTGGTTTCTAGGTGAAATTTTGGATGTTAGTTGCTTCCCATAAAAAATTGAATGGCCCACAATTGGCTTTAATGAACATTTTACTCTCCTTCTCTGTACTGTCAAAGCAAGTGGTAGCAGGAGTATCTGTCCTGGAGCACCCTTACTGGAAAAGAAAATGTCTCTGTAGGGGCACTGGGACATGCTGGGATGCCAGAAACCCTTGCCAGGACTGGTCTGAATTTTGTTAGTTTTCCAGTGCTACTCCTAAAGCCATATTTTGAAGATATTCAAGCTTTGTGGGGAAATGAGGCTGCTTCCCAGGATGAGGGAAACACTGAATGAGTTTGATTGGGTTTTTTACTCCATGTGTAAAGCTTACAGATAAACTTTTGAAAGTGAGGGAAGTTCTGTGAGGGCTGAAAGAAAACATTTTAGTACAAAAGGGTACTCAAGTTCAAATTGGATCAAATTCTTGTTTCGTTCTAGGAATCACTGAAATTACGGAAGAAAGAAAAACAACAAAGAAAAAAACCCTGCAACAGTACTTTACAAAATCCCAGAAATAACAGAAAATACCTGGTAATATGTTATGAAAAAAGTTCAGTTTTATTTTCAGATAACTAGATAAGAAGATCTGAACACAGCTATTAACTCGTGGGTAGATCTGTAACCTTCTGGTAACAGGAACCACATTAACTGCACTTAGAGTAACTGCAGAGCCCCAGACCAGAGCTGATGTACCACTTACACCCTACCTAAACTTTTGGCTAGAGGTTTGGCCTTGGCAGCTCCACAGCAGAGGCACAAATCTGCTGGGGTGCACTGCTTTGCATTTAGCAGTTTGGAAGGCTCCGAAACTGATTACAGCTGCCTGGCCTGCATGTGTGTAAGCTGTGTTTTTGCTGAGAGTACACGTCTTGTTAAAATAGCCTAAAACTGAAAGCCTATGGGAGAAATGAACTCAAGAGGGTTCCTGGTAGTGTTTCTGCTGTAACTTGGCTGTTTGAATCAGCAGCTTGCGATGCTTAATATAAAAAACCTGCACAATGAAATGTCCTTGAATTGTCCTTAATATAAGGATTGAGCTGGGTACTTAAGATAGGAAGAAATGCCCAAGAGCCTCTGATGTTGCACTGATTTTCAGAATTAGTAAGGTCATGCCTGGTTGTCATAGGCTGACTGAGGTGACCAGCACAAAATGAGATCAAGCCTCTACTGCTGGCGTGGGTGGCCTATGTGGAGCACATGGCATTTGCCATGACCACATGCCTGCACAGCCCTCATCCAGCCCCACATCATCACCTGTAATGCAGATCTTTGCTCCCTTTTTCCACACCAGGAGAGATCTCCTTCACCTGCAGTGCCCTACTCTGCTTGCAGCTTGGACCTCAAAGAAGCGATGCTGGTGGTGGGAGTCAAAGCAGACTTTCCCGGCCCCTGTGTGTTTCTGTCCTGCCTCATGTTCCTTCAGAAACTGTTAATCATCCTGAACTACTTACTGGTTCTGTGATCCTAAACAAGGCTTGAACTCAGCTTTCTAGAGGTGAAAGCACAATGTTTTACTGTAACTCATTTTGCCAGCCAATCCTATTCTGAACCTTACAATATTTTAATCTCAAAATCCAACCTCAAAACCCACAGCATTTTCAGTTACTGTATTTCATCACCACACAGCTGAAAACAACACTTTTTTTTCAACCACCCTTGTTTTTCTAAAGTGAATCACAAACCATGGAACTTAACAGACGGAAAAGACACAAAGACAAATCTTCTCTCACTATCCTGGTGTTTTTAAGGAATAATGTAATTAGAGTATAAAAGCATTTCTCTGCAGTCACACAGGTATAACAGAGTTACAAGAGTCAGCCTTCCCATTGCTAAACCAGAAAGTCCATCTTAAACAAGCCAAAAAAGCATTGTTGCCTACAAAATACAGGTGGTGGTGCCTGTCAGTCAGTCCTTTTTGTGATTATCCCAAGAAGATCTTTACCTTTTTCCCAGAAGACAATTTGACGCTCTCATAGATTTTACCATTACGCCTTACGTCCTGCTAAATGGTCTGCTGCTTAATTTTCTGCCATTCTTGGCTGTGCCTCTTTGGATCACATCAAGGAATAATTAACAATAAGGTGACTCTGGTTGTCAGTGGGTTGTCAGTCACCAGAAAAATGCTAACCACCAGAGTACTCAGTGCAGCACCCACCAATAGGGTCCAGTCCTTCCTGGGAAGTCTGGTCTGTTTCAGTTACTCCAGTTAATTGGTGAGAAAACTGGGGCATCTGAATTTAAGCTCCTATAGAAAGGCTACAGGACAGCCAAGGGAGAAAGCTCCATCTTCAGGCTGTTGCTCCCAAGCAATAGCCACCTTTCTTCCCGTGGTGTTTACACTCTGGGAGAATCAATGGGCATTTCACAACCTGACAAGGTGTTTACAGTTCCCAGCCTCTGCTTACAGATGTGCTGGGATAATGGATCTAGGTATGTGTTTGGTATTTGTGCTGTTGAAGGGGCTGGAAAGAAACCCTCAGGCCCAGGGGCTTGGTCTCATTGACCAGATCTCATTGACTCCAAAGGAAATATTAATTACTCCAGATTTAAAAGCATTTATCGAACAGCTGAAGTCTGGCCCTCAAGACCAACTGATGCTTAAGTAAAACACAACATAAACACAGATGTGTCAGAACTGTAAAAAAATTTGGTCAGAGAAGAACTGAAAAAAAATCGGTGATCAGCGGTGTCCAAGGTGATGCCAATATGGGCTGGTCCTTGCATTAGGCATTGCCCAGGGCTGGTATCAGCAGTGTCTTGAATGTGCCTGGGGCTACCCTGGTGAGGCCAATGCTGAGCTTTCCCTCGGCCCCTCTCCGGGGGTCTCTTAAGGGCGGGACAGATCCAGCACAGTCCAAGTGTTGCAATCAAGCTCTCAATGGGAACTGATTACCCTCAGTCATGTCTGGGAGGGAGGGAGGAACTCACTTTGTGTCTTGATCAATGTCATGCATCTTTCTATATGGGGGTTTGCAAAATTACAGTTCATAAGCCTCCCCCAGCCCCTTCCCTGAAAGCTACACCCACATTTTTCTCATGGATGACTCATTGCTAAAACAAAATGTTTCTTCAGCAGGAGTTTTTCTACGCCACGTATTAGAAACAGCTGAACATCTGCCTCGACATCAGGCTTCTTGAGTGACAGTAAGAGCATGCCTGAGTATGCCGGTGTAGGAGAACTTCCACACATGTGAAAATATGCTTTGTATATTTTTGAGTTACTCTTTTGCTCTTTTCACTCCTTTTCCTTTCAGTTTATTTGTTGTGTTTTGTTTTTTTTACTTTATGCCTCTCCCCTTCTGTTCTATGTGCGCCGACTGCAGAGCCACAAACACTTGCATTCTTCATTCAAAACTACGGTATGAAGAGTAACATAAAATAACCTCATCCATTCCTTCATGGATACACAGAAAAAGATGATGGAGTCCTTTCATATGATACAATAGAGCTAAGACAGATCAGTTTAAATTAAACAAAGGAAAGCATTAGGTGAAATAACAGGAAAAGCATCCTCAGTCTGTCAGATTGAGCAGTAATTTGTTTCTCAAGGGCAGTGGCTGAACTGGACAGTTTGTACTTGATTTTTTTGGGGAGCGATAATGCTTTTTGTCCCCAGAGTGAGGTGTGTCTTCATCACTTTGATGTGCAGCTCTGAAATCAGCAACATGGGAAACCACGGAGGCAGAGATGTCAGAAATGGTAAGAGGTTTCCTGAGGTGATAAAAAGGCCACCTGTGAGGTTGTTGTGAAGGAAAATTCCAATGACTGCAAGCAGTATTTGGAAGAAACAAACAAAAGGGTTGAGGTTAAGATGCATTCACATGTGAAGGTTGCTCGCCTTTAGGTTATCCCCCACTGGAAGAACCCTTGTAGATGTGAGACATTCGGCCCCTTTTCAAAAATTACACTTCAGACTTCATATGAAGGATACAGAAGTGAAAAAGATGCACATATTTAGGCACATGTCCTGTAAGGAAATCCATAGAGGCTTTGGAAGTGGTAAAGGTAAGGAGATCTGCTCTGGGAAGCTAATCCACAGCACAGCAGCCGTTTAACCCGAAGGAGCACAGGCACTGGCCTTGCGACATGATGCTGAGGTGGTGCACACATCCGTTCAACCCGTCCTCTGCTGTCCCATGGCAGCTGGGGCGCTGCTGGCTGTACCGGGGAGGCAAAGCACAGCGGGGACAGGGAAGGGAGAACCCACCACCACATCCTGACCCTGACTACCCAGCTGCTCTCATGTATGCACCGGGGTGGGGAAACAGACTTAATGAGCCGGCTGTGGTTGGGAATGCTTTGGCTGTGGGCTGTGCCAGGCAGGAGCAGCCCTTCCTCACCTCCCGATCAGTTGCAAGCAACGGCTGAAGGCAATTAACAACTCAACAGGCTGAACAGGTAGGGCAAGCACGGTGGCAGAGCAAGTTCCCCTCACACTCCACTACCCACAGCACCCGGGCTGAAGTCTCTACTTGAATCAAAGTGTGTTAGGTGTGGTATATGAGTTATGTTTGAAAAGTTTAATGCATTCAAGGGTACAGCCTCAACTAGCAGCTAACAGCAATGAATGAGCCTTGGGGCAAGCTAACCCAGCTTCCACTCAAGTTGATAAAGGTATGGTCTTTTGGCTTCAATGGGAACAGGATGAGGTCCTTCATGGCCAGCCAAGGAGAGATTAGTCTAATGATGTAATGGTGCTTGTAACTGCCTGCTCAGTCTTAATTCTGGTCTTACATTGTGAGCGTGTATCATAGCACAGTCTGTAATTATGTGATCACATACTACTTGCTCTGTAAAACACCTGCCCCATTTGAGGCACAGGATGAGAGGTAAGGGCAAAAAGGTTCTTTCCAACCCCCATGACGTTGTCCCACATCCCAGAACACTGCTCTGCAACAGACTTCCTGAGGGGTCTTGAGCAAGAGAGGGCTGTAACGTGCACATGGCAGGGACTGAGTTATGATTTCACTAGCAACGTAAGCCTGGTGTTTTCTAAATATAGGAACTTGGTTTTGCACTCTTACTGAGCTCTGAGCATAGCTTTATGCAATGGACAGTCAACAGTAATGATGACTTTAGGTTTAAACTGCCTATACAGCCTATCCAGAGCCTCACTGCAGGAGGTTTGAACATCCCTTGGCTTGCCTGACAAGGCATGGAGGCACACCTATCTTTTGGCAGCAGTAGACCGCATTGCTGTTGGCAACATTACCAGTTAAAACCAAAGGTATTATCTCCTTGATATGACACCACAAGCTCCCTCTGCTTCTGGCCATCTTTCTAGTCTCACCCTCTGCTTCATTTAACATGTTCCTGACTTCCAGCATCCCCCTAACTGATGGCTCGAAGGTTGGCTGAAGTTTCTTATGCCCACTGACAAACGGGAATTAATGGATTGAACGGAAGAAGAGTATGGAAGGAAATTCTGAAGCAGTGAAAAATAGGACAGGAACAGAGTGAGCTTAGAAGGAAAAGGACATGTATGACTTTGGTAATGTCAGGAAGCACAAGGAGAGCTGCAAGGGAGTAAAGGAACCCAAAAGGATACAAAGGGTCAGAAGGTAAGGGAACTTCCAGAACAAAAAGCAAGAGAATAAACAAGAAGGAAAGACAGATGAAAGAAAACAAAATTGAGAAAACAAAGAAAATAGTTCAATCAGGAGGTGAAAGCAGGTATACAACACAGCACTAACAAGCAACGCTGTGGATGAGTTCCCCCTACTCTGTTTCAGGAGTCCCCAGGCTCACCCTTGTAGAGCCTTGATATTGTCCTGTGGGGCTGTCCAAGAAGTGACAAGGTGGGATGGCTGCATGGTGCTACAGACAAGCCACTGTCTCAGCTCCTTGTGAGGCTCCCTGGCCTTTCTGGCACCCCCTTCTCACCCCAGTAACCTGTAATCCAGTGCACTTTCACTGGTGTTTGTGTCACTTAGGTACATTCACCACTGCAACTCAGTCACTTGTTGACTGGGATGTCTCCCTAGGAGAGACTGTAAACACACGCACTGAAGGGCTGCATTCTGCCTTGGTGCTGAGACACCCCTGAAAGACAAATATTTTGAGGAATAAAATGAACAAACATGTAGCAAAAATAGAGTTTGGTCTCCTACAAGGGTGTTTGGGCTACAAAATATGTCACAAAAGCATCTTCCTCCTTAGCGAATCTTCTTTGCATCCAAGTTTTATCTAATGCAGGAATGAAGTAATCCCGCTGACGTCACTGGGCTAACATGGGCGTAGAACTAGCCTGTGTGGCTGGTGAAATAGGTCAGAGCTGTGTACTTGGAGGTGCAAATGCTGAGTTCATTAATAAAGAGGAACTTTTGCAGCTATTTCTCAGAGCTCCCCAGCTCACAGAGGTTGAGCTGTGCTCTTCTCTAGTTTTGAGGCTGGGGGCTGGCCTGGTTTCCTCTAGCACCCCTCTTCATCCAGGCAAGCAGTTTCCACAGGTCTTTGACAGAAAAATACTGGGGTTTTTTGACATTCCACACTTCTTATGAGTAAAAGCCAGATGAAGAACCATGTTCCTGATGTTGTAAGGCCTACATCCAAATTTTTTAGTTTGTTGAATGGAATAAAGCAGCTGAGGGCTTAGTGTGGTAATAATAGTTGTGACCATTGATCAACTGCTTGATTTCACACCCCATTTTTTGTACTGAAGTGCAAGAGATCATTATTATTCTAATCCCATGAGGGTACTTGGCTTTCTACAGAAGCTTTCCATCAGAGATGTGAAATGAAGTATTGTCCTTGGAGCCATGTTAATTCTCAAAGCTAGGCCTGCTCTGTCATTACACAGAGGGTAACTCTGCACAGTCATTGAATTGCTGCTTTCCAGCATGTTGTTTTGGGATTTCTGGGGTCCTGTAAGTTGCTAATAAACAATGCATGTCTTTCCTATGGGTGGATCCCTTTCCTTCACACAGCACTGTTGGTGCAATCCACCTTACACCCATCACACCTAATCCTTTCTTGGAAGAAAATATTGGAAAAGGAAAAAAACCCCACACAAACCATGAAATAAGGAAGACAGAAAAGTGACGCCCAAGGAACTTGTGAGGAACCAGGCAGCTGACTTCCAGAATCCCAGGTGATGTAATGCTAGTTTAAAGGCCATACACACCTCTGTGTGCTCATGAACAGAGCAGGCTGAGGCAAGTAGCTGCACAGAGCGCTCTGGAAGCCACTAGCAAGAAATGCACCTTAGTGTGTGTGTGAAGCTCTCTGTGAGCCTTTGATGCTGGGAAGGAATGCTCTGTTTTCCAAACCAAAGGCACTCCGTTTTGCCTATGGGCTATGTGGAAATATGGGAAGGTGGAAGCAAGAAGCAACTTGTTCTGTCAGGGAAGCAAAGCAGTCTGTAGCTATTTACCCTGCACGCTATTGCTTTTAAACGAGGCGGCCGGAGTGCCTGCAATGGTTAAAACCCAACATTCTTTCCGCAGGGCTGTTCATTTCCTTGGTGTGCTGCCTGCTAGCAGCTGGCTTTTGCCCCTGACTGTTGCAGCAGGTTGATATGAGGTGATCTGGATCTGGTGATTCTTGTCTGAAATCCCACTGTGGTTTTTCTCAGTCTTGCAAGGCACTATGTTTCACTCCAGTGGTCTCTCCAAGGCATGACAAGGGAAACTGTTTCCTGTTTGTGTGTCTGTGATGGACCTAGCAGCCACTTCTACATGTGAGGCATTGGGGTTTTTTGTTCCTTCTTTCTCCAGCACTTTCTGGGTAATGTTTTCCGCATTTGGTCTCAACCCACAGTCCTTTTCTCAGAAAACTCAACGGAGTCACCCTAGCTGTATTTCCATGGTTGGGTAGGTGTGTTTATACACATATACATGTGTTAAAAATATCCTTCTTAGTTCAAGTACTAATAGAATATTCCATTACCTTGTATTAATTCAGTTGGGTCAAGAAGCAGTTTAAGCAGTTTAAAACGAATCTGAACCATCATCTCTGTGTGTGCTGTCCAGAAAGAGTTGATCACTTTCATCCCAGCCGGGTCCCCCCAGAGGAGAGGGGCTCTGGGTTGGGTTGCCCCTCCAGCTGTAGGGCTGCTGCCTCCTTCGAGCAGAGGGCATGTTGGCCTGCAGTGCCCAGCGAGACAGAGGACACTGACTATCGATTACTGCTCCTCCAGACAAATTTACATATAAAAGCTGAACGTGAGAGATAACCAAACAGATAAGCCTACCCATTTTCCAGGTGCTGGAAAACCTGATTGTCTTCTTTATACAAACACGGGTTTAAGTACTATTCACCTCGGGGTGTGGATGAGTTTATTTTGGTTAGGAATCCAAGGAAATGACTTTTAACCCCTAGCATTGTAATAGGTTGCCCAATGCATCTATATAAACATGATGCACATTTATACTGTAATGATCCTTAAGGTTCATTAAATACCATAACAAGGATTTTCGGAAGGCAGCCAGATAGCCTGTCCCTCCAAGCTATATTATTAAGAAAGGCCAATCTGTTACAACAAAATGTTTTAAAGTTGATTGCCTTTTTTCTTTTTCTTTCTTTCTTTTTTTTTTTTTAAAAATTAGCCTTGAATTATTTAACATGTTCTCTAAGGGATTATTGTTTCACGTCCCTTTTCAGCACTTGAGAACTGAAGAGTCCCTGAAATAGTCTCTGCAGGTAGCATCCAGTTAACCCTTCTGTGTTTCCACTGGGGATCTGCAGCTCTGGAGTGCTTCCTCCCTTCCCAGGCATCAGAACGTTGAAGGCAGTAGCGGATTTCAAGCAGAGGTCTGAGCTGAAGAATTATTCTGTACAAATACAGACGGCAAAGTCCTGCAAAATTTAAGAGGATGAAATCAACAGCAGGCCATGCAAATTTAATTAAAGTCCATAACGCTTAACTCTGGAAAGCAGCACACCTGAATAAAAAAGAATTACAAGTTTTATGAAGCTACAAAATGCTATATATGCCTTATGGTGTGTTAGCAAAGTTAGGGTTGAACCAGTATACAGTAAAAAAACCCCACTTCTGGTGCTCAAGAAAGAAAAGGTTCTGCAGTTCATTATATGGCTTGTCTGTGTTGGTGCTGGAGGGCTAGAAGAAATAAAAAGTAATAAAATGTAATAAAATCTGACTTTGTCTCTAATACCAGCAGATCCAAAGCTAAATATGCAAAGGCACAGCTCTGTTTTGTAAGATTGTACTATTTTTCCACAGCCTTTTCTCAGAGAAAATAACACACTCAGAGTGAGGTGCAGAACTTTTACTGAAAAGTTCCCTTTTCAGTATATTTGGGGAGACCTGTGTCTTGCTAACAGCAGAAGTGGGAAAAAGCTGACTAATCCTCTAACCCTTCCCCAGGCCACAGACATGCTATACCCAGCGTTGTTTCTCCTGGTGTTCTGCACAGGGTGTGGCATGTCCCAGGGGAGCGGTGGGGACCACAAACCCACCTACCTGCCCTGTCCTCCCACAAGCCATCAGCTGCCATGGCCACACCGCCTGTTTCAGGCACTGTGTGCTGGCAGGGGAAACCTGGGGGTGCCTCCAGCCCCATGGGGTTGGCAGCTAATGGTGTGGGACAGGGATCCTGAATGGTGGACTGGCCTTGGTTGTGTTCGACCGGGAAATAAAGATCCTGGGCTCCAGATTCACCTCATCTGCGGAGGTTTTGCTGGCTTCTGGGGAGGTGGTCTCTGCAGGATGGCACACAGGATTTGCTGAGCCAAATGGGGTACAGAGCAGTGCTGGAAGCTGAGTCAGCAGCCATGCCACAGCGAGGCATCCCCAATGGCCAGACTTCCCCCTTTCTGCCTGCCTGGTTGGGGTATGGGGCACGAGCGGGGCCCCATCCCTGATGCCCTTCTGCAGCACATGCAAGGAGACCCCTGTTGAGTTTGAATAAACCACCAAGCTACAAAGATTTTTTAAAACACCCATTTTGGCTAATCCATTTGTGGATTAGCAAAATGGTCTGGAGAATTACCAGAAGCTGCTGCCTGTCATCGTGTCTGGTGCTTCCTGATGGGGTCAGGAACACCAGTCGCCCTGCCCTGCTCACGGGAATTTCAGCAGTTTCACTTCCACACCCAGCCCAGGGCAAAATACCCGTAAGCAGCAACAAAAAGTAACGGTTTAAAAAAACCCCAAACATAAATATTTCATAATTCAGAAGAGATTTACCAGCAGAGGCTACAGCTGACAGAAAATGGACAGACTCTGACGAGGACTTGGTGTGAAAGGACCCTGCAGCTTGACCTTCCTGGACATGGTGGTAAAGGTGGAGTCCGGGAGGATGCCAAGGTTTGAAGGGGACAGGACTGCTCATGTTTCATTACAAACCCCTGGAGAGTCCAGCACCTCTCCCTGTGTGGGAGCCTTGCCTCTGTGGCAGATTTGTGGACCTGTCTGACCTCTCTTGCTGAGACACCCTTTGCTCTCTCACAGCTCTGCCTTACACGCTCCTGAGGGTCACAGTTTCGAGCCTGCTGCTGCCACCCTCCCGCAAGCCCTGCCGTGCCCGGGGACAGCAGTGTGGTACATTGACTGGTACCTGAGGGGTATAGCCTGGGACATACGGATCCCACACACTCCCTGCCCCTCAGGAGTGACCAGCATCTGATATGTGGTTCCCAGAGGTGGGGCAGGGGCAGCCATGGTTTGACTTCAGTCTAACTCGTGTATTTCTGCATCAGGCTTGACTGCTGTCAGCTTTTTCCCATGCATACAAATCCTGTACATACCCAAAGTCTTATTAAGAAAGGATTGGTCTGAATGTTGACACATGTTTTGGGGGAGGGGAAGCTGAACTCCTTCATCCACCTCTAGTGCCTCCTTTGCCCCAAAGAAAAGGCCGTTCTTATTCACTTCTTTCACTGCAGTTAATTAGTAAGTCCCAGCCAGCCCGTCCTCTGAAGCTGGTAGTTCCTTTAATCTCTCTGTTGCTAGGGCATGCTGACATGCTCCGCTGGTACCAGTTCCAGCATGATGTGGGGGATTGTCGAAAGAAAGGGGAAAGGGCTGATCAAACAGAATCAGATTTAAAAAAAAAAAAAAAAAGAAAAAAAAAGAAAAGAAGCTCTTTTTGATGAGGCTGAGAAGTTTACAATGAGGCAAAGCACACTGTGAATGATAAGGCCTAGAGGAGCTCATTAAATTGAGGCAAGCTGAGCAGTTATCTTATTTCACTTCCTTTCTCCTGCCACCCCCACCTCTGTGATGGAGAACTCCTTTACTGAACTGGGGGAAGGAAGGATCATTTCCTTGAAAAATATTTGATAGGCATAAATGTATACTTGTTTTCCTAGGACTTTTTGTAAATCAACTCTTTAAACATCTGTAAAGAAAGCTGGAGCCTCAGTGAAGGTGCTAATTGAGAGAAGTGTAGGCTACAGGTGAAATAGGTCCCATAGCCCATTACTATTTCCCCCTCTCAGCTCATCCAGCCTCCTGAAAAATATCAAGATGAAAGTTAAGTAGGACACATGGACCTCAGAGATGATAGACATCAAATATGAATGCAAATGTGAAATGTTTGGAAATGTGAAATGCTTGGAAATGGTTTTGCTTACTTTATTTGATCTGCATCAGCCTTTATGGAACCAGAGTGAGCATGTGATTTGAAAAGATCCAAGTATTGAAACAAAGTGCTGCCTAGCTAAACCTCACATGGTTATTTTCTTAGGATCTCTGGCAAGTGCCTTTCATGACTGTGGCCAGCGCTCTCTGCCTCAGAAGCAGAGGAATCCCACTACACCATGTCTCAATGCATGCAGATATCTTGAAGAGCTAGAGAATGCAAGAGGCTGCAAGCTGATAGGGAATCTTTGTAGAAGTTCTGTGCTCAGCAGAAGAAACCAGGGTGGGGCTTAATCCCTTGCTGGCAACATGAACAGTGGCAGAGGGCAGTAATGGACAGTGCAGTCTTTCCTTCAACCTTAAAATTAGCCAGATTGCTTATCAGAACTCTGTTTTGAGAGTTCACATAAATGATGGACCACAAACCAGAAGTGAGCACCTGCCCCACAGAGCCTCTTAGAGAGTCAGGAGACGAATACTCACCGTCTTGCAGGCACAGAACTGGGTGATGTGACTACAGCCCTGTGGCCAGCACAGCTCTGGGCACGGGGTGGGGGCAGCAGTGGCAAATGGCATGTTTTGTCTGCAAAACTCCACCAGTCCTAGCATAAATTTTTCACAGGTCTTGATGATTTCACTTGATCCTTTTCTCCATGGACGGTAAAGGAGGATGATTTTTTGGAAAGCCACCTCATTGTTCTTGTTATAAAGCAATCCATTATTGCAAATAATTATGTTAGCCTCCCTCATCTGCAGGTCCTTCTCTCTACCTTAATACTTCCCTCTGGCCAAAAATTCCCCTCTTGCTGTGCAGGTGAGGGACATGGACTGCTCCCTTGTACTGCAAGGAATAAAGTTAGCTATTTCCAAAGATAAGAGCACGTTTAAATGTGCAAGTATGTTTTTATTAATCTATCCTCCTAGTTTGAGTAGTTTCCTCTCCCCTCCAGCTATAGGAACACATAGGGATCCTTGCTGCATAGAGAATACTGTACTTTACACATGGCAGCTCAGCCTTAGTATAGCTTTACCAGTTTAATCTTTCAGGTATCAAGCCATCCTTCTCCAAGGTGTTGTAAGAAAACCTTTTTTTTTTAAGCTGAGGGATTCCCTTTAAAGGGAGATCAGGTGTTTAGCATCTAGCACATTCTACTCTTATTTCTGTGTCCTCCACTCTTTATACCACAAGTTTTGTCAGCAGGACTGTAGCCAAAGATAGGATGAGACATGGTGGTGCGGGATGTCACAGTTGTCCCTTATTTGCCTGGCTGACCCATGCTAGCAAACAGACTGGTTTTGCTAATATAAGCTGAATCAGCTAATGAATTAGCTAATGGAGCGTACCATTAGGGAGAAACTTTTTAGGGACCTTCATTAACCTTGGTGTGATATACTCATGTGTGTGTGGGCACACAAATGGTAGCATGCTGCTCCTTCACCCCACTCATTGCCACTCATTCAGAGTCTCATGCAGAGCAGGCAAATGCAAGTTCAGTGAGGCTTTGTTTGCTCAGTGTGATATGGATTTGTAAAATAGAGATGGAGAGATAGGCAATTGTAGTCTTCTGGCAGTCTCATACATCACCCTACAGCACTGTCTGGCTTAATGTCACCTTACACTCATTTTGTACCTGGTGTCAACACTGGTAACATGTGCAGGATAGTGGAAAACTCATTTATTGTTTGTGGGATTTAATATCCCTGTCCCCACCTAGGTCAGCTTGAGAACACACCTCTCTCTTCTTTCCAAGCATGATGTTTTTTCCCTTCTTTCTTGATGAGTAGTCTCCAACAAGTCCTTATAAAAACTGTGTCACTGTCATGCTCTTGCTTTTTAGATGTGGTAGATGATGTGCTGCTGTGTATCATTGTCTTTACATGTGGGTCACACATGATTTAATCGTATTGAAGAAGTAAGACAAGTCAAAACAGTGGATGAAAGCACAACAAATTCAGATCAGAAGGCACATTAGAAGTTACTGAGTACAGGGATACTGTGTTAGTGGTGCAATTTGCCCAGGTGGAGAAGGAGAGGTAATTTTTCTATCGCAGAAAATTTTCATGATAAGGTTGGATAAGAACTCTGTTAGAAGAGGACAACACAGCCATTATGGTTTGCTACTTCTAGTGTTAACCTCTAACAAACCACAAATATTGTGTAAGTTTCCATACAGTGCAGTTTATCAGCAGGGTATTCTGTTACTTGATTTATGATCCAGGCCACTGCTTTGGTTTAACAGCAGTTAGTAGTAGTGAATGTGTCCTGGAGTAGGGTCTAGGAGGTGCCTGGGGTGTGAGACATAACTAAAACCTATGCAAGGCTGTCTTCTCCTCTCTGACAACTGGCTTACACTGCAAAACACACAGGAACCCTAAAAACAAAGGCAGCAGAATGGGAAGGAAGGCGACTCACAGCTAGGCAAGGGGCCAGCTTTCTCTGCTTTTTCCTCTGAGTCTCCACTTCTGGAGGTCCCTGTTTGCACGGCCTTACTATCAACTCATGTTTTAGCTGCTCATTTATGGTGAATCGTAACCAAAGGGAACCGAAGCACTATCTGAAATTCACTTCCTCTTGGGCAACAGAGAGGCTGGCCAAATTCCTCCTTTTGGCTGTTTATGCTGCTCTTTTGAAAGAGCACTATTATAGCAGTGCAACACTGCTGTATTTACAGCATTGGTACAGCTTCAGCCTCCTCAAGCTGTGAGCCTCTGACCATCTGTAATGGTGAGAAAAATATATGACAGTCAAAGGCAAGAGTTTCTGTGCAGGCATGATTTAAGCATGATTACATTACTAGAGAAGTCTAAGTTTTTCATACATATGAAAATAAAAACATGTTCACTTCATCAGCCTAGTCTGCTATGCCTTCAAGCTTGGCAGGCCAGGTGAGGCAAGCCAGCAAAAAAAGTACCCAAATGAGAAAAGATATTTTTCTAACAACCAGCTGAGATGAACCTGAAGAATATTTCTGGCTGTAAACATTTCCAGCACTTGGGACTATGGAAAATTCACATCTTCACCATCTAGAGGATTTTATTTACACCCAACATTTATAGTAAGGACAGGATGTTAAACAAAAATTGACCAGCAGAGACTGAATGTTCCCAGGTAGAGCCTAACAGTTGGTAAGAGATGGAAACAAAGGTCAGGCTTCTCGTCTTTCTTAGACCAAGAAAAACAGTAGTGATTCCATTAAAGCCACTTGCTCAGTAACTAAAGGCATGTAATTCTGAACACTGGTCAAGGGAGAAGTTTTAGTCAAGTAAAAAGCACCATGGAGAGAACAGCAACAAGCATCAGCTATCTAAAACCCAGAGAATTCACAGGAGATGTAACAGCAGTTCCACCTGGAGAAATCATCAGCTCTTCTTTGATCTCAGCCTCAGGGAAATGAGCATGCAGAAGCTGGGCTAGATATATGACGACAAAATTACAAAGGTCAAGCAGCAAAATGGGAGCCAATGAACAAGAGATCTTAAAATGACATGTAGGTTTTCCACTACTATGGCATCAAGAGGAAGACATAGGTGACTGAAAACATACTGCCCAGAGGGGAAGAAAGGCTTCGGACCGTGCATGGCCAGAGTCCCAGGGTGCTTCATACCTTTTTTGCATTTGTTATCACTTCAGACAAATATTGCAATCAATGTCAATGACAGAGGGGGTGAGATCACAAAAATAGAGCAAAGACTGAATCAGAAGATCCCTCAGATAGTGTTGAAGTCAGTTGGGCCAGATGAATTTCATCCTTGTGTAACTGCTGCAGCCAGCTATTTAACTACAAAAGCTTTAGGCGTAACCTCATCCAGCTCCTGGGATGTTATGGAGCCCCGAGATCGTATTTGGAAGCCTGGAAAAGTGCAGACGTAGTTCCGGTCTTTAAAAGGCAAAAAAGGAGGAGCCAGGGATTACAGATTGTTCAGTTTAACTTCAATTCCCGGAAAAATACTGGAACAAACAATTAAACTTTGGTAAGCACCTAAAACAAAACAAAGAGATGAATAATGGCCAGCATGGATTTGTCAAAAACAAATTGTGTAAAACGGGTCAAATTTCCTTTCATGACAGAATAAAAAAACCTTGTTGATAAGGGATAAGCAATAGTATTCCTATGTTTTGATGGTGGTGAGGCCTTCATCACAGAGTAACATGATACTCCAAAGCAAATTAAGGGAACTAACTTGTGGTAGATGGAGCTTGTCTGCGATGACAGAACACTGACTGGAAAACTGCACAAAGAGGATAGTTACTAGTTATACTTTAAAAAGGGAAAGATGGATCAAAGAAGAGTTGCTTGGGAGCCTATACTGGGTCAGTCTTATTTAAGGGGATTATCAACAGCTTGGACAATGGAACAGAGAATATTATTTTCTTGGCTACTATAGATCTGGAAGGGTACTATGGACAATCTGAAATATAAAGCTACAAGTAAAAAAATATTTAGACAAATGCCTTAAAAATAGGATTAATTTCTTTAAGGACAGTTCTCAGTTTTTATATATGAGCATCACCAGGAAGAATTAATTCTATTTATATAGGTTAGTGAATTTTTGTCCAAGTAGCAACTCTGCATAAAAATATCTGAGGGATGTTCCAGGTCACAATCCAAATATGAATTAATTGCTAATGCAGAAAGGACAAATGCTTTACTAGCATGTGTGCATAGAGGTGTACTCCACAAATAATTCTGCCCAGTTATTCGTGAGGCTGCAGTTGGAGTGTGATGTCCAGACATGGGTGCTGTCCTCAAGACAAGATCCAGAGGACAACTGGTGGATAACCAGAAGTCTTGATAAACAAATCTAGGAGGGAAGAATGAACAAACTTCTTTAAGTCTAGAGAGGACTGGGGGTAGATAGGGTTACCCCTTGTCAAGTATGTGAAAGGTGGCTGGGAAGAAGAGAAATAAATTGTTCTTCATATAGAGGATGGATAGGACAAGTAATGAGCTTAAACTACAGAAAAGGAGGCTGAGGCTGGATGTTAGAAGGTGGCAGGCTGTATGTATAATTACACACAGAAATACCTGAGGAAGGTATGGAATCACCATCCTGCTTTTAGGAAGAGGTTAGACAAGCATTTGCCAAGTGTGACATAAGTACAATGATCCTGCCTTGGGACATGAGTCTGGACTAAGTTATCTTCTGAGATTCCTCCCAGCCATATAAATCTCTGATTCTCTTCTGGCTGCTGGAGGAGGTGAGGTTGATGTTGTGGAGCATTTTGACTGCTCCATGTTTGTTGTATGCAATGCTCTCATTTGTGAGTGAGAGGCAAGAGCAGTCCCGCAGGAGCTGTGTGCACTACTTTCCGGTCCAGAGGAAAAAGGCTGCAGTGACAGGTAAAGTCACCAGAGACTTAGATGTCCTTGGATTGTGAGACTATAGTCCTGCATGTTTTATCTTGCATTTGTCTGCATGTCTCTGGTCCTTACATGGTGATGATATGTGACACTAAGCTTGATCGATCAGTATAAAACTGGTAAGCTGAAACTCTGTCACTCTGACTGTTCCTAGGATTACACACCAATCTCAGCCTCCTGAGTCACCAAGCTGAGCTGGCTGTCCTGCTCTGTATAATTCAAGACTTCTTGCTTCCGTTTTGGTGGGAACCAGAGGCCAGTTCAGCCTGCAGCCCTGGCACCAGTGACACAGGCTGGCACTAGCAGCCCTAAAACTGCCAGAGTGTCAGATGGGGAAAAGAAATGTGAGAAATTGTTTTTTATCTGGAGTCCCTGCAGGCCATTAGGGACACAGCTTGCTAAAGATTATTTTAGGCAAGCACTTAACAGAAGTTTTGTTTCTCTAGGAATTCAATGGAAGATAAGTAGAAAAGTGTGCAAGCAGGAAGGACAGAAATATTGCGCTTTTTTGGGGGGTTTTTTTGGTTTTTTTTTTTGTTTCCAAAGAAAACTTTTACAAACTTTAGCATATAAATAGAAAAAAAAGAATTCTTCTTTTAAAGAGGTGGCTAACCCAAAGGCCCTAGGAAAAAATAGCAGAGAGCTATTTGACACAGAAGTCCTTCAACTCTGTGTCATAACTTACAGCAGGTTTCCAATTGTGAAATCTCTCAGAGATGTGGGACAGATGTTATGGTGAGGAAAATAAAACAAACAGACACTGGGATGGGAAATGCAGAGAAGATGAATTGACACCATGTCGTAATCCTTAGGAGAAAACTCTATATGGCTTTCCAAAATACTGTGCTGGTGAGCAATTAGGAAGCCAGATGAACTATATGAACAGAGCCACTAGAGGTCTGTAACTGTTCCCATGCGGTTTCCAGAGAGACCATCAGTCGCAAGAGCAGCTTTGGGGAGGGCACTACTTCTGCCCACCATCTTTTAAACGGTCCCTTTAATATTCTGTCCAGGGCTATTTGTGTAAGAAATGCACAAAAATGGAGGTTTTCCAGTGCTCATTCCTGTTCCTATGGCAGTAGATCAAAGGCAATAACAATACAGATTTAATTAATTTGGGAGAAGGAATTCCCACTTGCAGTGGTCTTAACCCAGCAGTGGAGGGAAGTTGTCAATCGTAAGGGCAAAGGTGCCAAAACTGGCATGGATTTGTGAGTTCTTGGTTTTTTTTTGTTGTTGTTGTATTTTTTTTCTTTGTTTTCTTTGTTTTTTTTTTTTTTTTTTTTTTTTT
>JAWWEE010000158.1:29316377-29692011 GCA_035221455.1 Xenops minutus
CACCAATAATGTTAGTGCACGTACTCTTAGAAAAAGTATAATTGTGTGAGTGCTTTGGAATAAACTGAGCTTTGCTGGTAACTCATATTGAGTCGTTGCACTGCCCCTCAAGTCTGCCTCCACAACAGAACACCACATAGCAACACCCAAACTGACAATTCTTCTATCATTCCCTTTTTATGAGAAGCTGTTTAGCATTGCTCTGACCACTTTTTGGATTTGTGCAGTACAAGTTTTCTCTTTGCAGGTGATATAACCTGACTGAAGGCAGAAAGTCCAACAGATTTGAAGCAAGTGTTGCATAATATATATCACTAACATGAAATACTTGCTTCAGGTCACAACTAGGATAGCTTGAGGCTAGAAGCAGAGGATCTCTCTGAAGAACAATTGTATCTTTTGTAAAAACCTAAGGAAATATTCAACCTAAACTGAAATGTATGGGGCTTTTTTGTTGTTGTTGTTTTGTTTGTTTGTTTGTTTGTTTTTAAGGCACAGTACAGAAATCAGAATGCAATGGCTGATTGTTGTGACAGAATGGAAAAAATGAAATTGAGGTTACAAAACGAAGATTAGGAAATTAAGGAACATGTGAATCCATGTGACTCTCAGGTTCTCTGAATTATTTTTATCCAATTCCAAGCAATGTTAGCCAATAACTTCAGACTCATAATACGTAAAACAGATCATCCTTAAACAGGATATCAAGGACAATAAAAGTCCTAAAAGAAGGACAGCAACTTGAAAGCAATTGATTAAAGAATTTGTTGCAAATATGATTAAATACAGTGTGATATTTTCCCCAGCCTTTGCATCCAGCATAGAGCCTCACTGGTGCCTGGCTAAGCAGAGTAAAGCCTTAGATTCAGCCTTTGTTATCTCCCCAGAAAAGTCATATTTGGAAGTGTAGGACATTGACAGATTCCCAAAAAAGGTATTCTGGGGGCTGGAGTGGGCTGAAGAGAAAACATAGTACAGGTTTTGAAAACAAAACCCCATTCCCAGATTTGCGTTTTCCAAACACCACTGACATATGTGGAAGTAAACACAGATGATAAATTCTCATTCTCAGCTCACATTTCAAGATATCACTTTAATTATTCGTATCAGTCCTGTTGCTCATTGTGCTCCCACTTCTGTCCTGCCCCCAACATATGAATGATACTTTCCACGTTTCCAGCAGTTTTACAAAACAACACTTCTTGTGCATCCAGTCTGCAGGTGCAGCAAAGACCTTGGCAAGGGGCAAAACAATTATCACTTAGGAAAACAGTGCTGCTCACACTGATATGTCAACAGAGATAATTAATATTATGTCCAGAGTAGTAACTTGCAGCCAATGTACCATGACTCTTTTCTTTCCTAAAATGTATAATTTGTGTAAACTTTTGAGAATCCATGAGATATCTTTGTGGATTTACCATCTAGCAACCATCTTTGGACAAATATGAGATAAACAAATACCTCAGTTCTATGTGTGAGATTGGCTTACTGCACACCAGGTGATGAATCCCACTTTTAGGGACAATAGTACTTCTTCAAAGTCTTCAATAAAGCATTGAGTTCTCACAAGAATGACATTAATACAGTTCAAACATCAGACAGCCGATCAGGTAAGTATTTTTGTCACTTGTGGATATGATTTTATTATAAACTTTTAAATTTATAAGCTTTTTGTTCCCTCATGCATTTGTTTGGTAATTCAAATAAGTATGTTCATAAGTCTTAGACAAAAAAACCCTCAAATATTTTTCAATAATGCAATATACCGAAAACAAGATAACGCTACTAACATTCAATTCATCTTCAGGTCAATGCTACAGAGCTGACTCTTCATTTTCACTAAGGACTCTGAAGTTTGTTGTATGCACTAAATAAAATGCACTGCCTAATTTTTAACGTGCCAAATACTGATGTCTGTGCTGAATCCGACGGATTGGTGTTACTTGTCTTATGCATTGACCTCTGTGCTAGCCTGCCCTAGTTTTTAATGGCCTATTAGTTCAAATAAAAGGGTGTTATGTAAAGAATATAATATGCTTTTATTCTCCCTGATCCATACATTTATATTCCAGGTTTATTCTTGCCACAAGTGGAGTTGATCTTGATCTGCCTTGTTGTTACTTTTTCCTGTGCATGTGCCTCTTTGAAAATTGGTTCTAAAGAGGTATGGGACATAAGGAAATGGGGTAACTGAGTTACTTCGCCATTCATTTCAACCAGCATTATCACATGACTGTACAAATGTACAGAGAAAAGAGACATATGAAAAAAATGAAAGGTTAATTTACGAAACTCTCAACCATCAAAACCTGCATAAAAATATTGGCATTATTTACTCTGATACAATGGTTAAATATTGGTTTCATCCTAAAATAAAGTATTTTAAGTGTTTATCCAACTATAGTATTTAATATATTCCTTGATTTAATGTTCTGTCTAAAACATGTACATCGCTAAGTCACTTCTTTAGTACTTATTCCTATAAGCATCCAATTGAAAATAGTGGAAATGTAATCACATGATCTGCAAAAATGTAATTCTTTGGATCAACCTCACATTTGCTGGGAGTCAGTTTTCACTGAATTCAGTTAGTGCTAACTCAAGTGTGTAAAGCCCAATTATGCAAACGCTGCTTGAATTGACTGTCTGGAAGGTAGGATTTATTCTTAGGACTTGATCCTTTAAGAACCCATGTACCTTTGACATGATTCCCAGATGTGGGGAATTACAAATTCTTCTTTTGTAAAACTCAGAGAGTAAATGGTAAATCAAATAATAAATATAAACTTTTTTTTTCTTTTTTTTTTTTTTTCACCTGCTGATATTTAGGAATAATAGAAACTTTTTTCATTTAGTAGAAAAAAAATCATTAAGTATGTTAGTATGTTTTTTATGTGTTTCTCCAATTACTTTTATTTATTCTGCATAATGATCTATCATATCGATTCTGAGGGAAAATATTACTATTATGAAACAATGTAACTGCACATACTGCATGTCAAATAAAAATCTAATGTTTCTGTCACATATCAAAAGTTTGCACTACCCTACATCACAATTTCTAACTGATCCTGTAAATCTATGTGCTCAGAGGTTATTGCTATTCTACACTATTAAAACGTAAATTAATACTTTAGAAGGTATTTTTCATTTTCCTTTAAAATAATAGTGTAAAAGGACTATTAGGCTTACATGTCGCTTTTTTTTTTTTTTTTTTTAAATAAATGACAATAAAAATTATATCCACAACTGTATGTTTATTCACTGATTTTATATCAAACTTTTTGGTAAAGAGGAACTTGTGAAAGAAGGAATTTTTTTTTTCAATATAAAAATATTAAATCCATTAACAGTCATTAAAATCAAGAAGAATGTCTAGAATCACTGCACATAAGAGTGGAAAAAAGTGTAGATAACAAACAAAATATAACTAGATAAAAGATAATCCTCCCCATGCAACTTATAGTTTCTGGAATTCCACAGAGGTTTCATGTTTATAAGTAATCTTTAAAATGTAATTTTATCAGAAGAGGGTATATTTTCCCTTTGTTGTGATTTAGGGCCAGCTGGCAATTAAACTGCTTTCTCACTTTCTCCCTCCTCCCCAATGGAAATGGGGAGGAAAATCAAAGATAAAAATTGTTAGTTGAGATAAGAACAATTTAATAAAGTAACAAAGTAAAATACAATTATCATCATCATGTACAACCCAAGGGAAAACAAGAGATGCACACTCCAATTGCTCACCACTTGCTGAGCAATGTCAGACCCCACCCCTGAACCCTGATCAGCCTCCCCCACCCATTCTGGGTAAATAAGTAAATAACCATTATAGTAAGTATTAGTTAATAAATAAATAATAACCTGGGTAACACCCCCAGTTCATATGCTGGGCATGATGTTCTCTGGTGTGGAATAACCCTCTGGCTAATTTGTGTCACCTGTCCTGGCCATGCCCCCTCCCAGCAATTTTTACCTGTCTTGTCACTGGCAGCACATGAGAGGCTAAAACGTCCTTGACTGAAGATAAACACAACTTAGAAACAACCAGAACCTCTGCGTGTTATCATTATGCTCATACTGAATCCAAAACAGAGCATTAGACCATGTACTGAGAAGAAATTAACTCTATCTCAGCCAAAACCAAGAAAACATTTAATATTTCTCTTGTATAACTTAACCTATAACAAATTCCAGATCCTTATGCAGCAAGACTACAACTGATACATTTCCCCCCAACCCTATTTTTTTTTTTTTTTTTAATGACACACAGTTTAAATTAAAAGTTGGTAGGAATAATGGTGTCATCTTACTGTGGTTTAACACCATCGTGCTGATAGAGAATCTCAGCTCTCCATAAATCTACCAGTTTCCAATGATTCAAAGATCATTAAGAGTTTCCTCAAAAAGAAAAGAAAAAAAAAATATAATCTTTCTTTCTCATTATTCATCTGGTAACAGAGGATATGTAATTGATGGAAAAGTGTCTGATAAATCCTGTGCTACTAGTTTCTGGGAGAAGCTGTTGGATGGTTTCAGGCAGTGTTTTCTTGTAGGCTACTGTTTTCTGATGGTTCCAGGACTGTGAAAACAGAGATTTTACAGGGTTACTCCTCTGGGGAAAAAAAACCCAACAACAACAAAACAAACAAACAAACAAACAAAAAAACCAACAAAAAACCCACAATAAACAAACAAACAACAACAGAAAAAAAAACCAAAACCAAAAACCAAAAAACACCCAAACCAAAGTAACCTTTCAAAAAGCAAAATGACTGGCACAAGTTTTTAACTGACTGATTTAACTGGCAGAGAAACACACAACCAGAAAGTACCTGTTTACACCCATAAGCATCAAATCACCCTCAGTGAGTCGTGTGCACTTTCTGAAATGCTACAGAACTGTATTTTCTTGTTTTCAAAGGATGTTAAAATATTGTGCTCTTTAATATGGTAGGTACATTTCTTCTCTTTTCCCAGAATATTTAGAAAGTTGCAGAATCTTTTGAGAGGTAAAGGTTTGCCTCTTTTCTAAGGATCTATTATTTTAGAAAATGTTTATCACATTTTCTCTTCCTTTTCATCTGAGGAGGTTAATTTGGATGTAATTCAAGCATGTCTGAGCATCTCTCTCTCTCCATTCACCTTGTTTTGGATGCAAATTGGGCACTTAGAAATGTTTTGCCTTTGGCTCAGTTTATGTGAGAGCAAACTAAGTAAAAATTAGAGCCTCAGATCTTTGTAAATTTATTTGTTGATCATAGTAAGGTTTAATTAAATAGTTTTAATTAGTATCTTTACCCTGATCTCAAATATTTGTATTTCATTTTATCTAAACATTTCAGTTGCACAAATAAGACATAAGATGTTTGTAAATTGAAATATCAGTAAATGGTTAAGGACTTCCTGGAGTCTCAGTCGTAGTCTAAGTAATTGATGACACAGTCTTTAGGTTTTTTAGATAAAATTAAGGAAATCATCTTTCTATGTTTATATTCTAACAATCAATTACAATACTGGCACTGGGATTAGTGGTGAGATTCAGCCTTTAACACCAGCTTTTAACACAATGCTATCTGAAATGTCCACCTATCCACAAATCATCTGCCTCCTACAGCTAACCCTCAGCTAGGATTTCTGCATTTTGTGTGACAGTCTGAAGTAGTTGCTGTTAGGATTTGATTTTTAATGGCTGTTCATTTAATTATGTTCTCTGCAAAACCCTTGCAAGTAAAGACAAAAAAAAATTAGTACTGCCATAAGAATTTTTCTCCTAAAGGTCATAATAAGCCTTCTTTCTGGATGACAAGCTGAGGATTTTATCTATGTTCTCTGTTGCAACAGTAGCTAATGGTATTGCAGAGTTTAGAATCACTGCAATAAGATGCTTGAAGACTTGCTTTAAATCATATTGTAATGGTGAGAACGCTAAATCAGGGAATACCATTTCTAAACCACAGCAGACTGCTACAGAGTAAAAGAGAAAACTGATAGGGTACAGGTAAATAAAGACTAATATTGAATGCAGATGTTAACTAGAGGAGTGCTTGTCAGCCTTTCCCTGAATAGTGACAACTAACTGAATTAATGTATTTTCAGATACATAGTACATGGGAAATTTTAATCTATTTCAATTAGCGGGACCTGGTGAGAAAGGAAGTTTTTTCTGTCATAATATGCACAGAGAACATTTCCTTCAAATCATTTAAAGCTAAAAAAGAATCACCCAGTTAAACATAGGTAAAAGAGCAAGTTGGATTGGCCTTGCAGGGATGAGTGATGTGACAACAGTATTAATAGATAAATAATACAAAAAGAACTACCATGTTAAGTAAATGTAAAATGGAAGTTTATATGTACCTTGAATCTCCTTTGATTTAGTTATTCCAATTGATTATTTACAGAATCTATTAAGAGCATATAAATGAGAAGTGAAATTTAGCAGTTTATTCAAAGTTAAGTCTGTTGGAAACTAAAGGGAAGGAATATACAAAACATAGAAACTTATTAAACACTTTAGCCTCAGTCAAATGCTAAGAACCAAGTCTACATTTGCCTCACCTTAATTTTTGCCTTTTTATTGTAGAGCACCAAAGTGCTTGTGCTTGAAAACGAATTATGTATTTTATTGTATTTAAAAATACAGTTACTTTAATTCAATTTTTCTTACCTAATTTTCTTTCTAGTAATACAGTGACAAGAACGAACAAAATAATGTCAGCATTTCAAAAGGAACACATTTCTCTGTCCTCTTTATGGAATATTTGGTCCAAACTATGTTCCTTCTTCTCTGTTGTTCATGTTCATCCTGTCCCTTTGTGGCTCACAACCTCTCCCAGTGCCACAACTGTTTACTCAACTGGACTTTTCTCTTTAACTTCCCAATCAGGCTGACTTTTTTAGAGCACTGTGCAGGGAGGGGCATAAACGTCTCCACAGTATGTGGAGCCCCATTTCCTTACAAAGTATTTTAAAGGTGGAGCTGAGGCATGAACATGACATTTAAGTCTTGAATGGCAGCAGCAGCATAGCATTGTGATCAGGCAGCAACAACTCCCTAAGTGTGCTGTTCTAAAATTTTGGCAAGGTGCCTGCCTACATCATGCCCTGCACAGAGCTTTGCTCTGAGCAAAGCTGATTCACAGCAGTTTATGCAATGAGAAGAATACATACCTCTCAGCCATTCAGAAAATTACTTAAACATGTTTTCTCAGACCCTCTTCCACTGCATCTCATCTCAGAATATTGAGAGTTTCATTTTACTTCTGCTGCAAACTGGATATCGCAAGCCATTTTTTTGTCATATGTAAATAAAATAAAATGTTTTTCTGAGTCACTATATGTCAAATTTGTCATAATCTGACAGTTTTACAAATAAGCTGACCTGCATGTTCTGCAATGTGAGAGCTGCAGTCAGCTATGTGCCATTGACAGACTGCCTCAAATAACAATCATTAACACAGCACACATGCAATAAATGAATGCTGCCAAAAGTTTTTTTTTAAAGTTCTAGAGAAGTAAAGCAGAAATCATCAATTGAAAAGAAGGTTCCTGTTATTTTAGATGCTTGTGGTTAGTATAACTTTCAGGGTGGGTGTCATTGTGTACTGCAGGGTGAGGAATTAATATTACCTCATTTGTTCCAAATCGAGGAATGTTACACTGTAAAACTCTGAAATAACTGTGGATGTGAAGGATAGAGACAATGAGCTACATTTCGAATTATGGCCATCAGTGAAACTTATGTTACATGGAGTGAAAGAAATGCTGTGTGAAGAAAATTATTAAGCTTTAGAACCTCATATATTAAAGTCTCTCTGTTGCAGCATAAAGGATATGTTATTAGGTAAGCCCCATATAGTGTAATTGAATGTGTTCAAAGAAGAGGTAAAAATGTTGATAAAAAGACTGCAATGGGAATAACGACAGAATGTAAAAACTTTCTGTAAAATTGAACTGTATGAAAGAATTTTAACTTTAAAAAAAAGAGAAAAATGAGAAAAATTAATTACAAAATAGTTCTATAAAAAAAATAAATCAAACCAAGGCATTCCTGAGAGGAATACATGACAATCAATAATTATACATTGTATTCACTCAAAGATAGGAGAAATTCAATTAGTGTTTAGACTCATTAAGAAGGTTTTAAATCAGGTTTTGCTTCTTTTTGTATGAAGACTTTTCATGTAATTCTGTGGGAGAAGATTTAATAAATATCCTCTGCACGGATATTAGAGGAACTTACTGGTTGCTAAGCTACTGAAAAAACATTTTTTTTTTTACTTTTTCTGTAAGTATTTGCTGGAGTATGGTGCAATGGGATGTTACATTTGCTATGAATGTGCAGACACGGAGAGTATTTATGAAATCTATGCAAGACTGTCCAAATTTTTGAGCCTAAGAACAGTAATTCATTTGGGCTACATGTGGGATAAGGATCCAAACACATCATACTTCTCAAGAGTGAAGCAGATGCTGGTCTTAAGCAAATTAATATAACAGCAGAATCATTCAGAATGGATTTTAATCTCATAAATCTGTTCTCAAGTATTTTTTTGAATTGTGGCAAACAGGGTGAGGAAATAAACTAGTTTAATAGTGGACAACTAATAGTAAAAGTGTCCTATTGTCACTTAATCAGCTTTAAGCACATGTGACAACACTTAAATCAAGGCCTATTGCAGTTAAATTTTAAAAAGTGTTAAGAGCTTCAGACAAGTGAACAAAATAAACACCCCAAAATCCAACTGAATAAAACTCACAGTTAATGTTTCTGCTATGTATTAAGTTTATAGTTTCTTCAAACAAATAAGCTAAGGCAGGTCTATTATTTACATATATTTTTTGCACTTCCAGTGAAAACCAGACCATTCCTCATAATGAAAGTATCTGGGAACTTCTTAAAATCCACTCATCCTCAGAAATACCTGTTCAAGACTGTTGCCATCACCTGCCTTAACACAAAAGAGTGTTTATCAACTAAGTTGGGACTTGGCTTGAATGGTTGTGCTTTTTTTTTTTTTTTTTTATTATTATTTCCCCCCCCCTTCCATCCTCCAGTTATCCCTGATAGTTTTAAAAGCAGCTGCATGCATATAAGTATGCTGACATGTATGAGGGAATGGCATGGTCCTTGGCACTTTGCTGCTGCTGGGCTTAGGCTGCCTATGCAGATCAGGTATTTACTGCAGTGTGTGACCTGGTAGCATCAGAATTTAGATACAGCATGTGGGTCTCTGCTGGAAACAGGTTTGGAGAGGGGCTAGAAGCTTAACTTCTCCACCAACTCTGCTTCAATGTGACTCTAAGAAGGAAAGCAATGCCATCTCGTTCTCCTCATCTTTGTTCACATACATGTATACATGGGTGGGCAGCTGTCTGATTTCCACCAAGGAATTAAACTTTATGCTGTGTTCTGTTCTCAGAGCTGTAAAGGGAGTTCTAATCTGTCCAGGCCCCAGGATCTACTTCAAACTATTCTACATTTTCATGAAAGAGAAATAAGATATTGTTGTTGTTGTTGTTTAGAATGTATACGATGCAACTTCTTGTCTCATTTAGCAGTACAATTTCTGAAAACACTTTTTTCTTATGAAGCACATATTTTATTGTCCTTGTAAGTTTATAGCTCCTCAGTGCAACATTTTACAAGAACAGAAAATGTCTGAGACTAAGCAAAACAAGAATGAAATTTCTGGAAGAAAAAAATTACACACAGCTTTCACAAATACTGAGATCCAAGTGTCTGCACCTTTCTAAAGGATGACTTTGTTCAATTATACACATATATTTGCTGTATTTGTTAAATCACTGTTGCTCTTGAATCTTATTTTATGTCTGTTTAGGACAAGCTGAAGCATTCATTTTCTGAGTTCAGTGAACAATATGTTTTACAACATTAGTATATCAAAGTTACTGATGCTTTTAAATCCAAGTCACGTAAATGTTTTCATTCACAATGCCTTAATACATTATAAAGCTTTTCAGATTAGACCATAAATAAGTGTAAATTCTTAAGACTGTTCTTACTTAAACCTTTTGGCAACTGTATGTTTACATTCAGACTTAGTGTAGGTAAATGTGAGTGTGCCCTAATTTCTGGAAAATTTATACACAAGAAGAAAGGCAACCTCTCCTGTCATACAAGGTACAGAGAGATACATTAAAACTAACAAAGCAGAAAGGGGACTCAAACTGAAGCAATTTTTTTAAATGACAGTTTAATGAAAACAGTGTGAAAATACTATCAGTTGGACAGAAAACATCTGTCCTCAACTAGTCTTGAATGATGGAATGTTATGAGATACTCATATAATTTTTTAGCAGTCCACAGCTATATCAACAGTGGTTCAGGCATGACCTGTCCCCTTTAATGTCATGGCAGTGACACTCCACAAAACCTTTCAGATGATGTATAGCTTCTGTAGTGGTCCTTCTGCACTAAAAGCATCCTTCAGAAGTATTGCACATCATCATTCATGGATTTATAATTAGGTTTCAAGTGGCATTTTTATTTTAAATAAAAATCTGAGAGTGCAAAATAACTATAGTGAAATATGACACATTGTAGTAACATTATGCAGGAGATAGGAAAATTAGGGGCTTAATAAATGGCATTATATAAATCTAATACATTACCTATCATTGTATCTGAATCCATAAATAGTAACTATAAACTGTGATGAAAGTGATTTGTCATTTTACCCTTACAGATTTCCTCAGTTTGCTGATGGTTTCAGGCAATGTCTCTAATCGATCACTTTCCGTTTCTGCCTAGTATTTTATCCTCCACGTTGAGTTTTCAGAGCAGAATTACATATCCAAATTTCGCCCTCTTTGTAACCCACAAACAACCTTGATTGACAGTAGCAGCGAGTTCGTCACTACTTTATGTTCATTTTTTTTTACTGTGTGATATCAATGGTGTCTTACTGCCAACACACATAAAATCATTTGCAATTCTAGCAGAGCCATTCATGCTGCTATGGTCAAGGGTATGCCATTACTTCAAGTTTAAAATCCTCTGATATAACTCAACAGTGCAAATTTGCTTCAGGCGGGTGGCACAGAGGTCCTCAGATTTTATTTTTTTTCTTCAGAATATGAAACTAATTGGTCATTTTTGAGTGTTCCAAAAGGGAAAGAAAAAAAATCAAGGAAGAAGTTTGGAACAATTTGAAAGTGACTCAGACAAGTATTCTCACAAAATAAATCTGTGCAGGTGATTAGTCTGTGATTTATAGACAAAACACTGAGGAGAGGATACTAATTAAATCAGAACAGACACTGGGGACATTTTCCTGAAAAACTGCTTGAATCTCAATATTTATTAGATAATGTCACTATGCTTATAATGTACCACACCTTATACATTGTCACATACATGTTTCTGAATTTCTTCCCTGGGATTCGTGTTAATCAGAGCTGTGCTTCTGAGAAGAGTTGGCACCTGAATCCCAGCCCTGTTGAGGACATTCTTAAAAGGTTGATTTCTCTGTTTCTTGTTTTGTTTTTGTTAGGGTTTTTGGTTTTTTTCAATGTATTATGTATTGTATTTTGTCATGTTAGTCTTGCCTGACTCATTCTCCCTATATCCTCCCCTCTCCCTGTCTTGCGGGAGCAGCAGTAACAAGAAGCTATTTGGGTGCTTGGCTACCAGTTGGAGTCAGACCACCCCACTTACAGTCAGACAGATTTACATATGGTTGTGCTTGACTAGATAAAATATGCACATATACCTTAAAAATAAGAATACTTCTGCAAACTCTTAGCAAGAAATTTAAACCCCACTGCTAAGCTATGTTATGAGTCCTGGTCTGTTGGTCATTTTTGCCAATGAAAAGTTCTGGTTCAAAGAAGCGTAGGCTCCTCTTTTGAATATGGTGTAGAATTTATATTCCCCCAGCCAAATGGAAAATTGTAAGATCCACTGAGAGCATTTCTGAAGCCATAAAATGTTGTTATCTCAGCACTTCATTTTCAACCCATTGTGCAAATATAAATGTTTACAATTGAGGTGTGATTTCAAGCTCTAGCATTAAAAATACTGGGTGAAATCCTAAGGTCACTGAAATCAGTGATCAACTGCCTCCACAGAGGCATCATATTATGTCTGAATCTTTACAATGATTTGCTATTTGCTTAATGTAGATGAATAACATCAACATTTCAGGGGCCAAGGCAGATGGTCACACTTTCAGTTCAGTTACAGATTAGTTCAAGAGCCAGTGCTAATGCTGCTGATGCTAGTGGGGCAAAACTTTCACCATAAACAAGTGAAACCATTGTAAAATCCAGAAAAATCTTAAAAAAAAAAAAAACAAAAAACAAAAAACAACAAACCAGTTCCTTATACAATTTTTTTACAGAAACCATACAGAGAAACTTTCCCATGGGGTTGGGTTAATCCATCATTATGACAGAGAATGAATATAGTTGCAGAGAAATGAATAAAAAAAATGTTTCTCTAAAGGCAGATGTGAAGAAATGAAGGGAGAAAAGTACACAGATGCATATTATCAAAATACACATACACAACTGAGACATAAAAATAAAGTAAATTTCTAATGAACATTTCTTGGAAAGGCATAGTTATTTGCTTGTATTTGTAGAAATATCATTCTTTTACATTAGCAGTAAAGTATATCCACCATGGAAAGAAGGAAAGGGGAAAATAATAATTAAAAAAAAGCAGACATTTTTGATTTAAAGAAAGGTCTGTAAATATGCTGCACATTCAGCACTCTGGAACAATCGTCCCCTGATGCTCATCCAGATGAAAATAAATTCATAGTTGCAGTGTCCTTTCTTGTTGTACCAACAGGAATTGTAATTATCCAGCAATCAAGTAAATTTGAGCCTCATCATGAAAATATAACTGCCTTCTTTTTTTTTTTTTTTTTTTTTTTTTGGTAGAGTGATGTTGGTCTAAATATACATCTTTAGAGCTGAATTTAACCCTGTTTTAGGGAGTCACTGCAGGTGTTTACCCACTGCAGTTAAAGACTGAAAATATCTTTTAAATGCACACCTTTCTGTATGTCTTCTAGTTGTTTGCAAGTGGTTCTGTTGAAAGGTTTATTTGTTGTAATAGCTTTCTTCAGAAATCTCCATTTACAAACATAATGGTTTAAGACACTACACTGTATGTTTGGAGAAAGTGGTGCAGCATGCACCATGTCTGAGAGCTCTTGCACTCTGAATGCTCATTTCTGAGAGCTCCAGCTGAATAAAACAAGACTGTTGTCCCTTGTAGGTCTAGGGTGAGTCCTAGATCAGTCAATGATCTAATGCATAAATACAAGGATCAGCATGGGTCTTTCATTAAGAGGCTGTCTGAGATGCTAGCTACTGCCCTAGCTACCTGGCAATGTGCTGACAGTTACAGCAATTGCCTTGCAACAGGCAGCAAAAAAACCCCTGGCTTAGGCAAAATCCCAGAGCTACAAGCTCCAGAATTTAAAATTCCTAAAATGTAGAAACAAAGTTTGTAAGCAAAGTTCTTGGACTAAAAATAAGAAAGATGAGTAAGTAGGAATATATGTCTTTTAAATCTTTGCTGAAATTTGCTCCTTAGCACTGGAGCAAGTTTCCATACAGTCTACAGTTCATACAGAGAAAATTATGATTAAGAAGAGTAAGTAAATAAAGAGAAGTAATTCATATTTAAGCTGATCAGAAAGATAGTCTAAACCTATCCTTAACAGAGAACTTGAAGAGAAACCTAATCCCCAGAGAGTGTGAGAAAAAACAAATCTGACTATCATTTCAAGTGCTAGAGGCACTTTTCTGAAGGTTGCATGAAATAACTTTGTAAACCACTGGGTATAAGGATGTGCCATACTTAATCTAAACCTCTGGTTGTTTCAAGCTTTCTAGCCTCCAGGCAATGGCAAATCTTTCTGTAACAACTTATGCAGGGTGAAACTGAGATCATACACAAGAGATAGTGGCTTACATAAGGGAATGGCTTACATACCATCATTGCAATGCTATTTCCTGCCTGTTTAAGCACACCTATGATGTATAGCTAGAATGGTGAATGGTCATAGCAACAGAAACTTCTTGCAGTATTATGTGTACAGTCATTCTGCCTTAATTTTCTTTAGCACACTAAGCAGCCCTCAGCAGTGTTTGGCTTCTAGGCATCTCTTAGTAAGCTGACCTCTTTACATTTAAATAAGTAAGTTTTGCTTAAAAGTAGGGTGCTTCTTCTATCCAAAGTTCAGGTACGTCTTGCATCTGATTGCCAAAAAAAATTCAGTAAATCCAAACCTTTGCATAAATATGATTTCTACTAGAAGCCAAGAACACATAAAAAGAGACATCCATTAAAAATTACAGTTTTGTCTGAATCTTAAAAGATTGGGGTTTTTTCACTCTATGAAAACTTACCTTGAAAAACCAATACTCAGTACTCTTCTGTCAAACATGTTTAATAAAGATGAAAAAAAGTTAGGGAAGAGGAGGAAAATAATCTGCAAAATGGGAGGATGACTATTTGATTAGTGGGGGTTAATCAGTTTTTGACTATTGCCTTTGACTGCTGGTAGCTAGATTTTTTTGTAGTACCCAGATAGTGATAGGAAGGAATGACACAGGAAGCAGGAGGTAAAATAAACAACGACAAAACCCCTGTCTTCCAGTCAAAACAAACACCTACAGCAAATTCAGTAGTGTATTTTCAGGAGGAATAATTTCCCCACACCTCTCCTTCCCAGCTGCAGTTTACAAAGGGCTGCTGAAGTAATTGAACTGCTTCTGTTACAATATCAATGAAAATCCAACTGATTTTATTGGAAGTACAGTAAGAGTTGTAATAAAGACAGACGAGAGGAAAAGAAGCATGCTAGGAAACCTAATCCTTTCACCATCTTATGTAGAATTATTTCTGATGGGAAAGGCAAAGGTGGCTACTCTGATCAAAAATATAAGCTTAGTTTTATTTGCATCCAGGTCTGCAGAAGGAATCTGGAAGTGTGACTAAAACTGCATGTGGAATTTGATGACTTTATGTAAGTTTGGCTATAGGAATTCTGTAATCTTAATGATCACATCGTACTAAGATGAGATATTAAATCAAATGTCTTGTACAGTTTGCAGTTGTAATGAGTTGCCCAGAGGGTCTTTGCATGTGGTAATTGCATACCACCCTTTCACAGTGGAAACAACGTGTTTGAGAATGAATACTTGAGATCTCCAGAATGTTTACTGAAAGAACAGAGGTAATTGCAGAATCAATATCTCCTTTGAAACTAGCAGTTCTGTTGCTTAATATTTTATACAGAGAAATTGTTATGCTGCATAAGAAAACTGGTGAGAAGGACATACGTCTTATAAATTTAATGAATCAACCCAAACACCTTGTACTGTCTGAAAATAACATGAAGGATTTTAAAGAGTTTTTGAGTGAGTGAAGTTGGTGTATAATATTTCAAGCTGAAAATAAAGTGAATAACAGCATTTTTGGAACATTCTTTGGGAGCCAGTAGTTATTTGAGAGAGATGAGATCCACCTGATTATGTGGGACAAATCTATCTTTATCAACAGCCTGGTATGGTTGGTAAGACACCTGGCAGGGAGAGATTTAAATTAGGAATGACTGAGGAGGGAGAGATATCTTAGTAAATAAAGAAGCAGTGGGTGGGGTAGGCAAGACAAAGGTTTGATGGGATCCAAAGGGGTGATGGAAGCAGAACTGGACAGCAATTGACAAAACAGAAGTAAAATGCTATCTGTTTGAGAACAGGCATGTAAAGAAGGAAATGTCTGAAGAACAGCCTTGGGAAAGCTCTTAAGCCTGTGCAGGGTAAGCACAAGCCTGGGTGCCTCTTTGTGGAGGTGCTGGCTGGATGACAAGTGCCCACCAAAGCTGCTCTGTCACTCCCCTCCTCAAATGGACAGAGGGAGAAAGAATACCATCAATAGTCAAGTCAAGGGCAGGAAGAGATCAGTCACCAATTACTCTGATGGACAGAACTGATTTGAGTCGTGAAATTATTATTTTTTTTTTTACAATCAAATCAGAGTGAAAAAATAAGAAATAAAAATAAATCTTAATACACTTTTGGCCTACACTTCCCCTCTTCCTGGACTTAACTTTACTCCCAAATTCTCTACCTCTTCCCACTAAGCAGTGAAGGGGACAGGAATGGGAGCTATGGTCCATTCATGTCATATTATCTGACACTTGTTAAGGAGAAACCTTACAAACTTCCTCTTCTTCAGCTTGGGGGTTTCTCCCACAGAAGACAGTCATCTGCAAATTTTTCCAACATCTGTTCTTCGTATGGGCTGCAGTTCTTCACAAACTGCTCCAGTGTGTGTCCATTCTAGAGTGCTTTAGGAACAGGTTGCTCCAGCATGACACCCCCCTGTGGTGTCACAATTCCTGGCAGCAAACCTACTCCAATTTGGGCTCATCTCTCCGTGGGATTACAGGTCCTGACCAAAGCCCGCTCCAGTATGGGCTTTCCACAGAGTCACAGCATTCTTCGGGCATCCACCTCCTCTAGCACAGGGTTCTGTACAACCTGCAGGTGCATATCTAATCCCCTGTGGACCCCATGGGCCTCAGAAACACAGATCCCTCACCATGGACTTCACTACAGACTGCAGGGGAATCTTTGCTCCATAAAATTGCAGATCTAGGATCCTACAAGAAGGGTGAATCACAACAACAGCACTGAGCTTCAGGAGAGCAGACTTTGGCCTCTTCAGGGATTTGATGTCCCAGTAATATTTTATAGAATTTCAGGCTTTCTGAAATACACTTGTAAACACTAGAATTTTATTTATTTATTTTTTAAAATGTATGTTTCCATGGGTAACTCACACTTTGTGATAGGAGAGCATTTTATGTGTTTTTGAGATAAACACTGACTTAGTAAGCAGTTTTGTTTTCATTTATACTTTAAAGTCAGAGATTGTACTAATATGAATAAATATCAGGATATTCAAATGACTACATTTGTAATTCTCCACTCCAGCAGTCCCGATTGTGGCAGGAGTCTTTGAATAACTTTGTAATATCTGCATTATCTGCTTTAAAACCCTTTCTTAAAACCTTTTCTTTAGAGAACTGCCTACAAAGACATGACATGTCAAAAATAGTCATGCAGTCTCTCCTGCTTATCACTAGGATCAGTACAGGCTAATTTTTTCCTCAAAATCCTCAGTGCATCTGCCTTCATCTTTTACTTCTTCCTTATGCTTATATTGTAGAGTCTTCTAAGCAGGAAAAGTGTTCATTCTGGCCAGTTATTTCATTCTCTATTTCTGTTCTGTGCTGTGTGGAAGATCCTGTTTTTTTTGGTAATTCCAAGGATAGTCTTGTTAGGATACAATGACAGGACAAGTGCTACTATCACTGCTTTTGTTATTATTCCTGTTTATGTCATCTGAGGT
Source organism: Xenops minutus (assembly GCA_035221455.1). Classification (NCBI taxonomy): domain Eukaryota; kingdom Metazoa; phylum Chordata; class Aves; order Passeriformes; family Furnariidae; genus Xenops; species Xenops minutus. The sequence continues at coordinate 29,333,788 of JAWWEE010000158.1, forward strand.
ACTGGTCTGTTTGCATAAACATAACTCTATTTTTTCCTGGAACTACTCTCCCTAAAAATATATGACCTGTCAGGAATATATATTTTGATCCTTGGCACCCCACACTCTTCTTAGCTGCTTGGCAGAATTCAAAACTGAAATTGCATCTTTGAATTAATTTTGTCATAACTGGGTAGGATTTTTGTGTAATTCACTGGTTCAGTCCTTCATTTTTCTCTCCTACATTGTCTGATGAGAAGAAAATCTCTAACTATCCAAATCTTTATGCTGAATTTAGTATTAATTAATGTGACTACTCAAGAAAACTAAGTACAATCTGACCTAAGTAGTTTTAATATCCCTGTCAGTAAGCTAGATATTTCACTGTCAGAGTGACAATTAGCTTAAAGTCACAGAACAGATTTCATCGACTTCCCATGGTTTTTGGTTTTGCTCCTTTCTTTTCCTCACAAGAAATATCATCTAGTCATAAAATCTGCGTTCAGCAGTCTCTAATCAAACAATAGCAAATCTCTGTCACTCTCTTTCCATTGTGCCCTGAAACTAAACAATAGCTCTTGACTATCCCATAGAAACTCCATCTTGGCCTTTCTGCAGATGAGAGAAAAGAACCAGACAGAGGACAAAAGAAATATAGGAAAATAAAATAAACTCTGGATATGGATACTTATATTCACAATATATTACAAAAATTAATCTTTACTGAAAAAGAAATAGCAGTAACCTTTTTTTTTTTTTTTTTTCTTGTGGTGGTCCCTTGAAATAATTGAACTCAGGGTTGTGTAGTTGTGTAAGTAGTGATTTCATAGTGCTCTCTAAAAGCATATTAATGGATGTCAGCCTTAGCATCCATAGGTTTTGTTAATCTCAGCCCAGGGACATATTTTGATAAAAGATTAGCTAAACCAAGCAGTCTGTCTTTCCTTAAAGGAGACGTTCTAGTTTTCATAAAATTTTTTATAATGATGCAAATTTTTTGGTTTTGATTTTTAAATTTGGAAAGGTTATGGATTTCAGAAGAAACAAAACAAACACACAAAGAAACAAAGAAAAATAAATCAAATTCCACAAGATATATTTAAAATTATCTAAAAATTGTTTTGTAAATGAATCCCCTTACTCAACAGCTTTACTATGCTAGCATTAATTTAGTAGTTTGTATGTCCTACTTGTTAAATGTAATAGAGTAACTGCCTGTTTCCCCTTTGTTTCATGTCTTTTCTCATTATTATAGTGTATACCATTAAATATCCAATCTTATTATTAAGCTAATTTACATCAGGCTTAATGTGATTTGGAACTAAGGATTATGGTTATATTTTGTTTCTCATTAATTTCTGACAATCAAAAAGTGCAAAGAAAAGGATTGTTATTCCTGTATATGTAGTTGCTTTCCTTCTAACACTGTCCTTATCTTAAGGGGAAAGTGGGAAGCGGATGAGTACTTTATCAAATAAATTATAACCTACTCCACACTTGGATTTTTCTAAGCAAAAGTTAAGTGGAAAAAAAGGAAAAAACCAACAACAACCACAACAAAAAAATCCATTCTGGTCAATTTTTCAAGTCTTATTATGGCATTTTTGGAATACCTATTGAATGCCTCTGGGGCAAGATCAGAGGTGCTGTCTCCAAGAGTTATCTTAGAGTAGGGATCTGCTACTGACCTCCAGACAAAGACAATAAGACCAATGAAATAATATCTGTATTTCTCAAAAGTGCCTGGAATGCATAAAAGACTCTTTCCTCATAAAAAATTCAGATATTCCAAACAGGAACGAGGCACTTCTGGACTTTATACTCACAGACCAAGAAAATATACATTGTAATGTCTTGGTTAGTGATCTACAGAGATCATAATTTTATGCAGCTTGGGATCTGCCCAATAATGTGGAAGGTTAGTACTAAGGCAAGGGGTTTAGAATTAAGAAGAGCAAACTTCTGCTTATTCAGAGCTCTCCTGGAAGAAATTCCATGAGAAGCTTCCATGGAGAATGACAAATCTATTGAGTTCTGGGATTCTTTTGAGAACACTCTTCAGGAAGCACAAAAACAGTTCATGCTCCTTAAAGATAATGGAATGAAGCAGAGCAATAGACTCCCTTGGCTTGATTTTGAACTTTTTAATCTTCTTGAAACTGGAAAAGAAGTATACCAGAGATGGCGAAGTAGACAACTTGTTGAGAACTACAGGGGCATTGCCAGGGTGTGCAGATGCACTAAAGAACCCAAAAGATCAGAAACTGGCCAGAGACATAAAAAAAACCAAACGAAAGAGTTCTTCAGGTATGTACAGAACAGGCAGAAACAGAAGAAAAATAACAGAAGTAAAATACTGGCCCACTATTAAACAGGAGAAGGGAATTAGTTACCATCAGTGCTGAAAAGGCAGAGATTCTCCACACTCCTTTCACCTCCTTCTCTACCAGTGCTGTTTGACCCCGGGCTTGGGAACAAAAATCCAGGTTGATACAAACATGGACCCACCCTCAGTGGAAAAAGGGTTGGTGTGTGAACTATTATAGCTTGACTCCTACATAAATCACTGGACCCTGACAATATCCACGTGAGTGTGTTAAGAGAACTGGCTGATGTCATTGCGAGGCTGCTGCCCACAGTCTTTGAGAAGTCATGGAGATTAGGGGACATCCCAGAAGCCTGGAGGAAGGCTAATGGAACCTCCAAGTACCAAGAAAGGTTTAAGGAGTGTGCAGGGTATTACAGACCCAGAAATCTTCAGTGCCTGGGAATAAATGCTCCAGGAGGCCATCACAAGTCAGATGAAACTCATGATTGGGAAAAGCCAGCACTGATTCACCAAGGACAAGTCATGCTTGACAAACTTGATCACCTTCTATGACAAGAAGCCTCCTTAATTGATGTGGAGGCAAGCAGTGGACACTGCCTTTTTGGATTTCTTCAAAGTTTTCTGTAGGTTTTCCCACAGCCACCTCCCAGAAAAACTCACATGTTATAGTTTGGACAAGTAGCCTGTGTTCATAAGTGACCCTGAAGATGAGATCATGGAGTTTGCCAGTGATCTCAAATTGAGTGGGAAAGTGGGCACTTTGGAAGGGAGACCAGGATAGGCTGGAAGAGTGTGCTAACAGGAATTTGTTGATGTTCAGCAAGGAGAAGTGTGAGCTATTCCACCTGAGAAAATGTAACCCAGGAATGCAGGACTGGTGGGGATTGACCCAGCTAGGGAGGAGCTCTGCAGAAAGGACCTGGGGGTCCTGGTGGGCAACAAGCTCAGTATGAGAGAACTCTGTGCTGCTGAAGCTGAGAAAGCCATATAGATGCTGAGCATCTATAAGAGCATCACCAGCAGAGATAAAGAAGTCATTACTCCAATCACTCTTCCTCTGAACAGTTAGTGGGTTGTGAAATGATTTTGCTTTCACCTATGCCAGAACAGTGTGCCCTGGGATTCAAGACCAAAACCATGCCTAAATGTCAAAATGAGTGATTCTAAGGTGCTGTTTGTCCTCCGGGGAAAAGATTTCACACCACACTTTCTCCTGGGTGAAAGAGATTAAGAGAGTTCCATTTTTATATATCATGTCATTACATCAACATGTACTGCACTGGCTCAGTCCTATTCTACTTTACAAAGTGAGACCCTTTGAGGAGTTTTTTCTATTAATAACAGGCTTTGCATGATTCAAATAAAATGAGAGATTAAAATGTCTCCAGGAGGACCATAACTTTCTAGAACAATTCTTATAGAGCACAAGATGACAGAATTATTTTTCCCCTCCAGGATTTGAAGCAACTTGGATACCTTGAGGTATACTTAAACTTTAAAGCTTGATATAATGGAATGTATTTTACTTTTGTAAAATGAGTCAGTTCATGCAAAATAACTTTCTCAAAATGCTAGAAACCCTGATAAAAACTAACTTGTTCTAATCAGGTAATTGTTAAAGTAATATCCTAGCTGTTTTCTTTAAATCAGTTTCATTACTCAGACCTATGATCTATGAAGTCTGTGCCAGCTAGTAAAGTACAATTCATCTTAAATTAAAATGATGCTTTTCCTTGACAAGACAATACAATGTTCTTTGTCATGCAAGGAATTATGTGGGTATACTTGTCAGTATAAATTTTCTAGCAACAGTAATAAAGTATTCTATCATTCATTTTATTGCTGGAGAAAATAATCTTTTCTTATTCGTACAGACATAGAATTTCCATTACTCCTTAAGAAAGACTTGGCAATACTTCAATCTGAGTGTTATTAGAAAACATTCTATTACTGCTTGGTAAATACATTACTTTCTTTTCCATTATACTTACCACTCTCCAAAGAAGGACATGCTTTTATTATCCGGGTCTGCTCTGGCATAGGAACAGCCTACTTCAGAAATCTGTCCATCCACAAAAATAAGTTGCTTTCCACAGAAACACCTCTCACATGCACAATGACTTTGCAGTGGCAGAGCTCACAGTATTTCTTTCACCATCCAGTCCTAGAACCCCTAAACGTGGTCAAAATAGCACAGATGTATAATTTTATTTCTAATTGGATATTAGGCAAGTTGCTATAATTGTAAAACTCCCATAATTTATATGATATGAATGAATATTCCATGTTGACTGACTGTAGTCACTTCTCAGTTTTGATTAGACAACAAAGCTTGCAGAAAATTTGTTCAGTGTTCAGTTTGCAAATATTTTGCTTATAATAAAAGCTACGTAGCATTAGGGAGTGTGAGAAGGAGTTGGATAGATTATGGTTGCAAGTGCACTCTGCAGTGTACCCACAGCCCACAGCCAAACAGCAAGATACTTCCTCAATGACACACACAGAAGGGAGGGGGATGAGTAGAACACACATGGCACTGTTTTACCAACTTGATGTGCTCTCTGGAGAGATGTGCTAATTATCAGTGGCTCGTATCAGAAATGCCACTGAGATACTGCCAGGCCTTTACACACTTCCATCTTGTCATGCTTTAACTCCAGGCAGTAAATTTGTATCAGGTAGTTGCTCACTCAGTCCCTCCAAAACCTCTAGGTGGAGTGGGGAGGAGGATAAATAAAGCAAATTAAACTCAGGCGTTGAGATAAGAACAGTTTAAAAAAATATAGAAAAAAAATCAAGTAAAACTGTCATAATATTAATCATGATGACACTTAATAATTAAAAACCCCTCAACAAACTGTAATGAATATAATCCCACAAGTACAGTGCTCTCTTAGTATGTTTTTGCTGGGTCATACATTTCAAGAGAAGAGTTCTCTTAGTCTAGTATAAAGAAACTTTCCATTGGTTGCATGAGAAAGGTAGCTGTTTGTCACTACTGAAGTTCTTCAGCTGAAAATACCTGCATTAAGACCAAATAAATCTTAGTCACTACTGGAGGCAACAAAAAAGAAAACTCTTTAATTCCTGTAAAAGGGAGGATTTAAAGAGGTACCATTATTTGGTAACACAAGCCTGATTTCATAAATCTTAAGCACACTTCCTTATGGAATGCTTTAACTATTAGAGACAAGGGGAAATGCTTAGGATGTGAAGCTCCAGGTGTTCTTACAGTGTCACAGCAGTAAATTAATGCCATGGAGAACAGAAACTGATATAATCACATATAACTTTCTACTTCAAGTACTGTGCCAATTACCTGTGTGGTGGCTTATGATTAAGTTTAAAAAGCAGAGATGATTCTTCAAGATTGTGTGTTAAAATTTGAGAATTTATGAATATAGGAAGCAGGAAGGTACTAAAAAACAGTCAATGCTAAACTGTGGTAACATTACTACAATTTGTTTTTCAGAGAAAATGTCTCACATGTCTCTTGGTTAAAGAATAAAATGAATTAGAGCAAATGTATGGAAGAACGAGAGTGACAAACAAATAAAAAGCTGCAGGATTCAGGTAAGAAATGCATGAAAGAATAGCATAATATAATTGCATATCGAATAAATCTAAAACAGGAAACAGAATAGATTTGAAATCTTTCTTATTTAGTTGTGTCAACATTTATAAAAGAAAAAAACAAACAACAGAGAAAAATAAATATCATTCAAGCAAACCAGAGTAACATGGAACAAATAAACATTCATATCAAGGATGTCATCTGAAAACAAGGACTTTCACTAGTTCTTTGGTTTTCTCTATATTCCAAAGTAAAAAAAAAAAGAAAAAAGTTATTTGCTAGTAGTCAAATGAAAAATTGGAGTAAATACTTTGAAAACACTAATGACTGTATTATCATCTGCATCATTATGCAGCTTTTACATGCAGCAAAACAAACAAACAAACAAACAACAAAACCAAACCAAACCAATATAATAAAATGCCTATAGAATTATCTCAGGAGTGAATGTGCTATTGAAGCTAAAATTAATTAAATCAAGATTCATTAGAGGTGCTTATATTCTATAGATGTTTAAGTACAGTATAAGTAAAATTTTATTTCAAATTTCTTGTATTATTTTGTTTTCTAGTCAATTATGGTCTGCTCTTATGGCGAAAAAAAATGGCCCAAATCTTACTTACTTATCACAGAATCTGGTCAAGATGCTCTCATTCTTATTATTGATGATGAAAAAAAATTAAAATATTTTCTAAAATGAAAATATATGAGAAATCTTACACTGTTTTCTGAGTGAATTCTTGCTTTTTTTCATAAGCTGAGATAAACATAATCCAGAACATTGCCTACATGCACTGGGTGCAATACAGGAGACAAAACATAAGAGACTACTCCCAGCTGAAGATTGGTGTGCATCAGCATCTATCCTCAAATAATTCAGGAGGTTTTCAATGACACCTCACCATACACTTGCTGGACACAGGAACTGGTTACTGTATTACCTACCATCAGGATTAAAAATTACAAAATTGAATTAAAGATGATAATTCTTAGAAAGAAACACATACGGATTAGTTTTCTGCTTTGAATTTGGATTTGGTTGTTTGGGTTTTTTTAGGCTTTTCTCATTTTATCCAAATAGAATAATAGATTCATAGAAGGGCCTAGGTTGGAAGGGATCTTAAAGATCATCCAGTTCCAAATCCCACACCACTGGCAGAAACAGCTTCTACTAGACCAGGTTGCTTGGTGTTCCATCCAGTATGACTTTGAAAACTTCCAGGGATGGGGTGTCCACAACCTCTCTTCAGTGCCTCACCACCTTTGCAATAAAAAGTATGTTTATATCTAACCTAAACTTACTGTCTTTTAGTTTTAAGTCATTTCCCTTGTCCTGTCACTATATGCCCTTGTAATTAGTCTCTACCCATCTTGTGGTCTCCCTTCAGGTACTGGAAGGCCACAATTAGATCACATTGAAGCCTTCTCTTCTCCAGACTGAACAATACCAATTGTCTCAGCCTTTCCTATAGGAAAGGTTCTCCATCCCCCTGCTCATCTTCATGGTCCTCCTCTGGACTTGCTCCAACAGGAGCAAGTTGTCCCTCCTGTGCTGGGACCCCAGAGCTGGAGGCAGCCCTGCAGGCGGGTCTCACCAGAGCAGAGCAGAGGGGCAGAATCCCCTCCCTCCACCTGCTGCCCACCCTACCTGGGATGCAGCCCAGGACACACTTGGCTCTGTGGGCTGTGAGTTCCCATGTCCAGCCTCTCACCTACCAGATTCCCCAAGCCCTTCCTATGTGCCTTTTAAATACCTTCAGGGATGGTGACCTGACCAGGACAACTGACTCCATGAAGACCATGGAACCTTGAGAACCCTTTCCATGAAGAACACAACCTGAGGTCACTTCCTCTTGTTTTATCACTCGTTGCTTGGGAGAAGAGGCCAACACCAACCTGGCTACAACCTCCTCTCAGGTAGTTGTAGAGAGGAATAAGGTCCCCCCTGAGCCTCCTCCAGGTTAAACAATCTCAGCTCCCTCAGCCACTCCTCATAGGATTTGTGCTCCAGACCCTTCCTCAACTTTGTAGCCCTTCTCTGGACATGATCCAGCACCTCAATGTCTTTCTTGTTACGAGACCCAAATCTGAACACAGAATTCAAGGTGTGACCTCACCAGTACTGACTGCAGTGGAACAATCACTGTCCTGGTTGGCCACACTATTTCTGACCCAAGCCACGATGCCACTGGCCTTCTTGGCCACTTGGCACACTGCTGGCTCGTGTTCAGCCAGCTGTCAATCAGCACCCCCAGAATCTTTTCTGCCAAGCAGTTTTTCAGGAGTTCTGGAGTGATATTGAGGCATGGGCAGTGATAGTGGTTTTTACTGCACCGCTGTCTGCCAAGGTGATAATTTCATTATATTAATTTTCTGCCTTGTGGTGTTGCATTTCCATGCATAGGGGTGTATTGGAAAGAGCAAAGGCATACTGTTAAAGGACCACAGGGAGCTGAAGGAGCTAATGTGGTGTAATTTCATATTCACTGCCTATTGGGAGAATCTGTTGTACTTCCCTAAACTGTACTTCACAGAATCACACTGTTTGCAGCAGACCTTATAAGTCATTATCTAGTCCAACTACCCTGCTTAAGCTTGATCAGCAAGAGCAGATTAACCAGGACTGTGTCTAGTCATGTTTTGAATAACTCCAAGAACTGAGACTCTAAAACCTCTCTGGTCAACTTGCCTCAGAATTTATTCATGCCTGCAACAAAAACAGAAAAGAAAAAAATTTCTTCTTTTCAGATGGAAATTCATGTTGGTTTTATTTGTACAATCTTCTTTATGCCCTCTGAGTATTAATAAGATTTTCTGCCAAACCTTCTTTTATCCAGGACAAAAAGTGCTGGCTCTCTCAGGCTTTCCTCATGAGACATGGTCCTGTTCATTAATTAGCTTCACAGCCCGTTGTTGAAATTGCTCCCTTGTCTTGGGGACCCCAGAAATGGATGCAGCATTCCAGATATACTGTGCTTTCTCTGCTGAGTAGAGGGGAAGGATGACCTCCCTCACACTGCTGGTGATGCTCTGACAGCACATGCCTGGCCATCTTTGGCACAAAAACACTTTGCTGGCTCATAGACATCTTTTTGCCCACGAGGACTCCCAATGTTTCTTTGCAACCCTGCAAGGAAGAGGTCAGCCTCCAGTGTTTTCTGGTGCCTGGGATTCTTCCTCCCCAGGTGTGAGACTTGTCCCTTCCTCTTGTTGAATTTCATGGTCTCCCTATTAACTTATTTCTCCAACCTTTCATGGTACCTCTGAATTACAACACAAACATCTTGTCCGACAGCCACTCCCTGCCCGGTTTTGTACTGTTTATCTTTCAAAAATACTAGCTGATATGGACCAAAACTATGTGAAGAAGTAAACTGATAATGAAACAATATGAATGGATGGATGCTTATGGCTTCAATTCATTCTTAACCATCTCTGTCTAGTGTATGAGTCATCTAAAACAAGAAGGCACAGATTTATTTTTTCTTGTTAAGAAATTGGCACAGTATTTAATCTATATGCTATTAAAGCTGAAGTAGGTGTACTTGGTGTATAAATATTTTTCTTTTACTAGTCAAAGGAACACTGAAAGTTTCAACTTCGACTCCCTCATTCCCTGACACCTCAACCGCTCCAATTCTTTTTTCTCTTATTTATAACTAGAACACTAAAGTGCTATTTAAACTGTGTGTTAAACAATCACTCTCCACCATGTTGAACACCAGAAATTCTAATCAAACCCCAGAGATTTTAGTAAAACCAGCTGGGAAATAGGACTGATTTGTAGCAATAGTCCATCTAAAAAAAAAGGATGTAGAACAAATGCTTGTAAATGCAAACATGACAATGAAAGATTGATCAGAAGCAAATGCAAAATCAACTTACAGATACTGGTGACAAATTATGCAAACTACCTCTTTCTTTTAAGTTTAAACTCATTAGCCCAAACCACTGACACACACATTTTCTTATTTGACATCCAGATAGATGTTTTTTTTTTTTCCAAATTAATGGGATACTTGTATGTCAAATTATCTAAATTATGCCTAGAACTATTTGCATCAGCAAATGGGGTATCTTATGATGGCCAGACTAAAACACACTCTACAAATTTAATATCACAATCAGTATCTAGCACTGCAATATTTTGGCTAGATGGAAGTCTGTGATACACACAAAGCTTCAAGGAACTCACAAAATTTGATTTCCTCTGACAACTGAGTACTTCTGTACTTCTGTATGCATAATGAAGATGAATATAAAATTTAAACCCTCTCCACAAAATTAAACAGTAGACACAAAATTAAACACCAGAAGGAAAGCCCTCTTTTGGCTGAGATTAGTAATAGACTATAAGCATTACAATAAGTCAGGAAATGAGTTTGTGTGACGTTTTAAGTGCAGTAAGTTGGATTTCTCCACTCGTGTGAGTTCAAAAGCCAGGAAGGTACTGATTTATTTTTCCCTATTAAGAAATAGTCACAGCATATAGTCTAGCTGATTTTCCATTGTACAGACAAATAGGAAAAAATATCTAATATGACAGGTTAAGGGAAGAAGGAAGATTACCCTGAAGTGCAAGACCAGAGAGCACATGAGAAATGACTAGCCAAAGCCTTTGAAGCAAATGATATGAAACAGTCTGCATAAGGTAGTGTCATCCTGTCGTGGAAGTAAGCCTGATTCTGATTCATAAAACATGCTTCAGTTTTATACTACAATTGCTTGATTAAGTTCAATTTATTTACAATAAAGGGAGGAAGATCAGAATCCCAATGACATTATAAAAGTGCTTTGTCCTGTATTTTGACCAGACACTGATAAGGTACACATGCCATGAAGCTGTGCCAGATGGATGTGTTGAAAGCAGTTATTTATGTTGCACAGTTGTGGAAATCTGATTCATATTCTGAGCAAGATTCTGATACAATATAGCTTTTGCTTTGTGGTTAATATTGAACTAGCAGTTTTAAGCACTCACGTACATAAAATTTTGCTGAACCAATGCATCATGCCAAATCAAAGCTTTGTTAAAATATGTTAAAATCAGAAGATGCTTGTAGTAGTTGAAAGGTTGAAATTTCACCAGCAGAAGATAATGTGAACCGTATTCTTTCTTATGAAATTTAAATAGCAAAATATGAGAGGTTTGCATAGTTCTTAAATGAAGCTTCTTATGAGAGTTTTCTGCATAAAATAGCACTAGTAGCATGAGGGAAACTACAGGTGATATTTTAAAAAGTGATTTGGTTAAAACTGTCAAACACGGGGCTGCAGAGCACCAAAGAAAACACTGAAAATGTGCCTAGCCCAAAAGATAAGACCAAAGGTAGTTGAATCCTTCACTATGATAGATAAACCTTCTCAGAATGTGTAGGATTTTATAAATATGCAGAAAAGTACAAAATGTAGCTCAGATACCTTAACTGGGCAAGCAGAAAAAAACATATCAAACCCAAGTGAACACCAACAATAAAAAGGACGTAAAAAGCATGATGAGAAAAGTATTTAAAATTCTTCAACATGTGGTTTTGTTTCTTTTTAAGACCAGTACATTCTCTCTGACAAAAGCAACATAGAACTTAATGTGTTGTTTTTTTGACTTAAAGTGCCATGTTGCAGAAAGGATTGCTCTTTACATATGACAGTGTAGCAGCCATTCTGAGTGCTGCTTAGTGACAAGCACTCAGTATGGTCTGCCTCTGACATGGCCTTCTTCTGTGTCACCCAGACAAAAACGGAAAATAAATATTTCTGAACAAACTGTACATATATTTTTTCATTTTTCTCAACTTTATTTTTTTTTTTTAATTTGTTTTGTTTTCTTAACAGCTGTGTTGAAAAATTCTGGAAAGTGTCACTGAAAATTTTCAACAATTTCCTAAATCAAGATCTTACTGTAGTATTGCTACATACTTGGGGTCCTCAAGAGCTAACTTATATGATTGGTTCAGCAAAAACACTTAAAATAATCCAGCATGTGCACAATTCCACTCTGACCAGAGGGTTTGCATTTGGAGTTATGATTGCCTCTAATAAATACTCTGAATGTTAAGAGAAGGAGTATTAAATAAAGAGATAACATTATAATTTGTACTCAATAAGCAAAGAGGACATGTGGATTTGTATGTATTTAGCAGTTTTAAATAATCTTAGCAATAGTACTGTTTTGGTGATGATCTAAAGATTGTTGTATAAAGACAGAATGGAGACTATATATGTTTTATTAAGTAAGCAAGTTAAATGGAGAAACCAAGGTAAGATATCAGGTGACTTTCATAGCTTTTTCAGACCATCACACCAGTTACTTTTCAAGAAAACACTGGTTCTGTGGTAGCCATTCTGATAGTGACAATTCTTTTGAGACTTAACTGTTATTCAGAGGCATATTCCTTTATTTGCTCATGTCCAGTAAACATGCAGTAGATTTCAGCTACTCTACTTTGAACAATAAACTGGGAAATGTTTAGTCAGATGTTTTATGACTTTTTAATTCTAAGAAAAGACTATCCAGAAATCTTACATTTCTGCCACAGAGTAGGAAAAGAAACCACAGTATTTTAATAAGTTTCAGGGGGACAATGAGTTTTTCCTTTGCAGTCTGAATCTCCAGTGCACCTAACATGTATCTGAAAAAAATGAATAGGTGTAATTGCCAACACTACTTCTTCCTAAACAGAATCTTTTTATATGAGGATGTTGGGGCTATACCACATTATATCTGTCCTTCAATTATGAAAGCAGATGATCTTATATTCTCTGCTTCTGCTTAAATTGTGCTTAAATTAGTCCTGAAATTCTTTCATGATCAAGAAAAGATTGTCCTTCTTAGCTTGACACCTGCATGCATAGTTAAAGGTGGTGAAAAAGGACTTACAACTGGAAATATCTTCAAACATGTCTATGGGAGGCTAGTACCATTGATGCCTTCAGAATTTTTATGTATTTGTAGATTTTAATATAGCTGTATAATTTGTTACACTTAAGGTAGCAAATGACATTTCTAAACCTCTTTCGCATGGTTTGTGTCATTTTCAAAATTCTGTTTAATAGTCTTTTCAAGGAAAGAGTTTTTAGCAAGGATATCTTTCTTGGGACACATGCACCTGGACCAGAATAATGAGATACATTACAGTGAAAAAACAACAGAGGGCCCAGTATCCTTGGGGGGTCTCCAATAGGGCGGTTCTGAGGTACCAAGGGCAAATGCTGTTTGGATTGGATGCACCTTCTAGATATGGTAATTAGTTAAAGCTATAAAACTGTAACAACTCTATTCTGGGGTGTGCACTTATGTATTATATATATTACATATATATTTAATGAAAGAGCCTGAAAAAGCTTTCATTAAAAACCAGCTCTCTATTTTATTTATATTGTCTTGAAAATTATTTTCTCCTGTTTTAGGCAACACCATGCTACCCTACAACAGCAGTGTTCTTCAGTTGGCTGTATTTTTTCAATTGCATTGGAGGTAGTTAAAGGATATGTAGATGTGACGCTCAGAGACATGCTTTGTGGTGGATTTGGCAGTGCTGGATTAATGGCTGTACTTGATGATCTTACAGTGTAAGATCCAATGTAAATGATTAGGCGATTCTCTGATTATGTTCTACCATTTAAAAGTCACAAGAAATTGTTGAAGGTAGCAGGCTTTACAGTTTTTATATGTTCAGTAATTGCAGTTATTTAGACCATACTGTACCTCTGTGGCCTTGCCATATTATGTTCTTGAATGGACAGCAAGAGGACAAAGCCTCAACCTTTTATACTTAGTGAGTTAACTTTTCTGCTTTCTCTACTGTGTCTGACTGAAGTCAATTCAAAGATGCAGAGGTGAACAGCCAAGTGAAAATGGTGAACATCAGTCTAGGTCAAAATACTACTCTATGCAATTCAGTTTCAAAGGACATCTATCAGCAGCCATTAAAATTCTAATATCTGAGTCTTAGACAAAAGTTAAAGAAAGGAGCAAATGACCAAACATTAATCAGGTCTCTTGACAAAGGTTAAAGGAATAGAAAGTGATAATAACTCATCCTTGCTACAGTTTTCACATAATCACCTCATGGCCTAGAGAGGTTACTGAGCTGTATGTCATCCTAAAGTGCATGGGTAGGGACTGAACCTTTTTTCTCACTGCTAATAGCTCTTCTTTAAGTTTTAAAAGTGTTAACTATGTCTTTGTTTTCACACTTTATGCCTTGCTGTCTTAAAGCTTCCAATGCAAATTACCAAAAAAAATTCTGGTTTTCGTATTGTCTGAGGTCCTTAAACTAAACCTCACTTTTTTCATGTGTTTTGTAATAGACTGGATTTATTGTTGCATCAGCTTACACTAGGCAAGCCTGTTATTATAATAGCTCTTCAATAGCTCGTAGAGAAAGATCTTTCAGAAAATGTAGAGGAATTATAGCACACATACAATTATTTATGTTTACTTGTCTTAAGGGGGCAGCAGCAGCACACTGTGCACCTCGAGAGCTACATTTGTCTGCTCTGCCTGTGGACAAGATTAAGTGCAACTCTTTATTTGATAGTGGTGCTTAATGGGATCTTGGTGATGTTTGTCGTATCAGGTCTTTACAAAAACAAAGTCCGGTGTTTCAGCCTGATAGTGTTCATTTTTTGACATTTGTTAGAGACATAAACAATTTAATATCATGTTGAAGTACTTGGTATGTGTCACTGTAGTTTAGCTGGACAGGTATAAGGCTGTTGCTGCCAGCAGCAGCCACATATGCGTGTTTTCACAAGCATTACTCATCTGGAATTGCTTTCTGTAGTCATTACTAAGGCCTAGAGGACATAATATGGAAATAATAGAATGTAAATTTACTGCGGCACCACTCTTTAAAAGCCACAAGGTTTCTGTACTTTGACGTTCTGAATTCTAAATCACTTACACACAACACAGTTGATCTAATACGTTCTGAATCACTCTCACGTTCTCCTAAAGTGTGATACCTAGTAGCCCTTTGTCTGCTTTCTGAAACCGGTATCTGAGCAAGTTAATCTGAGCCTGTCCCTCAGGCTTCCTTTATTGTTGTACCTTCTCTGTATCCCATCTACTGTATTAAATCACAATTACGTGTTTCCACCCAGGTAAAAGGGTATGAATCAATGGAATGCAGATCAAATACTGGAATGAATCTATGTGAGAAGAATTAGCATTTTACCAAGTGTTTTCTGAAAGCAAATGTGTTTTTCTGAAGGTGGTTTATCTGCAAAATCTTCATATGTACTGCATAGAACTGTGTATAGAGAACACCCAAATCACTATGTCTCCCCATGTGATGTTGAAAAAAGAAATAGCTGATAGGACAGCTTGTTTTTCTTCTTCAGACAATTTACCTCTATTCATCAACTATGCATTGTATGCAAATAGTAAAGCTGAAGGTAACAGCTGTGGTGTCTAAAATTTACTGAGTAATCACTCAGTGATAATGTGACGTAATGATCAACAGCAGTTGCATTAGAATGGCCACTTATAGGAAAAAAACTGTTGGAAGAAAGGCATTTTTTCTTCTAAAGAGACAGCTACCAAATTACTGTGATTATCAGATAAACCATTCACTGTGGACATAGCTGACCCAGAAGGGGTTTTGCTGTCTGTAAAGTTGAATTGGTTTTTTTTTGTTTGTTCTTTTTTTTTTTTTTTTAAATGTATATGGCTATTGTATGTATCTGCATGTTGCATGCTATTTTGTGCTTTGTGCATGAAAACAAACTTAATCCAGTTACTGTGCCCTGAATAATTTTGATTTTTAGAACTATCAGAACTTGAAGGCAAGGGAGAACAAAGTGTATATGACATAAATACGTTGGCTATCTCCTCTGACAAATGATGCATCAATTCTGTCCCTGGAAATGGTAGCTGAACGTGCAGGCTCACAGACATGAGCAGGAAAGAAAAAAAAAAAAAAGAAGAGCAAGAAAGAAAAAAACTACTCTGCTTTCTCACAAAGAATAAAAGTATTAGTTCACTTGTAATAAAACACTGCAATGATACAAGACAAAGAAAGCCACGGTAGGGAAAAAGATTTTCCCACACAAGATATCCTGGATCACATCTTTGTTGTGCCAACCTACTGCAGCTCTGCAACACAATAGACAGTTTTTCTTTTTTCTTTAATTTTAGAGAAGCATTGAGAAAGGCTGTGTACCTGAGGGGTATGGTATGCCACCTATGCATTAAAGAGCTTTTTTTTTTTTTGTCTGAAACAAGTTTTCAGAGTGTTCTTATCTTACAAAACTGAACACTAAGCTATAGGAAAATACATTCAAATCAGACTGCTAGCCCACATGCTGGCAGTAGGCACATAGCATCCTTTGTTACAAGAAACCCTGTAAGGTGAATAAAAAGTAGAAAGATACATGGGTCAAAAAATTGTAAAAGAAGAACACCTACTGGAGATATCTTGCCATTTTGATCCTAATGGGGGGAAAAATTCAGTGCTATTCCTCTTTACACATACATATATTTTCCTGCCTATTCTGTCTCTCTCTATATGGAAAGGTGAGAACAAATAAAGATACTTAAAAGTTGACCAAAATCCTGTTTTGCTATACAAAATCACAATATGTTGCACTCTCTGGGCTAGTGAAACAGTAAATGACAGGATGCTCTGTTTCTATCCCATCTTTTTCTCTTTGTTCCCCTATTTGCATTGTGCCTGAACCTATCTGTGCAACCTTCCACACAGGTTAATATGTTTCATATCATCATCTTACATAGCAGTTCTTCAAACCATAATAATATGACAATATTGGATAAGAAACATTAAATGGCATCTGACTATGAGTATCATTCCAATGTTCTATAATTCCAAGACTTCTTCTTTTCAAAGTTTGGGTTTCTTGTAAAAAATAGAGCTTAGAGTAAAGACTATTTGTGTTCCTTCTTTTGTATTTTCTCATCATAGAGAATTCAGTTTCTTTGTGGTTACATATAATTCTGATGTATCAGGATTTGTGCTGTGAATATTAATCAGACTTCTGTTCTTTGTGAACAATTTCACATGCTTGGCTAAAGTTACTATTTTTTTTGTAAAGTACCTTGCTTGCTCTATAGTGAGCCAGGCAATGTGAAGAATACAACAGCTAACACTCAGCAGTGGAGGCTGCAGCACTTTCCTGCTGTAGGATGTGCAGCAACAGATGTCAAAGGACATCTACTGGGATTCCTCTGCTTCTGGAGGATCAGTGCAAGCATGTGAAAGCCTCTGTGCTTTCTGTTCTGGGGGTTTTCATCTGTGTGATGGACCACTCAAAGGCTGACAAAGAGATGCAGCTAAGGATGGGATTTACTAAAATGCAATTGGTACCACGGAATTTTGAACTCTCTTCACATTGGGAGTATTGATTGGTGAGTACCTGTTGCGTGCATATACAGCAATTCCTGTGTGCACAGACACATGTATATGCCTTCAGATGACGTCAGATCAGTAGCAGAAGTGTTTGACCACTGGACATAGTTTAAGACAGATTAAAAGGGTATTTGTTATTTATAGGACTGATGTATAAATGGTATGTACTTTTTATCATATGTACTTTCTAGTGCACAGATAGGCACAGTATATGCATAAACAAAAACATGGATACACTGCAGTCAGATTACTAGTCCTGTATTTGGCATATTACTCTGCTACAAATAAAAATGTTCTTGAATCATGACAGAACATTGATGCCTGTCATTTTCCTTCAGTGAAATCAAACTTGGTTATATTGTGAGTTCAAAAGACAATATCGGTGTTGAGATTGATTTTATAGTTTTGAATGTTGATGAGATTCTTTTGGGATTTCAGAAATCCTTTTCTTGGCACACAGTCTTCACAGCATTGGGGTGATAACACTTTGACTAGCATTATACATTAAACTACTCTGTGTATAGGAAAATGCATGGAAAAGTGGGTTTTTTTCCACCTTTCTTCTGATATTTTCTGTTAGTGTTAATTGTCATCTTGTTGTTTTCAAAATAAATTGAAAAAGTTTTGAAAAATTTATAGATTAGTTCCCTCCATCCTTGTGCTAGGAAAGAAAAATCATGACATAATGTCTAGTGGATGAAGATTACCAAGACAAAAATATGTCTGGGATATGTTAAGTGATTAATCAATTTAAAATGCAATAAATGACTGTGTGCTGTCAGAGAAAAGTCAGGGGAAGAGCAGAAGGGGAAGCAAAGGTACTTGTTAATTTTACCAGGTGACATAGAGATTATGAGATTATACACTTGCAATGAATACAGAAGAAAGATTTTGGTGTTTAGTC
Organism: Xenops minutus; assembly: GCA_035221455.1. Taxonomy (NCBI): domain Eukaryota; kingdom Metazoa; phylum Chordata; class Aves; order Passeriformes; family Furnariidae; genus Xenops; species Xenops minutus. The sequence goes on from JAWWEE010000158.1 coordinate 29,351,943, forward strand.
CACATAAGTACAGAGGTCCTGAACAATGTTCTGTGGAAAACTTCCAGTGCCTGAAGATGTTGAACACAGGATAGTTTCTACTATAGCTATTTAACCAGGTCTATTTATAACTCATATATTTTAATAAATTTGACTCTATGTTCGCTGATATGAGATAAAGAACTCCAAAATCAATACATGAAAAGGTGTTTATTTTTATGTAGACATGCTTTCATTTATGTTGAAAAGGATTTTCTGTATTTAGTAATAGGATAACAAAAATATAAGGGTTAATGGCAGCTTTGGTGGTTTCAGCCTGATCATCCACTGCTTCAGATACTGACAGTGATCAGAATACACTGCTTCAAGGCTTTTTTGTTTGTTTGTTTGTTTGTTTGTTTCTAATGTTCTCAGCTCAGATGATTTCAGTGCACTGTTTGATTTGTCACTCTCCTCTCTCCAAACCATGGCTGACTGTGGGAAACACAATGTCTCAGGGCTGGCCTTAGGCACTAGAAACTGGGCAGCTACTTGAGTCAGAAGGCTGCTGAGAGCCTGTTCTGACAATGCCTATGGAAACACAGAGCAATAGTTAGTGTAAAAATGTTTACCCTGAATACCGCATCTGCTGTTGCTAGTGAGAAAGGATTCAGAATGCATTAGGGACTGAGATGGAAGGGATGAAAAAGACACTGAAATAACTGCAGCCTTCTGTAAACCTCTTTGACTCAAGAAAATGGCATGTTATTCTTGGGATTGCTGTCCTCATCCTCAAGTGAGGATTTGGTTCTGACTGCCCTTTCAGAGACAGCTTTCAAGCCTAGAAACATACACATGGGAATTTAAAGGCCCCTAATTGTAGCCTTTAAAATTTGTGTCTGCAGCAGTAAAAGAAAGCTGGGTTTACTTTTTTTTTTTTTTTTTAAGGGTTAGAGCGGCTTAGTTTGGTGAGATTTTTATCTCCCTCAAACACAGGTAGATTGCATTTTACTTTTCTTTTTTTAAGGTGACTTTAATTTAATTTTTTAACTGCTCTGAAAACAATTCCCCAAAACAAAAGCTGCAGTATCTCTGAATATAGTATCTCTAACAGTAGCAATGTTCAAACTGCAGGAGGTTACACAATTGTTCTGAATTTTTGCTAGAAACTAGGCCCAGACACTCAAGGCACGTGTGAAATGTCAGGGTGACAGAATGGGGTTGTGCAAAGAATGCACAGCCTTGAACAAAAGAACCCCTGCACACAGCTGATGGAAACAATAATGCATATGAAATTGTCCAAGAGAATGCCAAGGCACCTGAGATCTGCACAGAGGAAGGATGACTTAACAGTAAAATAAATATTGCTCTCTTTTACTTTAGTAGTTTTGACAGTCTATGTTATAGGCTGTGACAAAGACAGTCTATGGGGGAAGCCATCAACTTCAAGAAGGTCACAAAGTTAAACTGCCTACCCTGCTGGTTTGGCACAGTGGCATTTATCAAAGCACATAGCATTCTCCTACAGCAAGCAAAGCTTTCCTGGGTATCAGGAGAAATATGGCATTTTTTTTGTTTCCAGCGAGCTCCTGGGTTTTGACGTCAGGAAGGGCACCTGCAGAAGCTGGCTAACCAAGATGGTAAACCATGGGAAGTGCCAAAGACAGTGATTTATCTCCTCCTAACCTATTTGTAGGAGACTGGTGCCCAAACATTTATAGTAAAAGGTCAAGGTAATGAAATGATTAACCTAATAATGTAGTTTTTTTCTGAGCCTTTTTGTAAAATAAAAAATTAAAAAAAGAAAAACAAAAGAAGAAAGGGGGGGAAAAGAAAAAACAAAAAAAAAGAAAAATTGCAAACCCAGAGATGTGCAAAAATTAAGAATGTAAAACTAAATTGAATCTTACTTTTTTTTTTTAATTTTTGTTTCCAACAAAGACAGTATTTTTTTTTTTTTTTTTAAATTCAGACTTCATAGGCTGCATTTTAGAGCTTTTTTTTTTTTTCACTCATAGAAAATAATGGTAGTAGTATGAGAAATTTTCTATTTTTCTATAATTACTTTCTCTTTAAAGTAATAACCAATAAAATCACAGAAAGGGTGACTTAATTTGGGATAGTCTGACTTCCTATTTGTTAGCAGCTTTGCAGGAAAGCTCAATTTATGAGCTATGGCTGTTTCATAATTTGTCACTCTGGAAGTTTTAGCTTTATGTATTAGGAATAAATCTATGAAAAAAATTTGAAAAAAAAAGCGCTTTTATTATATTAACAGAATTAAAGCAATATACACAAGCTTTCAGGATCTAGTTATATGACTCCTCCCCTCCCCTGATTTTCAGCACATGTTGGATTTGAGACACTTTCAGTAAATTGAGGAGAACCTTCTGCAGACAAAAGAGAAAAATTGTAAGATCTTAGAAAAGTAGTCTGAAAATTGACATATTCATGGAGAAAAAGCAAGTCCAGGGGTTTTAAGATACACAAACATCAGTGCATTAAGTCTGCTTTTCACTCCAATAAAATCCATATCACAGTGGAGTAGTTCCTGTTTCTGAACTGTTCACAAAGGCACTGTGATGCCCTTCTCTACTTCCACGCAAACCCTGTGCAAACAAGCATTGTCTTTGATCCTTGTGGAATGTGAATTTATCCAGTGGACCTCCACAGAAGGAAAAATGTTGAAATGTATCTTAGAAGGTCAAAAGGGTTGGCAGTTGCAGTTTCACTAATGACAAACACATTCTTTTATTTTTGCATTTTGAGCATATGGAAGCAGAACTATGCATGCTTAGAGAGAAGTGAACTTCTGTTTTCCTCCCTACAATCTCAGAAAGTGTGAAAAGGAACTCTGTATGTAAAGTCATGTTGGACTAATAACACAGAGCGTGGTCTCCAGGACATGTATGGTTTACATTTCAACTCACAAAACATGCAAAAATTACTGTAGTTTTTGCCTGCAAACTTTAAAACCATTAGTAGTCAGGGACAGAGAACAGAGCTGAGCATCTGGCCCATCAAGTGGACGTTTTAGAAACATTGATTTAATGACTCAATAATTTAATTTCATTCATCCTAATGTGTTTTTCCTGCTGACAATAATTTTGGTAATATGCTGCATACAATGCATATAATTCAAGATAAAGCTACTATTTATAATTTAAAAATACATAGTCTTCATAATGTCATGCATGGGATAATAGAAACAGAAGGAAATTACTTATGTGAAAAGCAAAATAATATAATTAGGTAAACTAACATTAGGTGTTCAAATTATATACTCGTAAGCAAAATTAAAATCAAAACAAAAGTTCTAGTGAAAGTTTGCCTTTTGGAAAGCTGCGCAAGGTACCACAAAAAAATTCATCCCTAGATACAGAATTCTTGAGGGAGATTGTATATCCAGTGTAACACAAGTATCAGTTTTAGGTCATTACCATAGCAAGACAAAATAGTATATTTAAGTACATATTTAAATACTTCATTATTAGAAAGTATTATGCTAGAGGGTGGGGGTCAGAAGATTGCACACTCTGAAAGGACAGTCGTTCATAATGCAGCTATGGCTACCAAACCTATTTTCTCAGGAGACACACCAGATCTGCTGTCCATGTGCTTCACAGGTGGTTCTCACATGTGCAGCAGAGATGATCTATTTGGAACGGGATAAACTACTGTGCACGTGCAGAAATAATTCTGCATAGTCTGTGTAGGTGTGTGATAACACTTCCAAGAAACTTGGAACCTGTGGAGCTTATGATACAGACCATCTGTTTAGCAGATATAGATCCAATATATGTCTTCCCAATAGATCCACAGCTTCCCAATCTCACTTCACTCATACTACTTACCGCAAGTGCAAATATTTCCACAAAAAATTGCAGATGAGAACAGCATATGAAGACACCTTAAATGAGAAGTGTGAGAAATAATAAAGATCTTTTCCTAGTTCATCATATCTTGGGAATTTGGCCTTCTGATATGATCTATCTTTTTCTTTTTTTCTCTCTTATACTCTCGTAGTCAATAGTAAAGTAGATGTCTTGACTTTAAACTGGAAAAAGAAAAGAAAAAAGGCTTAAAATAGTTTATGTGACTCTTTGTATTGTTTCTGCAGCTTTCTGGACCTTATTAAGATTCTACAACAGTATGTCCAGGTTCTATACTGTTATATTCTATAACAGTATGTCCAGGTTCACTCACTGTTAAGGAGTACACATTCAGCCATATCTTAGATATGTTAAGGAAGCTGTAAAAGTTACGTACCTAATACTCACTAATTTAGACTGATATGTCTGCTGCTTACTGAAGTGCTTATTGAGGTTTTGAGTAGGTATTTTTGATAGAAAACTATCTCCCAAAAACAATAGCTGGCCTCACCTTAAAATATGTTAATTCATGCCTTTGTCAAAACTTAAAGGCATTCAGTGAGGTTGGAATTACAGAAAACACAAGGAGTTACACTTAGACACAAGATAATTGACCTGGGTACTTTCTCCCCTTAGTCTGGAGTTTTCTTTGCGATATTTGGCATTTCATTTGAGTTCAGCGTCTTCTCAGGTGGCCAAAACTTGTACATCTTTCATTTTGTGTGCTTATTTAAGCTCAGGGTCTGTAATTTGCAAGAGGGTCTGAGTGCTTGTAGCAGCTGATGCCAGCAGTACAATGCTCTGACAATATAAGATAGTAGGAGGATAATATGAGGTGTCCAGAGGTTACCCTTTGTGCTAAGTCAAGTTATGCCACAGCTATCTAGATGTACCACTACGATCATAGATCTAATTGCCACTGAGCCTGGTCCTGTATATCCCAGAATGTCTTGCAGCAATGTTTCATGGAAAACAGGCAACTCACTGGAGACTTTTCTACAGAAAGACTTAACAAGACAAAGCACTATGGGATATGGATATATCCCAGCTGCAGGCTTCCCACATTGAGCAGTGTAGCAGTGTCATATTTCAGCCTGTGATTGCTCCTAGGCTCCTAGACTACATGTAAATGTAGTCAGCATGTAGAAGAGGAAGTATTCTAGGAGTTGTGAAGACAAATTAATTGATATTTCTCATATATTTTTTTCTAATTTATAATACATGCATTCACATACTTTAGCAATGAATTTTAAGGAAAAACTTGTTAGGAAATCAATAATTCAATGTATAACACAGTAGTGCAGGAAATATGCCTCAGGACATACTGAATGAAGATGATTAAACAACTCATTGCAATAGGGCTTCATTAAGTGAGCATTGAACACTGAAAGAGACAAGAAAAAATGGTATGTAATTATGAAATTAAAGATTGTATTGTTGTGTATTTACACAAGGATGCTATTACTCTTTCTGCAACCGCTGCCAGCTGTTGTCCACCATGACCACATTTAAGAGGGTAATTTTTAGTTTCTTTGGAGGGCAAAGCTTTGTAATGTTCCTGGAAAATTACTTTCCACAAAATAAAAATATAATTACAATGCAAAATTCCTCCTATGCTCTTCCCATTTTATAATAATATGCTATTTGTAGATTTGAAGAGCAAGTGCTTACCAATGGAAGTGGGAGAGGTCCTGGAGGTGATCACAGGATTTGACAGGCAGGGATCACTGAAAACTTTAGCAAACTAAAAAAGGTTTTTGCTTTCCCTCTTCCTGAACAATTCTGCCCTACAGTTGTGCAAGGCAAAAGCTTGATAACCTTAGAAATCTTACCCACCTCTAAAAGCTCCTCACAGGTTTTTACTGCAGCCAAACTTGATGTCAGGCACTACCAGCTCACCTGTGCAGGTTGTTTGGCTTTTGTCAGCTCCTGCCAGCTGAAACTTGTGAAAACCAGGTCAACTCCACATTAAAAATTCTTGTTCAGACAAGATGTATTCTCATTAATTCCCTGAACCAAAAATTCAAGGACTATCAGTCAATTAAATCAAGGGCTGGATTGAGAAAGATTGTTCCCTCTTAAGAATATCCGTGCCTTTAAGAGTGGCAGCAAGAAGTACAAAATTTCTTTGACCTCCATCTTCTGTCAAGCTGATTATGCAAATTTTTTCTTCTGAAAACAAGCCCATACTCTAACCAGATAGTGATATATGATTGACCCATAAATTTATTAAACTAAGTGTCACTCAGGATTATCTGGAGGTTAAGGAGAAACTTACATCAAGAGATACTTCCTTTTATTTTTTATTTTTTATTTTTATTTTTTTAATGAAAAATCATCTTTAAAGGGTTAAGTGCATTAGATTCAAGATCACTTTTTCAGTCTGCTCTGGAAATAGCGTTGGCTTTTCACATTCTGGATATAACTATTTTTTATTCAGGGCTGTAAACAAATAAATGAGGTTATAAATAAAAACTTATCGCCTGACTGATCCAGATTTTCATTTGTATGGTTTGGTATAGCCAATTTCAGAACAATTTGATTTGAACAGTCACTGGTGATCAGCACTTTCTGAGTCATGGTTTTATCTTCTGTGACTGATAAAGATACTTAGCCAAAGGAAATATACAGTGGACATATTTTATTGATTGGAGAGTTTATTTATATTTTGGAAAAATTACAACAAGCAGGATTTTACTTGAATGAACTAGAGAAAAGAATCTTACTTATCCTGCCTTTCTGTCAACCAGTATTTATTATTAAGAGCTAATTTTATGATTTCAGTTACACCAACACACAACCCAAGTAAAGTCAGAGCAGATTCTCCAAATTTTTTGCCATGTATCTGGGTGACAAATTCTTTCAGATAGATGACACAGACAGAAACTTTTAAGATTTTGGGATGAGCGTATCAGTACTACTACTACTCCTGTTGCTTGTGAGCATTCCAGGAGTTTCAACTTTGAATTCAGAATTGTTTTGCCATTGGTTGGAATATTTACGGAGCCTGCCCCTGCTTTTACTTTTTTTCTTTCTTCCCCATGCCCCTCATGTTTTGATTTATTTAGTTCTCCCTTTGGGCTCTTAGTTATATAGAGAAAATCCCAATCAGATTGGTGTGCCTAAACTGGCACATATTTTGAGATATATATATATATATATATATATATATATATATATATATATATATATTCCCCCTCAGAGCAAAAATGTTTCCTGATGTTCAGAGAGAGCCTTCTGTGTTTCCGTGAGTGCCCATCCCTTCTGATTCTGTCACTTGAGTACCACTGAAAAAAGTCTGGCTTCCTCCTTTACACTTCGATTCACTGTGAGCATGCTTTCCTCCAGGCTGGCTGTCCCAGCTCTCAGTCTTTTCAGAGACATGCTCCAGTCTCTTAATCATATTTGTACCCCTTCATTGGACTCTCCTCAGTATGTCCATGTCTCTCTTGTGCTGGGGAACCACACTGGATGCAGCACACCAGGTGCAGACTCACCAGAACTGAGTAGAGGGGATGGATCCCCTCCCTCAACCTGTTGGCAACATGCCTCCTTTATCAGCCCAGGGCACCATTAGCCGTCTTTACTGCAAGGGCACATTGTTGACTCATGTGACCAGTTGCTTTTTTCATAATGAAAAATTTGTTAGAGAGATAAAAAGAATATTCGAGATATTTCTAAAGGATTAACTGTTCGGAAATATAAAACCAGCATGAAAACAATTTAGAAACTCTCATTACGTGTGAACTTTCATGGCAAATAAAAATCACTCTTGCATTTTGCAATTTGCAGTTTGTGAAAAAAAAAAAACCCTACTGAATAGAATTTTAGACTTGTCAGAAAAAAAAACAAAACAGTAACTTTTTAAAATAATAATACTTCCAAATACTTATTTAGGACCTTCTTTTAACACCCCCCCACCCCGAAGTCTCCCTTCTGTGGATAGCGATCAGTTCTCTGAAAACTTCTTCTTTCATAGAGTGAATGAATTGAAAGGAAAAATATTCAAGTCCACATTACTCATGACAGCTTAATGGGTGCATTGGAACTGGAAACCCTGAGATCACTTGAGGGGAAAAAAATATTAGCTACAACTCTTCATTTCCTTCCTTTACTTTACACTTACTGACAAGACTGAAAACTCACTGGAGAAGTCGGTAAATCTGAGCCATGCATCCTATTTGTCAGCTCTACCTGTTCCTGTCCAATCCCTGGAGCAGCAAGTGGGTTTGTGTCCAAATTTTCTGCTGTGTATTGAGTCAAGGATCAGTTTGACAGCACCTCATCCATGACAAATTAAAAAAAAAAAAAAAAAAAAAAAAAAAAAAAAAAAAGAAGCTGGTGAATTACTCTCCAAACCTTAAAGATTGATAGAAGGCAGAGACCACTTTTCTTCTCTCCTGGGATCCCGAAACTGCAGGCACATCAAGGTGCAAGGTGGTGGGCCTGCAGGTCTTGGTCTTTCAGCTCCTGCCCTCCTCAGGAGGTTTTTCTTCCACCCTCCCTGCCTCCACCAGTCCCTGCCACACCATACATCAATTCTTTAGCACTCAAAGGGAAAAAAAGCTGTTGCAGCAAGGGAAAACTCTCTTCTGCTTTTTACCTATGAGTTTGTGGTTAGGTGGGCCAAGTAGTGGCATTCAAGCCCAAAGGAGGTTAAAATTTCAAGGAGACAGGGACTGAAACTTAGATAGATGTCATACAGCAAAGCTGGGGTGTTATATTTTAGAATTTGCTATTCAGAATAAAACTAAACATTATGAAAACAAATTGCTTAGATTATATTTTAAAAAAAAATTGTTAACACTAGTGATACAAATTATATCTTTTGTTATCACTGGTAACCAAATTTTTAATAGCTTTGGCATCCACAATTTCAAAGTATGATAAATATTTATGATATAGAATTACATTATAGAGTACAGCTATATTTAATATGTTCTTGTAGTGATTTGACTATAGCAATTTTTCATTTTCAGGAGTAAAACCAGAATGAATAACATGCATTTAAAATCTCTCTGAACTAGAACTAAACTTTCTGAAAACTTCAGATCAACAAACCATGTGCATATACATGTGGAAAGTAAAACAAAGTTAAATAATAAGTAAATGCTATGACAGTGCCTCTGAGTTCAGGCTTTTAGTCTCCATGCTAATATCCTCAACCTCCCGGATCACATTAAATTTTCCATTATGTATTGTGATGTTGTTTCATGATCAAAAGTGGATACAGAGAACTAGTGCTGTCCCAACCGCTTTGCCTCAGAGAAAATGCATTCCTACAAAGGGCTTGTGTGATATATTTGGATGGAAAGATTTTAATTCTCATCCATATGTGTTCAGTGAACTCTTTCTTTTGTTCTTCTCTGTGAAAATCTGCCACACACATTTTCCATGGAAAGTAGAAATTTAAGAATGATTCTGTAATTAAGAACATTTCAGTGCATGAAGGAACTAAAACCATACAGTCTTATTTGATAATAATTTTGACTTATGAAAAAGAAACCAGTAGCTGACTAGCTAAATTGATACATACATACATACATACATATGTATGTATGTATGTATGTATGTGTTTTCATACCTTCTTGTACAGACATAACTATATAAATATATTTGTGTGTGCAGCTCTTTATTTACTTGTATATGTCTATGTATCATGAAAGAGAAAGGTAATTTTTTGATAGTTTTTTAATACTTTACCACTACAGTCCACTAATTTTAGTCCTTCAATGGTGTCTCAGTAAAACTATTGCCACGCAAATGGAGGGATTTGCTTTTGGAAATGTGCTTACATTGCTGCTGCAGTCATGGGATTTAGTAGTGGCTCATGTTGCACATCCATCCTTACCCTAGGGCAGTTCTAAGAAGGAAAATTTAGTTCTCTTCATCATTTTGAAACATAAAAATCTTTTCACTGGAGATGAGGCTAATTTCCTAACTCATTTCTTTCAAGAATTCTACAGGTTTTAAACACCCATTCTCTACAATGTAAGGTCTATTTCAGTTAACCCTGACTAAACTATTCACATTTATTATTAGTTCCTCTGTGGACACTATTAAATTAGTATTTCACTGTCTCACAAACTTCATAGATCGTAGTCTCACAAAATGTATTGGGCAAAAGTTTTAATGTTTTGAGAATAAATTTAAGGTATAGTTTAAAGAATTCTCAAAAAATGATGTAGGAGAAAAGTGTCAAACGGGTGCTATGCCCCTACCACCTGGTCATTATTCAGTGTCTTAATCACTATAAAGTCTTCTGGTGAGTCATAGATGGCTGGGATCCAGGAATCCTGAGAATTATTCAGGCGCTTAAAATTGTGCACAAGATGAAACATGTTGCCAGATCAAAGGCTCAACGTGCCTACGAATTTATGGGCAGAATATTAGGGAGGTCAAGGAGAAATGAAAACCTTCTTGAAAAGGTGTAATATGCAAGATCCTGAGTGTAATTGAACCTGAATCATTAAGAGTAAGAAAGTGTCACAGTTAAATTCACTCTGGTAGTAGACCTACTATTTGAGAGTTTTTTCTCTCTTCTGTTGAGCTCAATGAACTCTGTGCTACAATTTTAGACATACATATTACTCTTACACTCTAAGGGAACAATTAAATTTTATTATGCAATTTGTATCCCCCACATAAGTGGTATAAATCTTTATCTTTTTATCTTGGAAAGTAGAGGTAATTAAATTTGTAATAAAGAAAGAATTAATTCATCTTGATTGTTGTAAGTTAGTGTCAGAGATTCCTATGAATGGCATAGACACCAATGGAAATAAAAATGTTGCAGAAAGTAGAATAAATCAGTACATGTGGCTTCACTGTCCATTCCAGTGGTGCTGGGAAAGCTTTAGAATGTAGAAAATAAAAGTCCTCTAACAGTTCCAGCTCTACCATCTTCACTATAGCATGTATTTTTTTTTCCTGTGCTTAAAACAATGAGATATTGCCAGGATTCTTTTTGTAAAATACAATAAGCACTATGAAAAGGAAAGGGAAACAAGACAGTTTCTCAACTATTTAAACTTGAATATTTGATATTTTCCAAAGCTGAATTGCACAAATATCCTTAAATGTCTTTTCTGCCTTGTGAGATGGACTATTATGTTTCTTAGCTTAAAATTAAAAAAGGATGGTTTTGAAGTTCTCAGTGAAATTACTTTTAAAAGTTAATTAGACTGGTCACGGGTCCCATATTCCAAGCAAAAACATGAAGTACTTTGTCTTCAAAACAATGATGATAAAGATTTTGATACATGTAGATCTGTTGATGGAAGGATGGTTTGGTTTTGAGATTTAAAAAAAAATAAATCGTAAATTCAGAAATATTTGGTGGTGTTGAACTGGTGAATATCTTTGCAAAGTGTTATTTTGTGTATTTTGCTGGTTAGCAATGAAAAAAAGGAAAATCATTGTGAAGAATAAACAGATAAAACTACTTACCAGTAACTTAGAAGCTCAAGTTGAGGTAATTTAGATTACATAGTTTATTGATTAATTGTTATCAGGCCAAAGAGATTGAATGATAGCTAGTAGATATTATTTTTTCTTGATATTAATTTTCTTTTGTTGAAGTCAGCCCTAATTTTTTTTAATAAAAAATCAGATATATGTATTGAAGTACCACTGCCAGGATGAGTGCATTGAAATGAGATTACAACAAGGAAAAAAATATTTTTCTTACTCTGATTCTTCTATTGAAATAAAATTAACATTTCAGAGATTAAATTGACCAAGATAGGCAGTGTTTGAGCATTGTTGCTGAGACTAAAGGGTCACAGCTATAAAGAAACCCTATCAGTCTACAGATTATGCTAAGAATTTATAGTGGTTTTTTTCAGGTCAAATTTGACCATGACGTTAGGTTTAGTAAAAATTTGAAAATGTAAATAAAAATGTAGATAAAATGTTGTCAAGTATACTTTGTACATACTTTTTAAAATTACCGTTTTAAAAAAACCTTAGCACCAATTTTCTCTTGCACTGTTTTCAACATGAAAGTTAATACAAGGTGATGGATGCCACAAAAATAAAAACACCAAATGAACTATGAAACTGGGAAGTTAAGGGAATATTGTCTCAGAGGTCCTAATATGGAACATCATCTGCATGTAGGTCTCAGTTACTGTATTCTTATCTATTATATCTTATCTGTTCTTACCTTATGAATTTATACTTTAAAAAATAATACATATGCAGAGATCTTTGCATTAAATCCTGAGATGAGATGAGCTCCAGTTCTGTTGACCTGTACATGAGGAAAATTTTTGATTAAATCTGTATAGTATTAATGACTTGGAAAGTTTAGTTCAAAACTCTTCAACTAATTTGAACCAACTACAGTGAAATTTCATTATATTAGCAATATTAACTAATATTGCCTTACTGGAAAGTTTTTAAGGGATTATTCAGTTTAATTACTCTCTGTCAAACCTGATGTGCTGACATAGTGCAATTTTACAGAGAGAAGGCAACATACAAATACATGATGTACTTGTCACATTCTTCAGTGGAGAAAGCCAAAAGTGTGAAAGGTTTAGAGCATAGAAACAAATATACAGAAAAACAGTAAGCAAGAGATAGTACAAGATATAAGACAACAGGTAAAAAGCAAAATAACAAAACCTAAGAAAGATACCCAAATATATGGAAGGGTTTTTTCTGGTTGGTTTGTTTGTTTGCTTTTGTTTTCTTGTTTTTTTTTTTTTTTTTTTTTTCTGCACTAAGGAGTTTTGGAGGGGAGTGAAACAGTAAATGTTGACCTGAGCTTCAGAAAACGTAGGGGTTCTTATATAATCAACAATTTATAACTATGCATAAACCATCAAACTGCAGGAAATCTGGACAAAACTAGGCCTATAGTCTTGTCAAAACAAACATCTCTGAGGGAATTGTATTTCCCCCTCCAAGTAAAGTTTGGGGAATGTCCCTATCAGCCTTACTCTGAGTGCCCATTCTCACATCAAAGACCAGCAGCATCCTCAAAGGAGGCAAACCTACAAAAGCTGGGGAGGATCTCATCACCTGCAGCCTTCCAACTTCATGTAAATCACAGGAGTAGAGGGGATGAAATAATTGGGAAGATACAAGAATTACTGACTTAGACACCAAGGAGTGCAGACAAAAATCCCTGTCTAGAGCTAACATCAAAAAAATTAAGAAAGGCATTTTTGAGAGACAGAGCAGCGGGCAGGCCAGCTTTCTAGAATGCCCTGAAGAAAAGAAGATGGAGGAAGTTTGTTGATTTTACTTGAGCTAGAAATTGCCATAATATTTATCTGATGCGAATCTACAATGGGAGATCTTAAAGAATGACTACTTTCCCATCAAAAATATATTGTTTGAAAGGGAATATTATAGGAGACAGGATCTCACATGAAGAAAAATATTAGAGAATTCTGCTGATGTTAAATGAATTGATTCCTTCAAATAATGTCTTCAAAAAGACATTTTTTCTCAAATGTTCTAAAATAGTGTTTAACTTATACCTCTGACAAAGCTTCCATTGCCTTCTCCTTAAACAATTGCAGAATATGAAAGTTGAAATCAGTTTAAGAATCTATTATCTTTTCACCCTCTATGCCCTCACTTTCCTTTCCATATGCAGCTCACCTAACCTGGCCTGAGTTTCTTTTTCAACATGAGAGAAGTGACCCACATGATCCTTTGTGTGATTTCTGCAAGCTTGCTCCTAAGAGATAGCACTGAGACAGCACCAGAGCTCTGCTGAAGCTGATTTTATGGAAAACTTGTTGAACCCTGTGGCCAGCATGTAGTTTGGTGTACTTTGAGGGTGGAATCTGCCTATCTAAAATTGCAATGATAACATTTTCATCTTGGGCAAAATGGGGATACAAGGCTCGTATCCAAGTAGGGCAAGCTGGTGATTTGTCTACCACTCTGTGAAATAGACATTAATTAGGGAAATCAGGGAAATAAGGACTTACCTAGATCCAATGGCCTGGTCTGCTGCAGGTATCTTAATCATATTCACAGAAGTCCACTGCATGAAATTATTTAGAAATTGCTTCCTACCTGGAGCCTGTCTCATCTTTGAACTCCAGCTGATACCATCCCAATGGCACAAAACTCTAAGGCTCTGACATACAAGAAAGGGTCTTTACAGTGCAACATCTTACAGCCCATCTAGTGGGTTTTAGCTGGAATTATGGATGTGATTCCCAGCACCACACGTGGTAAAGGTTCTTACTGATACAGAGACCTCTGTGTGTCCGTTCATTCAGACATACCACCTATGCCCCCACTAGGGCTCACACCAACCTATGTGCATGTGTGTATGGTTTATCATATATGTTTTCACTGAAAGAGTAAGGTGAGGAAGAATAGGTCTTTTCATTTCTAAGAGGGCAGTGAATGATCATGTTGTATATGGACCTGAAAACAGGAAGCACTGCTATTTGGAGGAGAATTTAGGTGCTCTGCAGAGAACGACCTCTTCATGCTGGCATGATTTAATTTATCTGTTTACTGGATATTGCCTCATTAGACCATTTGCAGCATGGCCAAGGTCAGGCTATATAAGGCCTAATTGCACTTCCTTACAAAACTTTGGAGAAAAACCATTGACACTTTTCAGCTTATGTTTTGAGGTTTAGCATGCATCATAGGTCCTTTTGTTTCCTTGGGAGTTACATTTTTCATGGTCTTTTGCAGAGTTCAGTCCCTTTAGTAAGACATTACAGGAGCTTTCTCATAACCTACTGGGTTAAACCCCACAAGTGGTCAGTCTGGTCTTCCCTAAAGCACTTCCTTGAGCTGCAGGGGTTGGCAGAAGACATGCCAAAGATCATACTAGAGTCAGTGGGTCACACAGCCAGTGTGCATGAGAGAGCAGCACAAAAGCTGCAATCAGATAGAACCCATATGCTGTAATAAAGGGAAATGGGGCAAGTCTCAGCCTCAATACATTTGGAAGGTGATGCCTGCTGGTGACATCGCTTTTGATATAAGAGATCTTAAAATTAGTTATTGAAAAAGCATTATTTTTAATATTTTATAGACAACAGGTCCTTTTGGCACAGAGGCCCCTTATCATTGCACTTCAGACATTATTGGAGTTTGCCGCTACAGTTCTAGGGAGAGTCCTTGGGCTATTTGCTTCATAGCCAGAGTTTGGAGCCAAAATATTTACTGTAACCTGAGCCTTAAAGGTTTTGCATGTTATTAACAAAGCAAGCTGCAGCCTGCCCTCTTCCCCCGTC
The DNA here is from genome assembly GCA_035221455.1 of Xenops minutus. Lineage (NCBI taxonomy): Eukaryota > Metazoa > Chordata > Aves > Passeriformes > Furnariidae > Xenops > Xenops minutus. The sequence continues at coordinate 29,367,001 of JAWWEE010000158.1, forward strand.
CTTTCTTCAGGGTGGCTAAAGTACCAAAAATATGACACATGCACCCTGCATTTTAGCTGGCTTCACAAAAACATATCAACAATAGTGCAATTTCTATGCTAGTAACACACATGAAAAGAATGTGTGAAGCCTATGAGAGTATGCAAAGACTCATGCTAGTTCTGTGTTTAATGACTGTGAGATATGAGGCTGCCACACCCCACTGAAGTGCGCAAAGTTCTGGCTCTCTGAGCCAGCCTTTAAGAAGAAGGCTGGAGTGTTTGCCTCCTGTGTGCCATTTGTTTTGTCAGGAATGTGCTAAAAACAAATCTCTGGATACTGGTAGTGATGTCTGGAGTAGGCCCAGTCCCCATGTGAATGAGATTAGGGTGTTCTGCTTTTTGTGGTCACTGATAATGTGGAACTATCTGTTATGGATGGCTTGGATTTTTCTCAGGGACATCTTTGGGAAGAGCAAGCTGATACTTACACTGCGAACTTCCATATGCTAAAACATCAGAAATTCTTTTGATTTACCTTAAATCTTCATTTTCTGGGGAGGAAAAATATGAAGGGTCCTGATATAATTTTAGTTTTAAGGCACAAGTAGAGTGTTCCAAGAAGTATTTTTCCCCGTAGGATAGCAGCTGAATCTCAGATAGATCTTCAACTTAGAATACCTTTTCTTGAAATCAGTGCTTTTCCTCTACCCTTACCATCTTTCTTTGCAATCCTAGAAAATGAAGACTGGTACATTCCTGATCTCTGCTCTAAAATAATCATCCAGCAATGGTCAGTTCCTACCTCAGAAGCATTAGTGACCCCCTTTAAACCACCAGTGCAATGCAGTAGGTGTTTGTGAGAACAGCATTCAGCCATGCGTCCGTGCTCCAGCTACTGGGTTGGTTGTGAAGCTGGCAAGTTTCCAAAGCTGGGATAGCATTCCTGTTGCCACTTTCCTATGCCAGCTGTCTCAAGGAGCTGTTACAAGAGGTGGTAATTAGGTGCTTGAGAACTACGTTTGGTCCCTCCTTCCCTTTGTCATGTTCCGGACATCCCTCCCAATGAGGTAAATGCTACTAGGGTATTCCATCACCTTTCTCCTTTCATAGACTCCTATTTTCTTGACCAATCCTCCTGTAGCTTGCTCTGCTGATTCTCAGGTCTCAGTGCACTGGTGTTATGGCTAAATATATACAATAAGGGCAGAGAAATGAGTGGCTGCATCACAAAAGTGTATGACAGGACATTTTGTTTCACAAGGCTGATGAGACAATCTGAATCATACTGTTCCTCCCACACAGAAATCCCCTTCTGCTATGGTTATGCCTTGCATACCTAATAGCTTAGTAACCGCCATGAAGGAAGTTCTCTGCAAAGCTGGAGAAAACTATATATCCCAAGTGGCCAAATGCTACCCTCTCCAGCTTTGGTCTAATACTGTCATCTCAGATATTGACACTGTAATTATCATTATGAGAAGTGCCAGTGGAAAATGATTGGATGCAAAAAGTGCAGTTAGACAGCCAAGAATAACTAGAATGTCCTGTTAATATTTTAGTTACTCCACATGCTTCCACACGAACCTTGCTGGGAGATTGGCAGCAGCAGAACAAAAGCAGAAGAGGCTGTGGAATTATTCAAACCCCCTGCTGCTCCTTACAGGCTTGTTTGATCAGAGAGGCTGGAGATGGAACCATCTCCACTGTGGCTCATTCCTGACATTCACATCTGTCTTTGCAGGTGAGAGAAGTCTTTCTGAAGCAACCCAGGCACTGGGAAGGCTCAGAGTCCTCATGCCCCCAGAATGGGTTTAAGCCATGCAAAACGACCACCATTTTGCTTCCTGCCTCATGGAGACTTTCCAGATCCCACATGCCATCCGTCACCTGTGAAACCCAGGCGTGGGTCATCACTTCAGGCCAATGCCTGGAAGGGAGAGGGACAGTGGGAGCTGAGGAGAAGTCAGTGGTATCTGATGGGTAGGTGGCCAGGAGCTGCCAGCCACTTTCTCCGTGAGTTGTCCGCATGTGTTACAGCACACAGCAGAGGCTTCAGGTGCTAGTCAGCAGTGTACTATGGGATAAAGAAGGAAATTTTGGCAGCGTATGGGAGAGATTCAGGCTGTGAGGAGGTGGAAAGAGCTGTCTCAGGAAGCTCTTTTGTGTGCAAGCTATTACAATGGGAAACTGCCACCCTTTTTCTTGGCTGTCTGGGAATACAGGGGCTGTGAGTCCTGAAGTTCAAGTTTACGAGTTTAAATCACTGAATTCAGTGCATTTTCATAGCATAAGTCTAGCCCAGCAACTTTCAGGATGCTTTAACTGGGCTCAAAAGCACTCCTGCAGAATAGGAGGAGTATTTCCAACAGCTTCTTGAAGGCAGGTGAAGAAGTGAGGTTGGTATGGCCATAGCCTCAGGTGCTGAACACACTAGGGCTGCACGGGGACTGGTGGGAAGGGTGGCTGGTGGCGATGCTGGACACGTCTGTCCAGACTCCGCAAATTTGCTTTCCTTTGCCGCCAGCTCCAGCTCTCTTCTGCCATTGCCATCCTGGTCCACTCTCCCTGAACTGCAGGCCCTGCTGCCCGCCCATCCTCATCCCACCCTGAGAGCACCTGTCTGGCGCCCACCTCCCCAGTGCCCACCACTGCCAGCAGCAGCTGCCAGCCAGCTGCATCATTTATTTTGGAAGCCTGAACTAATTCCCTCCGCCCTCATGCCCCTCGGTTTACAGAATCACAGCCACTTCCAGCTTGTGATAGCAGAGTGGCCGCCAGGTGACCCTGGCTTAGTGTAAATATTTTGCTTGCACTGGAAGGAAATGTGACATACATTTGGGGTAGAAGTTATCCAGAGGCTGCTGCCTTGGGAGCCAAACTGCTGGGAAGCCGCTGCCACAGTGGTCTCAAGGTAGCAGCACTGTCAAACACGTTAGGCAGGAGGATCATGCACCAGCAAGGCATCGAACAGATTTGCTTCTCAGCAGCAGAGCAAGTGCAATTGAAGGCCAGTGTGGGGTGCCCCATGCACAACTCAGCAGTGAGGAGCGAGGGTGCCAATTCTGCACAGCACAGCAGGGCACAGCATGGCTCACCTGGCCTGGCACACCTCCCCAAGGGCCGCTGAGCACTAGCAGGAAAGAAGGTCATGGTGAAGAGATAGGAGCACAGGTGCTTTTCAAACACTCATGTGAGTTCAGAGCAAAGAAACCACCAGAAAAGATCACTACATGATTATTTTTATTTCTCAAACCATGTGGCTGTGTAAGCAACCATGTGGAAGATGGCTGGTCCCAGTCTCCTGCTAATGGGCTTTGCCCTGCACGTAGCACAGGTCAGTTTAAAGCGTGGATGGATTTTAAAGAGGGGTGTTTTTGCTGTTGGTGATACTTGTGATCACCTGCCTCAGTCTGCTTGGCTGTAGTCATGCTTAAAAAGGAATAACAATATGATGCTTAAAGGCATACTGTACCAAGTAGCTAGTGTCACATTTTACATCTGATAAATATTAATTAGTGGTATTTCAAAGTACAAAAGGTGCTGGGATCTCATGAGTTGACTAGAGAGAAATAGATCTCTCAGATTTAACCATAATCTTGCTGAATTATGCATTTTACTTGGCATGGCTGGTTACTCTGGAGTGGTGTCTGCTCGTTCGGCATCCCTTGCTGGCATACCAAGGTGCCGACTTCCCGCAGGACAGCCCAGCAGCCTACCCAGGGAATCAAAGAGCCAGATTATCCAGAACGGGCAAGCTGCACCAAGTCAAGGGTTTGTTTTTGGTAAGGATCCAGAAATTAAGGCTATAACTCGTTGAGGTTTTAGGCTATGCCTAGGCCCCATCCTGATCAACTGCTGTGAGCTTAATTATCAACCTTTGTTTCTCCAGACAGTCAAATTTGTTATGGAGAAAATGCATGTGTGCTGGATTCACTTGTGAAAGGCTTGACAGTAGATAATTTAAAATCAAATTACAGACTGCCACTAAACCAAAAGCAGAAAGTTCCCTTTCACAGGACAATGCTCCTTATACACTAAAATAAAAGCTGAAAAGAACTGCACAGTAATGCTCAGCTAGTCCACAGAACCGTAGAGAGGAACATTGACTTTTTAGGAAGATCCTCAGTGAATGTTAAACAAACCCTGACATTCCTAGCACCGTGGCCTGAAATCAGTGCTTTACTCCCCGCTACGTGCAGAGACATTTAAACAGCTCTTGCAGCAACTGCTGACACCATCATACTGAATCTTGCCTGGGAGCCCTTAGAAATGAGTCACAGAGAGGGGAATTAACCTGTTCCTTAGAGCTGCCAGTGGATTAGCCAAAAAGCAGTGGAGAAGGAAGGAAATTTTCAGAACTGGAAATTTTCATTGGGTCATTTCATAATTGGAAATGCACACATACACATACATATACATACATACACACACACATGTATATATATGTATGTGTGTGCCTACCCTCTACAGCCAAAGAAAGCAACAGTAAGCTGTTGCAACCAAAGCATGTTCCACACAATCCTAAGCAGGACGTTCTGTTCATAGTAGAACATAATGTAGCTCATGGAAGCTCAAGGATGAAGCAATAAAAGTTGTGTACTAGCCAGTTCAAGGTCACACAAAAACATTAAGCTCCCTCTTGTTTAGAAGACATTGAAATGTGATACATGAACATAAAAAAAGTAATGTCTTTAAATCTTGAAAACAATAGCTGTTTTACTCTGTAGGGATCTATGAGATCCTCCACTCCAAGGAAATCAAAAGACCTCCATTTTCTGTACCGGAGGGAGGGATTTATTTCTGATGGAAGCAGTATGCATGTGGTTTTCCTCACATGGTAAATTACCTGCAGGCTGACAGGCCTATGGGCTGCTCACCACTTCTATTTGATACTCAGAGTTGCGCTGTGGCACTAAGCAGTGAGGCTGTGGGAAGTCACAGGGGCCCACACCTTAGTGTGGGTCAGGCTGCTTTTATATGTCTATATCCAGACTTATAACTGAAAGTCATGGCAAAGCTCTTGCCTCAGGACACAAGCAGACCTCCTAACTCTTTGAAATCACCCCCAGCAGCAGGCTGGCCACTGCCAGTGCCCTGCGAGGCACTTCTGTGCTTGTCTGAAACACCCTGCACAGCAGAGTTATGGAGAGAGACTTTTGGCTGCTGCAGCCTTCAGGTAAGCTGTGCTATTTATCACCCATGCTATGAGCTGCTGCTTCTCCCTAGAGCAGCCAGAAGGAAGGAGTCCTGGCATCACAAGGCTGAGAGACAGTCTGTGCCCGGCCAGCAAGGTGCTAGTCCATGAACTCACTGCCACTATGGGTTTGAAATGCTGGGAAAGGGCAAAGTTGCTTACAGACATTACAGACAGGCTTAGCTCCCTGCCTGGATAATGACAGACCTGTCTCCCATCACAGACTCTCTGTTTAACAACAGATTAACCAAATTCTTTTGAGCTTTTCTTGTGCTGAAAGGATGTTGCCCAAAGTAGCTGAAAGGACAGCCCACATATCCAATACTAGCAGCGCTTTTGGATCTGTTTTTTTCTTCAACATTGCCTGGACTACCCTCCCACCACCACCCTGCAATGTAAGTTCACTTTTTTAATGCAGTTGGCTTGGATTTGGGAGGAAGGTAAAGTGCCAGCCACCTAAAAGGACAGCCAGAAGAGCTGCCATTTAAAAGACCAGCTGGCAAAGAAGCAATTTAACCTGATAGAAAAAGGTGTTGAGAGTAGTCTGATCATTTTGGGGGTGGTGGGCTGGCAAAGAGTGGTAATGCTGGCACAAAGAGCTCTGGACTCAATAGAAACAGCTAATTCAGCCAAGTACCAAAACTAGTGCCAGCCCTAGATAAACTTTGGTGCTCCTCTTGCAGTTTTCATCCAGATTTGTCCCAGTCAGCATCAGGAACTGCTGACGGGTGCATCTCATCAATAAAAACAGGCTAGAAGAGACTTGTGGTGTGTTTCCTATGTGGTTGCCTTGAACAAGGATTTATCTCACACCTAGAGCCCAACTTAGCCATGCCAGTTCCAAGAGCCAGCTTGGTATTTACACTGTCCTAAATGGGAGCTGGGGTAGCCATCGGCCTGAGCAGCAGGAGGAAACCTACTGCTCATTCAGAAGTGTTCACATCTGAGGTTTTGGCTTTGAAAACTATAGATGTGTGTGTGTGGGGGGGGGGGTGTGGTGTCCTGTGAGTTGCAGTTCTGGATGCAGCTTTCAGTGGTCACAGCCATCTCTATATAAATACCTGTGATGAAGCACATGGTTAACTTTCTAAGCACAAAGATCTCCCATACCAAGATGTGTGCTTCAAGAAGAGGAGAAACAGAGAGACATGTGGCATGTGTTTCTGAGCTAGAAAACATAAAAAGTTATGCCCAAAAAGGAAGCACAGCACAACTGCTGAGCAGTAGCTGGGAGGGCTCTTTCCTTTCAATCCATCAACAGAATTGATGCTTGAAGATTGCACCCATCCTGAAACCATAATTTTCTTTTGCAGACTAATAAGCAAATAGGTTTTTAGCCTGTTGCCTGCAGGGAAATGGTTTTGTAATGGAAGGAGCACTCTGAACTAAATCAACAAACAAGAGAATGGCTGTGTTTGTTTTTCCATATACTGGAGGTGAAGGTGCAACCATGCTGGGGTTTCTTTCACATCCTCTCTTCTTGACACAGGGCAGGGGACAGGCACAGGCACATGCAGAGCTGCACATCTACATGGAGGGATCTTGTAACTGGAACAACAAAAGCTTTGGTCTCTGCCTTTCCTCGTCCCCCCCCCAACGCCATGCCCTTCCTGTCAGTGGAGTGGGAGGTGTGGGACTCCTGGCATGCCTGATTCTCTCCCTCAGGCTGTACTTGCATGAATTTTTTAAGCCAGCACTTGCCACCAACATGGGAGCTGCCCTGGTGTCTCACTGCCCCTGGCTACTTGCTTCCATCCCTCAGCTCTTGTGCAATCACACTGAAGTGCATCGGTGAGTGCAGCTGGACCACAACCAAATAAGGACTACAGAATGGATGCTTGTTTTGAACCCACCTCTGTTCCCCCTCCAGTTCACTCTCTTGCACTGGAAATGAATCTTGCATGCTTCTTTTGGCAGTGGCACTGACTTATGCAGACAGGTGTTCATGGCCCCCTGGCCTGGGGCAAAGGCTGACTTGGGTGGGCTGGGACCACGCTGGCTCCAAGGCATCCCTACCTGCCTGTGTGGGTGGTGGGAGAAGAAAGTGGCAAGCAAGCTAAACTAATCAACCAGAAGCAGTGATGCTTGTGAAAGTATCATGTTTAAATGCATACATATAGCCATAGAAATGCACTATACCACAGCTAATTTCACAAGGGGCAGATATTTTTGCTTATTGATCCAGAACCACCAGTATAGTTTTGTCTGTGCTACATATGATTTGTTGGTATGTCTGAAGGATGTGTGGCCAGCACAGGCACACACTCAGCTAAATTTGGAAAAAGAGAGTTATCTAGCCAGACAGAAGAGTTTTTTCCTTCCTTCAGCTGCATTCCAAAGACAGACAATTATTTGGAAGTATCTTGTGTTTTTAGTCCGTGCATAGGGAACATTTGCAAAGGCAAAGGCAGCAGTGAGTATATGCTTTAATCCTGTCCTATATAGAGCATTCCCCTTATCCATACATTCCTTGCATTTGAACCATTAGCTCAAAGGCAGGCTTATAGCTGAAATTAATACTTTAAGACAGCTAGCCCACTCTGTGTCTTGGCCACCAGATGCCCATATTGGCTTATGTTTTTAATTTATCTTTCCTGTTGGCCCTTTTTGCGCCTAGTAGATAGAGAGAGAAGCATTTCTCTGTTGTGTTCTTGTATGTGCTAGGACAGGTACTCTTGTGCCTATACAAGTACTTGTAAGCAGATGCAGATATAGATGTGCCCACACAGACCAACATTACTAGTCACATTTACATCTGTCTATATACATGCCTATCCTGCCATGCAATGCACATATACACAAGTTTGCTGCAACAAGCCAATCGTTTTTTTTCTCTCCTGAATTGCCAAATGCTGGAAGCCTCAGGCTAGCTATTGTGGTTACCCTGATTCCCAGGTTTCTTCTGCAGTTGGCAAATAAGCAGCACTGCAAGTTTCCTAACAACTGGTATGAAGTTTTGTGTAAATCACCTTCTAGGCGTTAGACTTTTCTCAGCAAAAGAGGGGGGCGGGTGTTTGGAGGAGGGATAGTTGCTCTCTTTGATGTGGGGATTAGTTCACATGTCAGCATTATCCCCCTTTTTTTAATATGCTGTGATTTATAGAAGGGCGGCTATGAGAGACAGCCAAGGGGACACCCACGTGGGACTTACTGACAGACACCACCTCCCAGAAAATACCTACAACTAAAGCAGCTGGCATCAACAGAAAGACTCCAATTGAAAAAAAATAAAAATGAAAGCATTTTAAAAAAGCCCTGTTTTGCCTAACAAATGCTTTTTAAAAATTAGGATGTGCTTTAATGCTTATTGAGCAGAAACTGGTTTTCCCAGCAGCAGAGGGGGAGTCTTTCTGTGCATTCATAACAAAGAAATTATAAATGCTTTTTTCCTTTAAAAAAAAAAGTTTGTTTTGTATTTTCCCTTTAGAGCACACAATCACTAGTGAGAACGAGTGTGGCTCCAAAAATGATTATGCTCTCTTAAAATATATTTAGCAATGCAACCGATCCAGTCAGAGTTTCCACATTCTCCTGCATGAATATTTTATCAGTGCTTTAGAAAAACTTTACTTTTTGGTCAAAAGTTATGTGGTTGTTCTGCAATCCAAGCTTATGTCTATTAGTGTTGAAGGAAACATTCCTGATGCTTTTCATGGGAACTGGATAAGGCTCTGACTTATTAGGCTGGAAGCCATATTCAGAACAGCTTTGCTTTAGCATATCTGAATTAAGCTTACTTTGTGGAGTGGATGGATGAGGGGCTCGCAGAGGAGACAGTGATAGATACAGTAAGAAAGACTTGGCTAGCTTTTATAGCCTGTATTAGTATTTTTTCAAATTCCTATCTGTTTTGGCCCTTTTCAATTCCTAGTATTTTTATTTTTCCAGTTAACTTTGAATGAAACTTCAAGACATTCTAGTATAGCAAACTCTTTTTTTTTTTAATTAGAAAACAAAGTTTAATTTCCAGACAGATCCGCTCTCTGAGCTGATTCCCTGTCTGACTACTGTTGTGTTGAAGGCGGGGGGGGAACAAGGCTGTGGCAGCCCAGACTTCAGACTGAGCTCCTATAAAACTCTACCCTAAATGAGCAGTTTCATCATGTTGTTATCACAGAGGTAATGTGGGGTCTTTCTTGGGAATTTCTTCTAACTGCTCTCCCATCCAGATACCTGAAATCATCTTTGATGCTGCTTCTAGCACATCAGAGACAGCTCGGTGACTGCCTGGGCACCTTACCTTGAGGGACAGACAAAAGCCAAACCACTTCTTTGCTGCTACGTTTGCAATGGTCTCCCGCACTCCCCTCCACTATTCTTTTAAACATAAAGAGGTTATTGTGTCACCCCCCAGCAACCCATGACTGCCACTGACAACCGATGCGTGACGCACGACGGGACGCGCCCCACACAAGTAGGCTTTGTACCCAGGGCGGTGCAGTAAAGTGGCCACGTTCAAGTGTGGCCTCACAGTGTGACTTCTCCCACCCCAGCCGGGGCTGCTCCATGTGCTCTGACCCAAATGCTAATCGAGCCACTTAAGCCCACAGTGAAAGCGCAGACAAAAGATCCTCTGGCATCTCCCCAAGGCAAGCAGTGCCCTGGCCCAGGGCTCCTCCCAAGATATGTTGTGGCAGCACACTAGCACACATGGGCCTGCCTCTGCAGAGCATGGCAGAGAGGCATGCAGGTTTGCCTCTCAGGTGCCTGTGTGTGCACTGCCTTGGCTTGCTACTGCTCTTTTGTGTGTAAAGTGACTGCAACTGCATCACTTCTCAGAAACATGCACAGAGTAACATGTTATGTGCACAAACACCCGCTCCCCCAAGACAGGTAACAGCATAGTAATGCAGAGGGATGCTCTCTTTCAACACAGTCCAATGTGGGGTTGGGGATGCTGCGTGGAGAGAAAAGGGTGACTTGTTGGACTGGAAGTGATAACCCTTTCCACAGCCTGGGAAACACACCACATGTGCTCCTGGCAAAGAAGGGACACAGCGAATGCTGCGCTACTTATTCTTCACAGATGGCTCACTGGGGCCAAAAATCAAAACCATTTTCTACTTATTTCTTCAAATTGTCAAAACATTTGAGTGAATGAAGGTCAAGAAGTATCTTGAAAACAATACTTCATAGAAAGAAAAACAATTTGGAGATCAATATGCTATCTCATTTCACTGTACTTTCCAAAAATGGAAAATTCTCCTTGCTGGTCTCCTGGCTTTCATGTGGCAGGGTGGGCAATGCTTGCTGATCACAGGCACAGACATCACCAACTTGTATTTTTTTCTACACACGTTGCCATTTGGGTGCTCAGGTCTGTTTCCATTCTCACTGGTAACTTGAATTTCTCCTGAAGGGTTAAATAAGTTTTTCCTTTAAATAAACAGACAGCACTGGCTGATTAAATCTCAGTATTTATGCATGTATTTTGCTAATGTTTTTCAGTGAGAAAAGTAATTCCTATGTTATTCAGGTATGCTCTCATCTGGGAGAAGCAGGATTTCTCAACTCCTGTTTGGATTGAGTTGGGAATATACATTTTAAGAAAAGCTTGTTAAATGACATATATGCTAAAGAGTTAGACAAGTCACTTTTCTGTAGTTACATTTGAGTGTAACTGAGATTAAAACTTAGATTTTATGATTTTGGTAGCTTAGAGTCAAGAATTAAACAATGTAATATAATGTAAAGCAATAATCAAACAGCCAGTCAGTCAAGCAGAACAGGCTTACACTTTTGAACAAATGAGAAAAGCAGAGAATTTGAAAAATATGTTGATTTGGGGGCTTTTTTGTCTCTTTTCGAAAGTTATGTTGGTAACGATGGAGCTTAAATCAGAACAATATAAATAGACTGCAACTTAAAACTTTGCCATGGTCTTTTCACTTAAACCCATAAAAATGTAAGTATAGGTTGGAGTTCATAACCAGCTGGACCCCTCACCTCCAAATAAAAAAAAAATAAAAAGGAACCAAAACTGAAACCAAATGCTCAATTTGATTATCCAACTGTTTGGCTCAAAGGTGCAATTGGCTTGTGTTTCTGTGGGCTGTATGAAACCCAGATGAACACTGAGCCCTGACCGCCAGACACAATTCCCATGCCTCTCAAAGCTGAGCTGCAATCCATGAATCATACACCATCATGTGCGAAATCCTACGTGAAAACCTCAGGTCGAGAACAAGAACTCTTTCTGCAGGAGATACCCGCGTTCCCCCATGTAACAGCGATAGCAAGGAAATGACTGTAACTGCCAGTACATCAGAAACAGCCCTTGAATATTTCTGCTTTTTATCTACATTTAATAAAAGATCACTTCCATTTGAGATTCTCCAAAAGCATGTGTTGTCTCTGATGTCTCACAGACAGAAAATATGTCATCACTTTCACAATTTGTGTGATGTACTAAATACCTGCACTCCCATCTAGACTTTTTAATGGAAGGCTTTATGAAAAGGACTGTATTTGCTTTTTGACTCCCTAGTAACAGACATAGCATCAACGTCCAGTGAAGGTTAAAATTATACTGCACTGTAGCTGTGTGCCCCGTATACAGGCTTTAGGAAGTGATTTCAATACCCTGCAGAAACAGTTCACCACTAGTATGGAAGTTGGGCTAGAGAAAGTGAGACAACCACAATATGCCTTTGGTTGGAAAGCAGCAGTTCTTTTTTTGCTTCAGGTCTAAATGGTAGCCTTGTCAGACATTCACCTGGCTCCACTGCTTTTATTTACAGCTTAGGAAGGAGCTCAAAGACTCTGGAAATACTGCAGCTAAATACTCACCTTCTTAGCACCCTGCATAGTGCAAAGTTTTCCTGGTACCTTGATTAGGAAAACACTGCAGAGGTTTCACAGGAACTGGGACGGGGGTCAGGAGAAAGAGTTAAACCTTTGCATGTAACTTTTCATGTGACCAGGGTGGCAGTCCAGTGACTGTGGGCTCCATTGGCAGGCACTGGCTTGTGGAGACCTGGGAATTATTATATGGGATTGGGAGAGAATGCCAGCAATGCACACAAGGCTCAGGGGGGAGGATGAAAGGCAAATGCCACTCAGTGAATGAATTCAGAAATATGCGTGCAATTTCTGAATGACTTCTTTCCCTTCACTGAACCTGCACGCCAGTTTCTACAGCCACGAGTGAGAGCCTCACGATACTGTCCCATGGCCTGAGAATGTCTGTGCCAACCCTCTTGGCTCTGCCAGCCCACCTGCTGCTCCCCAGCACCTGCTGCCACATGGGCATGGGCCACTATGCTGCCAGCAGCAAGAAGAGTCCTGTTTTGGCGTGCCATGAACAAAGGTCCTTGCCAAGACATCAGCGAGCCTCCCAAATGCAGCCGCTCTCAGGACGAAAGCGGGGTGCAGCTCTTCTGAACGTGGCAGCTCCCACTGGTGGTGGCCGTGCTGTGGGGCCATGGCATAACCCACGGCTGAGTCCAAGGAGGGGAAAATTCAGGGTTCCTGCTTCGGCCATCTGAACCAAGCAGCACCAGAACAGCCTGTCAGCTGGAGGCAGAGCTCAGGCAGTGCCATCTCCAGCGTTACCATGGGGGTTTGGACCCACCTGTCCCGTGGCCGGCCTCCCCAGGCGGCTGCAGTCAGATGGGGCATGCAGCCATGGGTTTCAAAAGCACTCTTAGGAAGAGTGCCTTCCTGCCTCCCCATGATGTGCAATTTTGGAAAGATGGGAGCAGGGCCATCTAGAAAAGGTGTCCCTGCAGCTCCTCACTTGGCATGGTAGAACCGTCTTTTATTATCCTGCAGGGCTACGGCTACAAACAAAAAATGCTTTCATTTCAGTTTGGCAGCAGCTCCAGTTGTGTGTGCTCTGCCTGCTTCCTTCATTACAGTGGTTGTTGACAACTTCTGATAGAGACCCTCTCTTTGAACAGTCCCCCAACTCCCCCACTTTTTTTGCAGTCTGAACACATAACAAACTGGGACAACGTTCCATAAAAATAAGCTCACTGTAATGCAGTGATTCACATGCCACAGTTATGCTGTGTTCCTCTCTTCTGTCCTCTCAGTTTGTGCTGCTGCTGTTTATTTCCTCTTTCTGGCTATAAGACATTTTATTTATTAGTGCTGGATTTCCTGTTGCCTGCAGCTGCCCATACTTTACTCTCCCCAGTTCACTTTGTTGTTGGAGTCAGTCTTGCTCTCATCAAGTTTGGCTGGTGATTGTATTAAGCAACACTTGACAAAGAGTGGGACTTGCATGGCACTCTGGGGATACAAAAACCCCCTAAATAAACCAAAAGCTGATACAGGGAGCCCTCAGAGGCATAGGAGGGTCCTTTTTTTATGACTAATTGATGCAGATATTATGATTTTTCAGATGGTAGGAACACTTCTTGTTTTGCTTGCATGAACTGTATCACATGGAGGAAGTCAGCTCTTTGACTGTAAATAGTCCCTAAGTCTGACTAACGAGGGGTTAGAGGTCTGCAATTATTTCTATTTCAGACTGTGGGACACATCATGGTAGAAACATCGTGCGGATTTTGCACATGTGAGGTTCATGAATGACTTCCCTGACCTTTTGTGGACATTCAACATCCTCATAGTAAACACAAAGATTGCTTGTACAGAAAGTGAGATCATGAAGGGGAAAAAAATATTTTGCTGCTTTGAACGTGATTTCCCTGCTGGAAGGAAAGAGGCGGCACAAGCTCTTAATGCTCTATTACCAGCAAGGCCAGCTGGAAAAGCTCACTCATCTTTTCTGGGGGGAATTGCTTCATCTAAATTCTCTGTTGTCCGATAGCCATTTGGTACTATTTCAAGTGGCAGGGAATAAGGTTGAAGCAGCATCTAATGCTGCTCTTATTAATATTCTCTCTGTAGTGTTTTATGTGCAAGAGGCTGCCCTAATTTTATAATCTTCTTTTTGTGTTTGTAAGAGATTTGGGGCCTGAAAACTGAGTAATGAAAGTTAGGGGTGAAGTGAAACCCAAGGCATGGAGGCAGCTGAGGTGTGTTTTACAGCGATGCAGCCATAGTCCTGTTAGGATGTGATCCTTTCAGCTGCTGTTCATGGTGGGCAGTTGCTGGCAGAGTAGCACTGCAGGTGCAGCACTATTTAGACACTTCTTCCTTTGTGTCAGATGTTCGAGAGCTGCCCAGGAACATTAAATAGGAAACTGTCTTCTGACATCTTCCAGGTAAAATGGAAACAGGAGATCCTGAGCATTTGAATTATGAAAGATCCCACTGTGTTACCTGCAAGCCAGTGTTTTAACCCCAGTGTCCTGGCCAAATTCCAGTTCTGCTAATTACATCCTGCCTATGTGAAAATTCCCCTGCATTTGTACACTGCTTTCTTCCTCACTTGTTTTCAGCAGCTGTGTGGAGTTGCCAGGTGCGGCGAAACGCTTGCCACGTTCCACCTCAGGCCTGGCTCCCTTTCAGCAAGGAATGAAATGAGCACTGTGCACAGCATTTGCAGTGAGTCCAGGTCCTCTGCAGGGAAGGGTGTTACAGAAGCAGCATACCCAAGGACCAGTTCTGGAGCCTTGCCACAGAAGGTAACAGTGTGAAGAAGACAAAGGCTCTAGTGCTGGAATACACCACAGGGTCACAGGAGAGGCTGGAAGAGGCTGGTGCACTGTGATCTGATTTTTCTCCCAGCATCTCACTTCCCAGTACTGCAATAGCTGGTACACACTGATCTGGTTTTGGGGGCTGACTGACTTCAGGTTTGTTTGCTCAGTGGCAGAAGCTCTCAGTCCTGCTTACACTGGTCACTGTCAGTATATATCCAGCTTTTGCATATCTAGTTACTGATCAGTATGGACAAGGGAAAAGAAATAATTCAAAAACTTCAAATCTATAGTTTCCTTCTTTTCCACTTCATGACTCATATGCACATTGGTTTTGACTCGGTCCTATTGGGAACAGCTCTCTTCAACTGAACATTAATCCCCCTGGTAAAAACATCTCAAACCACTGGAGAGGAACTGGCTGATGGATTATCCCTCTCTTCTGAAGAAGTGACAGAGATGGCTGCAGCAGTAGCTACAGGATTCTGATAATAACAAGCAGTAAAAAATGCAGGTCACATACAGAAGGATAATGAAATGACATACATTCAATACAGGAGTGACTTACTGGCTCATCTATCTAATTTCCTTGTCAGCCAAGTTCCGTCTTTGATTATGGCATTTTTACCACAGACCTTCCAGATTATTATATGGAAGCACATACAAAAATGTTTGAGGCTGCTCCCAACAGAACACCAACTTGACTGGCAGCAGTGGAGGCAGAACATGCCTGAGGCAGACAGAGCAATGACTTGATTTTTTCCCCCACCTCACATCCCTCTCTGATTTTTCCAACATCTTAATTTCACGGGACAGCAGTTGTGAGCAGTCTCTCTGTTTCAAGGGGGGAAAACCAAGGGTGTGTCAAGGTGTAATGCCAGCATGTTTTCACGATATCCCAGAAAGGGAAGCACAGCAAGCCTTGAAAAGGGAGGGAATGTGTTTTTTCTGTAGTGGAGGGTAGAAAGCTGGGATTCAAAGACCCAAGTCCTCTTAACACGCTGCCCATGTGACTTCAGCAAGGCACAACTATTTTAGTCTCATTAGCCCTGTCTTTAAACTGTATTTGCTTCACCGGGATGAGAAGGAGATTATGCTTTAATTCATTAATGTTTGTAAAACATTTTAGAACTTGGATGGAAATTTCCCAGGTAGTGTAGAGAGCATTAAAAAGCTTATCTCTCTTTCCAACTGCAAATGGTTTTGCAATATGAGAGAAATGAGTGAAAACAGTGCTTGCATTTAGGTGTTTATAATAATGAAACCCATCAGTTTCCCTCTTCTATCCTTTCATGGTTTTTTAAAATAGGGAGAGACAGCAATGAGAAATTTTAGTCTAAACAGAGTACAGTCGCTCCCTGGAGATTTTAATGCATCTCAGTGGAATTTTCCCTGCTTTCAGTCTTTTGTGCTTTCGAAAGGTCCTGGAATCAGGCATATAACTGTAAGAGCAAGAAACACTTCTCTGTCTGAGTGTTCTACCAAATATTTACAAGATACCCAGATAAAATGGCTATAAGCAAGTTCAGCACAGTTTGAGGGCCAGTAGTGCAGCACTGTCAAGAAGAAAATCTATATCTTAGTTAAAACAAAATTAAAATGACATGTTACAAAGATTTCTTCAAAGCCCAAAACTGGTATCACTGAAGCTGGAAAATTGCTCTTCCCCAAGGTGAAATGTATTAGCTTTTAAAAGTAGCTTATTGAAATGGAGTAGCTTCCTTGTGATGGCAACTTCCTTGTTCAAGAAGAGCCCAAAGCTGCCAGAGCTGGCATGTAAGTAGATAGCTGCAGATATGCTCGCCTATGCCATCCTGTTTGGTGGCTGGGAGTGATGCGACATCAGCTTCTACATCTCTTGCACTGCCATGGTAAGGGTGTGCAGTCCTTTTTATCAGAGGCCATGTGCTCCCCAGGAGCTCTCTCATCACCCAAAGACTGCCTAGCAAACAGCAGATGACAACCTGCTTGCCTCTTTACCTGAGATGGCCTCACTGCAGCTGATTTCCTTGCTGGGTTACCTACAGCCACTTCGTCAGTACTCCAGACCTCTCAAACTTCTGTACAGGTTACTCTGCTTTTCAAAGGAAAAGGGAGGAAGGCAGAGGACAGAACCAGCCTCTCAGGCCAGTGGTGACTGTGCATCAGCGGCTGGCACTAAATAAACCCATGGCTTTCCCTTAGGCTTCAGAGTTGGGAACAACCTGCTCCTGATCACAGCACAGCCAGTGATGCCTTTAGCAGCCTTGAGCAAGTCATACTTTCTCTAAGCCTGTAAGGTGAGTAAATAGTTCTGTGGTTTGCAGTCATGTTGTGAATACTTAAAAAGTGCTTTGAAGACAGAGAAAGGTAAGCAGCTGTAATACACAGCTATCTTCCTACTGTTCAGATTGCTACCTGTTCTCCTTCCATCAGAGCCCAGCTATTAGCAACTTTTTTATCATCTCAGATGATTTTCAAATGAGTTACAGGAATAAGTGCTCACTGTCCTATTGTTTCTTAATCAAGCAGTGGGTTTATCATCCTCTTAAAAAAAAAAAGTGAACATTTTACTGTGTTACAGGCTATGGACACTCATGTGCTTCACTGTTGGTTTCTCCAAATTGGTGAGGTGTATTAGGAAGGGACATGTGGCCTGTGCTTTTTCAGTAGCATATGTGTTGTTCAGAAGCTTTTATTATTAAGTCACTTAAATTAACCTGAACAAAATACAGGTTTTTCAGAAGTTCAGAGTTAAGTACAGTCCCATACATACAAAGAACAACATTTGATTTTAAAGTTAGTCTTCAAAGAGGCAAAAGAAGAAGAATGTTCACTCTCTGCTTCAACAGATTTTTGAAAACCAATGTCATCATGCATTCATTTCTTAGGGGAGGTTTCATAGGTCCATTCTATAGATTGGATGTATTGCTTGAAGTCTCTCCAGCAGTACCAGGTAAAGCAGCATCATGTAAAGCATCTTTCAAGGCAGTGTTCCTCACTCGTATGGGCTGCAGGGCAGGATTGGTTCCTTCCAGAATTAAATTAGTTTGGTCCTTTCCATCTGAAACACACAATAAAGACAAACACCTCAACTCCAATACTTACAGTTTGAATACATTTTCTAGAGTTAAACAGTGTACAGATTATACCAATACATTTTCCAACTAATAGCAAATTCCCTTGGATTCAGAGAAAATATTATGGCTCCACTCTATATGCTTTATTACTTATAATCTTAGTCTCATGTCAATGCCAGGCTGTGAAGTGCTTTGGGATGAAGGTCTATCATATTATATTACTGTGATTAGACACTATATGTAGAAAAAAGACTGTTGTTTGTGAGAGAAAATATTAAAAAACAAAATGAAAGCCTTCCTGATCAACCTGCAAGTTGATGAAAAAATCACAAACCAAAGAAACACAAAATTATCAGGACCAAAATATCCAAGGTACTAACCATCAGTCAGATCATGTCATGTCCTCATGTTTGCTGCTATTAACTGCATTGCAAGATTTCCCAGGCCTATTCAAATATGTACTGCTTTTTCAGTCTCTGCAGATGACCCATTGAGACAAGCTCCATTGTAGCACAGAGAGCCCTCAGGTGCCTGAAGGACTCTGCAGAACAGCCAATGCATACCTGGGCCGATTCCTATTGTTCTGTAGCAAAGCTTTGAAGAAAGTCAATAAAGGTGAAAGGAAGAGAGTGAAAGGCAGGGTATTTCATGGCAACAGGCCATGACATTATTAATATTAACAGAGGTGATATTGTAAAAGAAACACAAGGCTTATTAGACAGGTTGTCAAAGGAAGCTATGTCTCAGTTTTCCTCCTCCTCTGCTCACTTGTTTGTTTCTGTTAAACCATGATGTTTAAAAAAAATCACAGGAATTCTGCAAGTCTATTTAATACCACTGCTTTTTGAACAGCATCACCCAGAAATTCCAGGCCAAATAAGTTTCTGATTTTATAAAGCAGCTGACCATAGTTTTCAACTACAAGAATACTATAGCTCTTTTTCTAGTTTTCAATAAGGTCCATTTTTCACCAAACAGGGTTTGTATAGGAAGTTCAGTTGCAAATTTAGTGGAAGTATGATACCACCCATCCATAATCACAAATTAAAAAGAATACCATAGGGGTTTTTCTCTGCAGTGTTTTTCTAGAATAACCGCTAGTTACAAATAGGTATTGAACAGTTCCCATTGATTTCGTGTACAATAGCATTACCCAGTTGTATCCTCATGTGAAGTAGGTTGATGCTACATAAAACTGCTTAGATTTCTCTACAAGCTCCAATTCAATCTTTTTATCTTCTCTGAGTGATTCACCTGGTGGAACTTGCCTGAAGGATTATAGACAAACACATATAATCCTTTCATGGGGCTGGAAGCCATTGCAAAGTTATTTGTACTGTATGTATGCAAATAAGCTTCAGTTTGAGGTAGTCTGGGAGAAGTTTGAGGGGGATTTCCCTGCTTTATGTTATTTACTGTTGCTTCTCAGCTTCCTCTATTTATGTGGCCAGGAGGAATAAGCTTGACACCGCTGGTAATTTCTCAAACTCACTTTGAAAGCAAAGACCATGTACTCAGTGGCCTACAAGCAGTCCTATAGCTTTTGGTAAGTCCTTAGGTGTTGAAGGAGGCCTGAAAGAGCAGTAGGGGAATAACTCAGATGGCAAGGACTTCACTTACTGAAATACTTTGAAAATGATCAGAAGCCAGGAAGATCTGTGTGCTATCCCTTCAGATATAACTCTGACCTACCCAGAGCCCTAATTTCTCATTTCTCAATCCACAGAGAGTCCTGCATCTCACATGTGATGGGCTCTGTCAGTTTAGTCTCCAGTCAGTGTGGGGCAGTCTGCTGCAGACCAGACTGTGAGCACATAGATGTGGCTGCCTTCACCCTTCCACACAGAGATAAGGAACAACACTCATCTTGCCATGTGCTCAGGCATATTCAGACCCACAAAAAATAGTCACTGAAATGACAGGCTGGACAGGTGGAAGCTTTAAGGCAGGTAGGAGAAACATCCTGTCTGCTAGCAGGAGAGCTCTGTGCTGCTCAGGCCAGACTGCTTGTGATACCCAGGTAATCCTCCTCAGGGCTCAGCTGGGTATTGCTCCCTACCCACTGTACCACGCTGTACGTGCTGTAGCATTATTATTCCAAATAGGAAGATTTATCATTCAGCTACTATCCAGATTCTGGGAAACATGCTTACCAAAACGCACAGCGAAGGGAAACACAAGAGGTGAAGTAAGCATGGTGGCACTGAGGAGGAAGGAAATCTCCCTGCAGTGCACTGATAAGAGTGTGCTTGATACATACTGTGTTCAATCTGGACAATCCACAACTTGGAAAACACAGGCTAGCTGAAGGAAATTCAGTTCGGAGGCCCTAGGGACTGAATCAGTCTGTTAAAATGCTTTGTTGGTTTTATTTATCACTGCTTAATTAGGATTCTTGACCAACACACTGGAAAGATAGGAACTGTTAAATATTCAACAAGCTGACCTTTCAGTTACAATATTACAATTCTGAATAAAGTTCATGGAAAGTTTGTCCTTCCTAGGTACTCCAACAAAGCCAAAGGGAACTAGACTGGGCCAAAAAAATAAAAAAGAATAAGAAAAAAGTAGGGCAGTACTGTGGAGACCTGCTTAAAAATCCAAGTCTTGCCACGGGCTCATTGAATGGTCTTGGGCAAGTTGTTTCCTGCCCTGTGCTTCAATTTTTCCCATCTGTAAAAAGAGTACAACAATGTTGACCTTCCTTGTAAATCACTGAGATGAATGACTAGAAAAGCAGTAATACATTATTAATTACTTATTATTTCTAAGGAGAAAAAGTAAAGAGAAGAAGCCATCAATCTTTCAGGGTTTTCTTGATCCTCATAAAAAATAAAAAAAGCATGACATAACGTGAATTTCACACAACAGAAACTTTCGGCAAGTCACCTTTAAGAAGAAATAGTGGGTACACAATTAAAAGAAAGTTTAAAGTGAGTAGACACTCAGGAAAATGCTCCAGATGGTGAAACAAGTTAGGCTGCAGAGCAGGCTCCCACAGGAAGCGGTGAAACCCCCATTGTTTGAGACATTTGAAACTAAGCTCTTCAGAGGGCTGGTATATATAATACAAGGAATCATTCTGCACTGCCTCAAAGTATAGAGGCACTGGGATGACCTGAGAGAACTTCAGTTACCATTTATGCTTTGACTGTCGAGAGCTGTAGACTCTCTTTTTATCAATATAGTGCCTGAGGAACATCTGCCAAGGGGTAACTAAACTGCATTTTTGCAGGAGATGGATTCACCAATGCTTAACAGATCTTTCACATTCCTACTTCTGAGGTCTGAACTTTATATGTCCAAGAGGGGAAAAAAAGCTCCCCATTCTCTGAGGATTACAGTGTGCATCCTACTGTTTATTTCCTTTATTACAATCTAAAGAGAAACTGGGTGGCTTGATTTTTACAGGCAGTGGTTTGCACAATAAATACCATGATTTTAATGGGAACCAAATGAGTGATCATTATGTAGAGGGCATTATGAAACACAGAACTAAAGCTAAAATGTTAAATGCTTGGGTCAAACTCATCAAAATGGGAACTGGCAGTGGTGTGCTGGAACACTGGGGTTTCTTCACACTCAAGATACTACTGCAAACATTTTCCACTGCTGCCAATGCTGATTCAGCTCCTCTGGAGGCAGCTGTGGAGGGCATTTGACTGCTTCTGTTGTTACCAGCTTAAATTCTTAAGAGGTTCTCCGAAACCCAAATTCAGAGCTTTGGGTCAGTTTTATTGATAAAGCAAGAAAACTTTTTTAAAAGAAGCTAGAATTAGTTTTAATACCTTCATTTCCTCTTGGTTTTATATCTGCTGGTTTACAAAAACATGACATGAATTGATTCAGTTTGTGTATGGGTACTAGTGATTCTGTCTTACTCCGTTCACTTGGGCAAGACAGCCATGGAGTGCTCCTGAACCCCTCTCAGCCCCTTGGGCAGGAGTGCTGGTGCCTGGAGCAGTGGGGCTGTGCACCCCGGCATGCCTCGCCTGTTGCTCTGCAGAGGAGGGCTGGCACTGCCTGCACTCTGCCCCGGTTCCTGGCCAGAAACGCAGCAATTTCCTCAGGAATGAATCATGAACAGAAAACCAAACAACAGCTATTTAAGAAGTTTTCTTCTCCCCCTGCAACTGTCCTGACCAGTATCATATTCCTGACAGTTTATTCCTTAAGAATTTAGTCATCTAAGGTTTCAGTGACTCATGTGATGAACTTTCCACCCATTTCCTGGAAAGAGTCTTGCTAGGTTCTCTACACCTCCTGTCATTTTCCTTGAGGGTCTCAGTTCTCACTAAATTTTCATCCAGTTCAGCTCTTCTTCTTTTTTGGAGTGGAGGAGGGAGGCAAAAATACCTTGAGTGCACCCAAATTTGCAGTGTAACCAGAAACCAGTGTAGTGAAAAACATTCAGAAAACAAAGACGGGCACTGAACCAGAGAATCATTTTTGGAAGTAGCTGCCTCTTGAGCTGAAATCTGGTCAGAAGAAAAGGAGCTGCTCTATAAAGGGCTGTGTGGTCCAATAGAGTCATGAATTTACCAGGGCTGTACCCTGTAAAATGAAAATGAGAAAGATTTGAGGGCTCTCTCAGATCATTGCCTGGGTAGGTGTGACTCACCCTGGGCAAATGCCACTGATGACAAGTACCCTGACACAAAATATTGAATGAACTGGGCTGGATGGGAACCAAAGTAATCATTTTACATACTTGGGCCAATCTGAAAGACACTTCTGTGCAGAATACAACTGCTTCCTTTCCCTGATGAAAGTTCAAAAGCTGCTCACAGCTTGAAGTATACTTCAGCAAACTCTGATCCAAGTGGGGTTGTGGTATGCCTACAGCAGACAGCTGCCTGGACATCAGTGATGCCCAGACCATACTTCCTAGCCCATAAAGAAGTGCTACCTGTTCATGTTTATGTTACAGTTAAAATGGGGAGCCTGAGTTTAGTGTTTTTTGTTAAAATATTCAGAAACGTGTGAGAGTGTGAGTCCATCAACTTCATTACTGAAGTGTGAAACAGCTCAGCAGCAGTGCTGGTCCATGCTTGCAGACCCACCCCTTCCATGCCAAAGTCAGCAGAGTAACCATTCTGACTTACACTAACTTGTGCTACAGATAGCTAAGGAATTTGCAGATCTGTCTGATGCTTACAGGACCAACATGTCCAGCATTCTTATAGGATTATTTCAGTGCTCATTTATACCAGTATAACTGGCATGTATACTGGAGTGTGTGTGTATATATACATATATATACATACATGTCAATATATATACACTGACATGTATCAGAAGCCTGTTCCCTTTAAAGGGATGTGGTGTCAGGCCAAAGTTGGCCCGACATTCTTCTTATTAAACAAAAATAAACTTCTACAAGCCCTGATTCCAACAGAAATGTTTCCATGATTTATTTTAAGAAGGGAACATTCCCCTACAGTGTTCACCGCAACCCAAACATTGCAGCACTGTGCAAGAGCATGAGAATCGGACAGAACATTTAAAAATGTATTTTGATTGCTCCAAAAGAGAAATAAGAAAGTAAACAAACAGAAAAAGCTGTGACAAATTTTATTTTGGTGGTGACTTCAGTGTTATCTATAGTATGGCTAAGGAGAGTAGACTTGAAGTGTGCAGGCTTTTCTAGTGATTTCTACAGGACATGTGACTAAGTGCGTGATGAGGAGCACTTAGCACTTATGGGAGCTATCTATACTGTAAGAAAGAGACTTATTTTTCTTTGTTTGATCCTTCCTGCTCCTCACACTTTGCCTTTCACATCTGAGAATCTGAACAGCAGACTAGAAGAAATTGCCTCACTGTTTGCAAAGCTAGAAAATAATTAGAAGCTTGGGGAAGCTACCCAGAGAACAAATTCTTCATTTGTGGGAGAGCTCTTAGATGCTTGGCAGTAATGAGCAGAATCCTTCCTCTAAATATCTGGAGCCCTCTGTTCTACAGAAAGGGGCACCAGCCTTATGTGCTTCTGCATGTTTCTTTGCTCAAATTTGCAAAAAGCAGCAAGCATTAGAACTAAAAAGGGGCACATGTCGAGAGAAAGAACTAATGAGGAAGCACAGTTTCCTGCCACAACTATTGACTGCATGCACACACACATGCATGCAGACGTACACACAGCACACAGCTCCTCCCTCTGAAAGGCCTGTGTATTGAGGAGAGAGAAAAAAGGAGTGAAGTCTGCCAAAAAGGGACCATAAAGACTGATCTTGTGGCAGATTAGTGATTTCACCAGAAAGTTTTTGGAAGCCATAAACAGGAAACGGTTAAGTAAAAGCAGGTGGAGCATGCTGATTGCAGGAAAAACGCAGGAAATTGCTGAATGTCTGAATGGATGCAAAAAAAATGCTCTTCTGCACAGGCCTTGGCAGTCACTGTACACCCACTCTGCCTTCTCCTGGTCCTCCCTCACTGCCCTTATCTCCTCAGGCTACAAAGTCTCAAAGTCTGCAAACACTTTTTGCTTGAGTAATCTGCTCTTCTTGAATTTTGGAACCAATTCAGGTGAGTTGGGAGGTTCTGCTTGAAAGGCAGAAGACAAGAGGGACTCACCTACTTTGACAAGGATGAGTCAGAAGCACCCAGCAGTACCCACTGCCTGCCAGCAGCTTCAGGTCTGAGGAGCCACAACAGTGTCTCTGCTACTGCCCCAAATGCCGAGTTCTCAAGTGTTTTTAGCATAATAGTTAATCAGAGAAACATAACTCCTATTGCCCCTTCTATTCAAGGGGGCTCCCAAAGCGCTAAGCTGTAGGGATCATTCTCCATCTCTACTGAAACACAGTCCCTTCTAGGACAGAGCACTGAAGCTGTTTAATAGATCACAGCAACATCACACAAACAGATGGAAAAGAAAGTGAAATGTGCAAGAGACATTCTTTCCACTTTCCTTCTAACCCTTCCTTTCTCTTCTCTTTGCCCACAGCAATTTGTGCCAATTCTAGACAACTCCAGATGTGTGTCTTTCCCACCAGTATCTGCAGACTTGGCTCTGGAGACAGGATTATGCTTGCCAACAGGCAGCCTCCCTGTGCTTTCAGACCCAAGGACTGAGTTCCTGCTGCCACACTCTCATCCTTGGCTGTACTGCCCGATGTGCTGTGGGATGGAGGGCAGACATGCTGGCAAGGAACAATTCTGCTTTCTTCCAGATGACTACGGTGTTGATGTAAAATTATTTAACATACACAAGACACTCTTGCCTTCAAAGTACACTAAACAGTCGCATTAATGAACTGAGGAAAGTTAAGAAAAAAGTACATAGATGAGTTTAATCATTTTGCCCTCGTCTCCATTTTAAGTATTGGATGGTAAAGCTATGTTGGCAAACTCTACTCTTAGATATTTTTCCTCCTCTCCTAGAATTAAAATCTGTTTCTTATATTCTGAGTAAAGAAAACACTAATGGCAAATGGACTTCTCTGAAGTTACTGCAAAAACAAAAAGTTTTTTCTGGCAGAGAAATCTTGCAAAGAAATTCTGCTCTTTTTTGACATTGTTATTTTGGCAAAACTTACCAGGTGTTATTGAGAGTTCAAACTTATGTTGCCTTTTCTATATCTTCTAAAACAGAGAGTTACTATGTACAACCTAACATTTTTGAAGTTCAAAATCCTAAATCCTAGTCTAGACAGGGCCTTTGTGAGTAAGATTCAAACTCACCCTGAGCAGTCTCCAATAACCCACATTTCTGCCCAGGCCAAACTTTCCTGGGAATGTGATCAGTCTGTGATCAGTCTGGCACTCTATACTGCCACTCCCATGGGAGGAGAAAGGGGGCACTGCCAGGGAGAGGTTGGTGTAACACCTTCTGCAAGCACCACCACCTTCGTTTAAGATGCCATGGGGCATAAATGCATGGAGAGGATGTGTGCTACCAGCTTCAGGTGGATGACAGGACAGCTTCAGGGAGTTAAACCTTATCACTGACCTTTGGGAAAAACTAGTCTGTGATTCATACAAATCTGAGAAACTGAGAGAAAATAATCAGAATGAGCTGAACAAAAATCAACAAGGTTCTCTTTCCTGCTCCTTTCACAGTTTCTGCTTCCCTGCACCCTCACCTACATTTTTGTTGCACTTCAGTTGTTGAGAAAAACATCAGGAATGAGGCTTCACGTATAATTACAGCTTGCTGACAAAATCTCAGCCTGCAGCAGTGACTCCCTTACTTCTAGAGACAGATGTTGCTGAGGTCTAATCACAGTCTTCCCACTAACCAGGCCCTGAGTCTAATCTGTCATCAGCTGAGAGGCTTCTGGCTCCCACCATGTGTGTGAACCCAAGCTGCTCAGTTTGTTCCTCTCCCCTCATTCAGAGCCAGGCAGTGCCAGAAGGAGGGTATGTTGCCATTCACTCCTTGCCCTCAATACTACAGTAATGCTACAGCTTCAATATGCTGCTTATCTCTCCTCCATGCCTAGTATCAGGGCCTTTCAGAGACTTGCTGGAAAGGGCTCAAGTGGTTGTTTCCAACTTGCTATGCATAGTGACCACAGTTCAAAAATACAATTTAAGCTGAGAGAAATTGAAGGTGAGGCTTAATGTGAATGGCCCATAGCTAATTCCTCTTTCCAAAATGTGTGGTATTTTCTTCTTATTAAGAGGACAAGGCTGCACTCAGTGATGGACCATATAACGTCCATATGTTAATAAATACAAAACCCAAAAGCGTATGAGTGCTGATGAGCACAGAAGGAGGAGGAAAAGAGGAAAGCAGAACTGGGTATACTGAAAAAAGTCAGGACAGAGAATACATGAAGGAGACTGAACAAATCTCTCCTGCGTTACACAGAGACGCTATTGCCATCAAATGTTTTGTATCTGACATTCAAAGTGCATTGGGCCACATCTTTGAACTTCTCTGTGCTAGTGAAAGAATCTCAAAAAACAACAGACCTCACCAGCTCAGAAATGCTTCTGTCAGACAAAAGTCACCATGGTACTGGATTAACATCTTTAAATTGGATTCTGGTCATGGAAAAAAACTGGCTGAAAAAGTCTATTTCAAAGGCATGTTACTGCAGCATGAGTGAACCAGTGAGAACTAGGAAAGTTCTTAAGCTGGCACCTACCTTACAGGATCTGTACAGTTAAAAAGTGCCCTGATATAGCAGGCAAGATGCTAGGCTGGGGAGGTGTAGCCTAAGCAGCTGTGTTTTGCATAAGTAGCTCTTAAGCAAGGCATAAAGGAACCGGGTAGGTCATCATTTCTAGTCAGAAGCGAGAGCATACTAAAGAAGCTGACTTTTTGTAGCAGCCTGTGGCCAACTCAATTTCTTCTTCAGCTTTTTCTGGATCTGCACATGGTAGCTGGGCACATACTATAATACTCACCAGATCTCTGCAGTAAAAGTGTGCAGGACAGCATCTCAGCCGCTGACAAACCAAGGGAAACAGAAAGCATAGCACGATGTGTCAGAAAGAGGGAAGAAGTGACTCATACAGGAAGAAAAACAAAGTGAAGATGAACATAGAGTGTAAGAGAAGGAGCAGACTGTTGGCTGTAAATCAGTTTTCTTGCACTCAGAAGGGTGGGCTTTATGGTGAGAAGCTGTACTTGACAGTAATGGAAGTCCAAGGAAGTTTGATTAAGATTAAATGGCAGTCACAGGCCAATATAGAAAAGAGGCTCTAAGGCAAAAATAAAGACAGGAAGTGACTAAGCAGGTCAGAAGCTGTGGGTAATGAGGTGCATAGATTAAGTGGGACTTGGAGCAACTGAGGTAGCTCTGCTAATGACAAGTGATAACAGTTACAATGTCACCAAGTTTAACAAATCTGACTCTGAAATCACCTTCAAGGCCTAGACAGCAAATCAGAGATTGCTCTGTACTAATGGTATCTACATCAGAACAGATTCTGTATGTGTTTTAGGAGATTGGTTTTACAGTCACTTTTTGACCCTGCCAAGCTTCCTGTAAATAGTGCACTGTTTTGCCTGAACAGGATTTCTTTTTAAGGAGCTGGGAAAAGTTAACTAATAGCAACAGTGAGACTGAGAAGGGCTCCTGCAGGTTAAAAAGACAGATGCAATGGAGAAACTTCTTACCACTCCTCAATTCAATAAGTCTTTGATTCACCAGCTTTGTTCACATCCAGGGCAGCCGGAAGAGAACAGCCACCTTGTATTTTTGTACCTGATGAGAAAAGCCCAGATTGTATGTGTGCACTGGGACAGTTCAATGTGTGTCTGTTCCAACTTCAAAGAGGCTTTCAGTGCTCTTTGAGATGTAGGGTGTGAGGAACGGTGAGAACTGCTAAAGCCAGCCCCATCCTCATTAAATCTTTGCCCTCTCGGAGCAAATATGCAAGAGGAGAGAATAGATGATACGCATGAGCAACTGAGCATCTGTGATCTCATGACCTTTGACTGTTGTATTATGGGAAATGTATTCTCCGGTTGCTATGCTTTTCTAATTCATTTGTATTTTCCTTCAGTGACTCCCTTGTACTTTCTTTGGTGCTCCTGTGTAACGGTTTCAAGGAACCACAGATATCTCGGAGTTAAGCTTGCATACAATAACTTTAATTAAATGTTTGTGAGCATCCCACAGTAAAGCAAGGGAAAGGGAAAGCAAACAGTTTTGTGCTCACTTGTACCTATCTTTTCTGAGCCCTGACTCGGGTGGAGGCGCCTGCACCACTGCCCTTTAAGTTTATTTCTAAGCTGTAGTGAAATGGAGGCCATCAGGTCCTCATGCTCTGTGTGACAGCACTTCAGGAATTTCACTCCCATTAGAAAGCTACAGATCACCTGTGAAAGGTACAATGCTAAAACCTTTCAGACTAGGCTGGAAGACATAAAAAAATAAATTAGGGGAGACATTTCTTTACTGCACTTATAAAATTGGAGAATGAGAATTAGAAATATCCTTAACCATTTCTTAAAATACACTAAGGTGCTATAGGAAGAGTAGCATAAAAGCAAAGGCTTTGGTCTTCAATATTCTGAAAGTAATCTTTTCTGTTCTCTGTGCCCTTGGCACAGTCTCAGTCTTGCTGCCACCCTCTGCAATGAATTAGCTATTTATTAATATTATTTTAGACAGAGAACTCTGCTCCTTTAACAGGTAGTTAACTACATGTTTTTATGTATGGAAGAAAGCTGTAAAGAAGTTTGTTTTCATTTCAGGCATTTAAAATAAATACACATGAGGAAAATGAAATTTGGAAGGGGAACATTCATCATGCAAAGATGGAGGAATAAGAAACTGGATGTAAAGGTTATTTGTCAGTTCTTTGAGTCAAATACAAGACAATTTTACAGCACGTAAAGTAGTGAGGCTGTTTAGAGGAAGAATCTTTCTTTCTCTTGTATGATATGGAAAAGTTAGCAGTATCTGCAAGGATAACCAAAAGGCCTAACACTACTGATTGCTGCTAATACTTAGTACTAGTATAAAGTACTTCTCTTAAGTTTCCCAATTACTGACATCACTATTACTTCAGAGTTGATATAAACTAATTTGAAAACACTTTGACCTGGCTGTGCATATTTTATTGCAAATCTACCCATTACTTCTCAGTGGCTCCCAGAGACAACATACATCAGAAAATACAAGAATAATTGTAAGACTAGAAAGAAAAAATAAGGGCCAGTTTGATGGGGAATAAAGAACCCAGGCTTCTAACACTGAGCTTGGCTATTTCCCCACACTGAGACCAGAGCACTGCCTGTTTTTGCAGTCTGACAGCTGGATTTGGGCGGAGGTTACACAGAGCAGGGGCTGGCCTAGGTTTGCTGCAGCTTGAGTAGCAGTGACTTCGAGCGAGGGAACAGAAAGCATGGGTTGTTTCCCTCACGTAGCAAAGCACAAACAACAGGGTTATCTGAGACGATTGAGAACTGCTGACACTAGAAACAGGAACTGGCAGCTGCAAAGAAGAGCAGGAATGGGATGAAATGCAGTCTTACAAAAGTGAAGGAGAAAAGAAGGCCAGGGAGGATCTAAAATTGGGAGCAGCTAACAAATGCTGACAGAGACTTCTTTCCTCAAGGGCCTGATCCTGAGCACATTCAGGCCAACTTAAAGATTTCTCCCCAGATTTTTGAGATACTCTTAGCGAAGATTTCTACTCTTTGCCCCTCTCTTAAGCTGTAGTCTGCTATTCCACTGCATCTTCATGGAATGCTTCTGAAAAATACACTTAGTTTTGATGATGGTAAAGAGCAAAGAACATTTATTCTGAGGATTGTGTGAAGAAGGATCTTCACGCTCCTTCATCTCTGTCATGTCTGCCTGATGCCTGTATTCCAGTCCCTCAGCTCAGACAGCCCAGTGACTGTAGCAAGGATGCAGGACAATGATGCACAAAGGGCACACAGCCTGGCCTTTCTTGGGGTTCTGCTCTGATAATGGTGGGTTTTGATTTTTGTTGTTTGGTATTTTGAATTATTTACTCAAGCTGCCCTAAGCGCTCTGCTTCATATAAAATGAGAGCTGACAAGTACTGAGGTTTGTATGTTCCACAGCTTCATCAGCATAATTTTTATTCATTGCCTTAGACTTTTCTGTATGTCATTTACATTTTTTTGCTTAGTACTGTTTATATCTCACCTGTCAGTCTTCTAAATGAAATGACTGGCAGAATGACTATCTCCACTGCTGCTTCGCTGTCCCCTGTTATACTGCAGTTATGAAACTCTTGCATCAAAACCCAAGTTACTCTTCTGTTTTCCATCCTATCAGGTGCTCCATGGACTATTTCTGTCCTTCTCCTCTAGTAGTGACAGCTGACTTATATCACCAAGACTAAGGCAAGGAAAATGGATGCCTGTCTTTCTCCCCAGGGCTGAGATTTTATGGAGGGCAACTAGTTAACTGTTTTCACCACACAAGTCCCAAAAATACCCAGCCCATCTCTATGACAATAATTAAGGCCCATAAAGATGCAGTAGTCTTAGTACCATAAGTACATTTAGTCTTCTCTGGTTCTTCATGTTCCATTTCCCTTTAGTAAGTCATAACTACATTTATTTTCCAAATACATGAGGAACTTAAAAATCAAAGGTCAGTGCAATCCCTCTATTCTGTGACCTAAACAGTGCAATTTACTGACAAATGCTCTCCCAAATTTTCCGCTTTCTTGGAATAAGGAGAGGAAATTGAAAGAGAAGAAAACTGTGATTAGTGATTTCTTTACAATTTCTTTTTACTAGCTTGTTCCAAATTAGTTTGACCCTCCCCCCCACCTATCCCAGACATAAAAGCAGCTGCAAATGTAGCAGAGTTATCCGTATACTGTGAATGCAGTGCTCATGCTGCTTGTCACCCTGTCAAGACCCCAAACAGACTTGGAAACAAGACAGGTTGACAAATGAGTATAAATACTCTGCATGGAGCTGGTAAGACAGCAAAGTCACAATGGAGGAAAGGAGAATGTCAAAAATTAATCCCAGGTGTAATACCTCTGAGGCCAGTTGTTCAGCTAATATTTATGTTTGGTTTTCCTTCTGTAAACTTGAAGGTAGGCCTTAGCCAGTGAATGCTGCATTCTCTGTAGATGCCTTGCATGGCCTGTTGTTGCCTTGCCAAGTTTCTTATTCAATAGCACATTTTTTTCTTAAATGCTTTCTGGAGTCTTAAAACTGCTTTAATCTAACAATAAAACACCTGCATTTTATTAAGACCTGAGACTTAAGTTCCACCTCCTTCAATTTTACTGGTGTTGCCATTAGTCGGGTTAACCCTTTCATAGTCAGTTCTGCTGTGAAAGTGAAATTACATGTCTGCTACATATAACCCAATTCCACAGTCTGTATTTGGATGAAAGGAAAACCAGATCTGAGACAGACCCAGAGAGCTCCATCCAGTGCTGAGTGGCAAGGGATGCAGAACTCCTAAGGAAAAGCTGCACAGGCTACACCCTCCCTAGCACAACAGTCCTGCACTAACATGTCTGCTGGCAATGCAAAACTTGAAACTAAAATGTTCTTAACCAGCCACTTCTGTTTCAAGAGTGAGATCTTGAGTTGTACCATAGAAACTCCATATAACTAAAGGGGGAAATGTATTATTTTCCCTGTTCCTTCCCTTTTCTCATTTAATTGTCTTAAATGAGAAGCAGAGCAGCACTATACAGTGATTTTTGTGCCTGGATGTCCAAGTGTGTCATTATTATTATATTAAATTTAAAAAATGGCAGCATATGAAGTAATTGCCCAAATTCATGCAGCAGTTTAGTAGAAGCACTGATAAACTCCACTCCCAATGTACTAAGCAACTGCCTTGTTACCCAATTAATTTAACTTTTTTGATAAGTAATTATTTGCCAAGTCCACTTCACACACATCATAGAAGCACTGCCCTGCAAAGACCAAAAACTGCTAGCTATTTTACCAAATATGATCACTGAAAACAGGAGAGAGTAACTTAATGCAAACAGACAGGGACTGAGGATCTGTGCACCATCAGTTCTGATTCCATCTCTGTTGCTATCTATGTGTTTATGGGCACGTAACTTTAGTTCTTTATGACTCAGCTTCCTATCTATGCAAGAGAGAGTAATTCTTCACAGCCAGCAGGTGAATCAAGAGGTCATAGACTTCTGAGGTATTAGTCATTCATCTTAGGACTTTAGTGGCACCCCTCTACAGGAATAATTGTACTAATATGTGTCAGACCTGTATGGAGATAACAGGTACATCAAAGGTTCAGAGGTTTGAAGATACTCAAATACCACATCTATAGAGCCATACAACTTCCTAGGATAACCAGGTAGATAGTTAATTAGAAAAATATTAGTTGCTACCCAATATATATTACCAGTATAATTCATTCAATAGGTAGTTATTATTTATTGTACTGTCAGATGTGTTAGATACTGGTGTGATTTATACTAATACATCCATCCCTACAACACTAGTATAGGAAATATTATCACATACACTCGCACTCATAAAAGGAAGGGTACAAAGTTTATGCTACTCTTTTAAACAAATAATTTCCATTCATTCATACATACCAGTATATGATTTCAAATCTGTGTAGGCATCAATAATCATTGGAAATGGCCTTTATCATTATGGCAGAGACAGTTTTAGGGATATAAAACTGTTGCTATTGCACAGAATGTGACATAATGTGGGGATCCAGTAAACTGCATAGGTAGCAGTGAAAGTCATCTGGTGTGAGAGTAGCAGACAGCCCCTACGACCTAGTGCCAGCTCTGACCACAAACCAGGGAGTGCAGACTTATATCCATTGAGGAGCACAGCTTGCCTTGCCTGCCATTTGGAAAGACAAAGGCTGCATATAATTTATAATGGTAATCTAGAGCATATAATTTATAAAGGTAATCTAGAGCAGAATTTTTCACATTTGAGTCACGACTCAGAAGATTCTTACTTTTCCATTGAGTGTAAGTATGCATAAACAATCATTTTGAATTGCTTTTAAAAGTATATGTAAATAGCCTTTCAAAGTCTCTCTTAAACCAAATCAGTGTAAATCTCACATTTGTTTGAGTTTACACCCTTTAACTAGCATTAGGAAGCTGTGATTTATATTGCTGTGTAAATCACATCTGCTCATAAGCTGTGGTTTGAAAACATTGCACATCTGTGGTATCAAATGTGTGCAAATTAGAGAATTATATGACATTACCAGTCACTTACATGCAAATGCAAGCAATGTATGCCTCATTTTCTATGTAGTATTTGAAGTCATGTTATTATGTAGCATAAACTACAATCATCTACTCTCTGCTTTGACAGCAATCCAAACAGAGATTTGTAATCCCTCTGCAATCATTTTCACACAGCCATACACTCAGGTACCCCAGTCAGGAATGCAAGTTGGAAACTGTTATGTGCCTTGAAGCATGCTTATGGCCCTT
Source organism: Xenops minutus (assembly GCA_035221455.1). Taxonomy (NCBI): domain Eukaryota; kingdom Metazoa; phylum Chordata; class Aves; order Passeriformes; family Furnariidae; genus Xenops; species Xenops minutus. The sequence goes on from JAWWEE010000158.1 coordinate 29,400,647, forward strand.
CTTTATAGGTGGCCTGGTCACCATACTCATTACTTTTGAGTAAATAAAAGGTGGGGTTTCATATTTTGAAGTTGTGCTTATTGATAAAAGAGGTATATTCTTTGCAGCAACCTGGGAAAACAGAGGATTTTCAACTTTACTTTTGTCATGTATCTGTGGCTTCTTTTTGAAGTTAGTACCAGATTGACCAGAGCCAGCACCTTAAAATCCAGGATCTAGAAGCAGGCGGGGGGGAGCTGGTATAGTCAATCAGTCAACCCCTTTCAACATTACGAAGGGGGTTGTCCCCTATGACAGGTTTGCTGTATTTTTCTTCCTCTCAGTGTCTCAAAAGAGAGCGTCAGCAAGATTTTCCTCCTCTTATTTCACAGACTTGCTCCTATTTTCACCTCTTTTTACAAAAGTTTTTTTAAAATCTAGTAATAGGAACATTCCGCTTTAAATTTTATTTTTCAGTCTTGACTGTATTTTCCTTTAGAAAAATACTTCTAAAAACTTTCATCAGAAGACCCAACATTACTTATAAGCACCATTAATGAAGCCTGACAAAACAATTATGAAGAAGCTATTATCATCTTTACTTTTCATAATAAATTACAGATAAATGAATATGCAACTCAATCAAGGTTGTACAGTAAATTAATGATAGCAGCTGGAAATGTAACCTAGGAACTTTGACACACACTCCTAATGATATTATAAGCCCTGAAAATACCAGTCCTCAGACCCACTGTACCTTAGCAACATTCCTCTCATAGGACTGAAGTGTTTTTAAACTATGAAAATTAAAGAAAATGAAAAATAATGCAAATCAGTGTTTGAGTCTACATTGTTTTCCCCTCCAAAGTTAAAAGACTTTTTCTTTTTCTTCTTTTAACTTTTTCTTACAGTAGATATTGGCAGACTGATAGTTGAAATAAAATAGGAAAAAATAACAAGCATATTTTGAGTGATTACTCAGCTGGGGTCCTTTGTGACAGGAAATGCAGCTGTGTGACTAATGGGCCTGACTTTCTCTTGGCTTCCTTCCCCCTTCAAAGATCTTGTTTATTGCCCCAGCCAATTTTTTTTTTTAAATTGCTAGAAGCTAGAATTTTCCAGGAAAAAAAAAATCTTTGCAAGAGGCAAAGGCAGTAAATCTTACAAAGATCAAGGGCTGCAGAGCTCTCCCCCATCTACTCTTTTAGCCTTCCAGGCTCTTGAGTCACGTCATATCTTCCCCCACTCTGCTCTGAACATGTGTCTAGCAGATCTTTCTGGTGAGGGGAGGGAGTATGCGAATCACATTTACAGCATTCAACCCTGGAATTCACAAAGGAAGCTCTAATTCCTTCAAGGAAACCAGGGGTCTCCTAAGTCTTTTGCATTTTGTCTTTTTTTATTAATTTCCCTCCCTCTTTCTGGTCTTAACAACAGTTGTGTAGCCATACTCCATAATGACATGGCTGTTAAGTGTGAGCTATTGAGATTTGACACAACATAGTCCCATTAGTAAGGAGCCATGGAGTTTTAAATGTTGTTTGCATTTGGTGTGCTTTGTAAATCTGTTTTTTTGAGCTTCCTAAGTAACGGCAGATAGGCCAGGACCTGAACCTCCCCTGAAATGGAAGGGAAGAGGAACTGTGCATCCAAGCTCCTTAGCAGGCCCTTAACCCTGTAATTCAGTGCAAAGAAACTCTGAGTTTCCTCTCGGTAATGGGCAGAATTTGGCATGTGGTTGGATAGGGTATCTACGCAAGCAGGGTTCTGTCATCCTTTGGAGCTTCATACCCTGAAGCACAGTGGTACTGAGCCCTGTGGAGGGGCACAGTGGGCCAAGGGAGGTGTCTGAGCTGTGAAGTGCTCCCAAAGTTTTGATAAAGCAAACATGACATTTACTGGCCTGATGGTGGGCACTGGTGCAGGAGCCTGTGTGCTGCCAGTGGCAGTGCCAGCACCAGCTGTGCCACAGAGGAAACAGGTAAAACTTTGGACTAATAGTGGTGGGTTTATTCCTGCAAGGAGGTTAAATTTCAGTCAGACAGGTAAACACCAGCCTCAAAACACATGACCTGTGAGAACTGGGAGCCATTCTTCAGCCTTCACTAAGGCCCTTCTCTTTGGAAAGCTGAGGTATCAAATAATTGAAAAAGAGTTTGAGGGCTGCTCTGCAATCTACAATACTGGCATGGTTTCCTGAGCCATGTAGCAGAGGCTAAAAAAGGAGGTGAATATATTCATTACCATAAACTGCACAGAGGAACCATCAGAATGGGAGAAAAAAATGCTAAAAAAAGAGATTAAACCTTAGCTTATGAACAGACGTAAAAGAATTGAATACATGTGTACAGAGGGATCATTTTCCACTACCTACAAGAGGAAAAATCTCTGGGGAAGTGGCTGATGCCAAATATTTTCTTACGCTTCATCTATCAAGGGTCTGGCAGAATCCCTTAAAAAACAGAGCACGCATTTTGTCCAAATTGAGAATCACAATTCTGGTGATTTGGATTGCTTCACCAAACTTGAGACATTTCTCCAAAAATACAGCAGATGTTTGATGATGCACCAAGTTTTCAGCATTTACACAGATCAGATGATGTTAAGATCAGCAGAAAAAAATAACAGAATAACACAGTAAAAGACTTGAGATCTGTCCTAAAAAAAAAAAAAACTAAGCTGGGATAGACAGAAAAAAATGTTAATGTCTCACAACAGCTCTAAAATCCTGTAGAAGCTATACAGTGAGGTTAGAGAAGAGTTAGACTGGGTGCAGAAGTAGAGATCACAAGGATTCATCGGAATGGGAGCTGTGTGTATAACCTGGCGCCATGACCTGAGAACACCAGGGCAGTGCTGTAAAAAGACTAGCAGTAGGCTTTGACTACAAAGTTTTACAATTCCAGAAACTGAAGGATAAATGGAATGCAGCCCTGATGTATCTTAAAATTACACAGAACAGAGTTGTCTCCAGAAGGGAACCAGCCTAACCCTCTTGCAGCTATAGCTATATGGTCAAAACTGGAGAGCAGTAACTTCTGTGCAACAAATGCTAACAAAAGCTGGGCGTCAGTACATTCTGACAGCGAGGAAGGATTTGGCACTCGTCCATGAATGTTAAAAGTATCCTGTTTTGTTTTTTTTTTCCTTAATAAGAAGACTGTTTTAGAAAACTGACCATAACCCACTTACTATGATTGCCAAAATGGCCTGGCAAAGCCCCCTCTCCTCATGAATACAAGGATTTATTTTTTTCAGTTATAAATTTATGATTTGCAGATTGGGAGGGAATTGGTGGGTTCAAACTTAATCCCTAGAGCATTTGATGAAAAAGCAATGATGCAAAGTCCAGAGCTAGACTTGCATTTGATGAAAAAGCAATGATGCAAAGTCCAGAGCTAGACTTTGTATGTGATGATTTGTTTAAAAATTTTTGCTTGTGATGGAGATAAGACCCAGTGGAAAGTGTATGTGCCTGTCACTTGGAATATTCTCATCCCTGTTGCTGACTTCAGGTGAAGTATGACTAATGCATCCTGGATAGAAAAAAAATTATAACTTCTCTTGATTCTTATTTGTACTTCCCAGAGGTAATCTTATGATAAGGCACTACAACTAAGCAGGCAGCATAAAATAAGGTTTAGCTCTTCCAATCTAGTTCCATTACTCCTAATCAATGAGTTGGTAGGAAGCAGTGCTAAAACAAATTGGTTACTAATCAGAAAAAGTGTAGAATTAGGCTGTGATCTGATTCTAGGTCTGCTACATCAAGGTGGAATACATGAAGTCTGTCAACCACTGATCTTTTGCTTGACAAAAACACCTAAAAACAAAAATGCAAGTTATTTTCATTCTTGCAGTCTTTCAATTCCTTGACATCTTCAAAGGTGTCATTGAAATCATGGGGTTTTTAAAGAAGAGTAAAGAAACAATCAAGGCACAAAAAACTTAGAACAGCTAACCTGCTTCCCCGACAACTGTAGCTGTCATTCCGGTTCCAGAGATGTAAACAACACTGCCATTCCTCAGGATTCACCAAGTACAGTTTATGTGCAGCTGGTTGTAACTATTTGCAATTGCATATCAGCACAATTTGTCCGAATTTTATCCAGGAAAACCCTGTGACTTTAGGACCTCTGACATTAACGACTGCCCTTTCTAGTATGAGAAACTGACTGAGGTGATACAAAGTTCTAATTTTATTATGAACAGCCGAATGAAACCAGATGTATAATAAAGCACATCCTTCATAGCCAGCCTAACCACTGGATGCGCAATGAAGACAACTGCAGTTGAGCCATGGGGAAATAATCAATTTATAAACAAACTTCTCCAGCACTTTGAGATGAAAACACTACACAGAATCAGTTTAATTCACTCTACTTAAGTGACAAACTTGTATTTCATGTTATTGTTTTCCCACTTTTGCTACGCCAATCACACTGCAATTCCAAATGTCTTCACTCTATTACAGAACAGCAGTCTGACATGTTCAAAAAAGCCAGCAAAGTAAAAAAAACTTGTGACGGAAATTGTTCCTATGCGTTCAGCCTGCTCATGCTCACATACTGTTCATGTTCCATTTCTCTCTGTTTAGTTAACAAGTGGAATTAATATGGTTCTGAATTCTGGGTGTACTTTACCCATCGGTAGCATGTCCTAGGCACTGTGTTCTGTTGCATGACGGTGGCTGTGCGTTTAGGCTCCTGGCTGTCTTCATCTTCTACTCTGATGCATTCCTGACTCTGGAATATATCACCTCATGAGCAGAAATAACCAACCTATGTGTAAACAGCTTCAAATTCTGGGGCAATTTGGAGATTTTCTCTCCCCTTTTGCTGAATCCTTTAAAAAGGACTAAAAGCAGTGTGTTACCTCGGAGATCAAAAGCTCTGGATTGTCTTTGGCCTGGCCAACTGAAACTAGATGTTAGATGAGGTCTAAATTAGGAATCCGCTGACTGCATGATGTAGCTTCACCCAAAATGTAATGCCACTGTTGTTACAAGTGAGTCACATGGCCTCATGCACCTCTGTTTCTTCACCTGTGACATGCAGACAGAAGCACTCAGCCATACCACAACGTCTATTGAGAGTTCATTGGCATTTCCGAAGGCTTTGGACATTCTTGGATAAACAGTGCAGTAGGAACAGAAACTAGTTGATACTGTATCTTTCTCTTTTGGTGATACCCCTCTGCTGTTGGTATTGTGCTCTCAAATTCCTGAGTTAAGCTTGCTTGGGGGATTTAGGCTTAAAATCTTCATTTCCTTCCTCAGAGAGGATGCTGGAATACACCTTTAAGCACAGCAAATCTCACATGTCCAGAAACTTCACTCAAGGCCTCTGCTAACTGCTTCCATCTGACATTCCTCACCTTACCTCAACCAAGTATGATGAGAACAATTTAGTACATGTATGTTTTGCACACCCTGCAACCCCATGCATTTTGAAGGCCTGACAGAACATTCTCTGCCACAGCAAATGATTTTCTGTAGATGAGAAGCTTGGTTTATAGAAAAATCCTGCAACTATATGCCCATGTGATTGCAGATTTACAAGAAAAAGCAGAACTCCTGAGCTCTTTACAGTGAGGTATAGTCCCATGCCCGGATACACATTTCTGTTTCAGGAACTGAGCTCTATGTCTACGTGCCTTCAAGAGGCCTTGTGTGTCCAACTTCATCTTTGTTTCCCTATCTGTAAAACTGGGATTACAACACTCTCTTATAATAGAGGGGTTTAGAAATGTCAATTTCTAGAAGTTTTAACAAATGTTAAATATTGGTTTTGATCTTGTTCCCTTACAATGAAGCCGTTCAATTCTTCCATCCTCTGCTATTAAAAGGGTCCTCTTCCCTTGCAGTCTTCATGCTATTTAATTGAATTGTACAGGGTAGTTTTATGAGCCAACCTCCCTTATGTAACTGATTTTTGCAGTTACAGAGGGGAGGAAGATGGGCATTTGGACACCAAGTAACAATTTTGCGAGTAGAAGTGAGGGAAATGCTGACAAAAGCATTGCCATAAATAACTCTTTCACCTCTGTGCTCTCAGAGAAGCTCTGTCTGTGATAGCTCCTCTTTCACAGTATATCTAGGACTGAACAGCTCACAACCAGAAAGTACCAGCACAGGTGAAAAGCTCACCCACACAGGTGGCAGGTCCTCAACCACAATCCCTGTAGCTCTTGAATTTTGCACTTTGCAGTGGTGATTCAGCTTGGTGATGGCATTGTCACTGGACCAGGAGAAGAAATAATATCCATATCAATAACAGCAGGTAATGCTAGTGATGACATTAATGAGCATTTGCATTAGGGTGGAATGGGTCTGGTCTCTCTGCTAGAGCACCTCCTGTACAGGGCAGAGAACTTGAGGCTGGAGGATGGGAATATTCCTTGGGGAGCAGGGTCTCACAATGAGGGCAATGTACATCAGACAGAGCTCTGTGTCCAGGAGCTGTGGATTGCTGGGGGGCCCCGCCGGCTGCTGTAGCAAGAACTGGGTTGAGATCGGCTGGAGGCATGGGCTCCTCGCGCCAGCTCTGTCCTTCAACTGTCTCCTTGAAAGCCACACTTGGCCCACACATTACAGCTACTCAGAGAGGCAGCGGTTCACTTCAACACACATGCTCACACATAGCTAATGGAACTGGAATTATTGCAGCCATTTGGAAAAGAAGGAAAATATATAACACCAGGCTGGATAAAACATTAAGACACTGTCGGCTTGATGTGGGCAGAGCTCCTGCCAGCTGAAGCATTTGCACCTGGAAATCCATGAGGCAGGAGACTGGTGCTGGAGCATTTCTGTTGCCATCAGCAAGATAGCAGCTCACTCACACGTACTCAGACTCCCAGGAGGCCAGGCCTCAGGGCTCCTCAAGGAGGTCAGTTTTTTATATAGTAAAGCAAACAGTTTAGCTAATCAAGTATTTTTTTTCTTTTCTTTTTCTGAGGCTCTTGGCATCCAGCCCCATTACTTGCAATCTTTAATTTGTACTGTGGCTTCCTTTTCCCTGTTGCCTTCTCACTCAGTGCAATTTTCCCACACACTTATTTCCTAACTCTACTTCTACAGAGGTCTTAATTTAGTTCACACCCAAATTTATCTCAATCCTACACAAAGCTGATGGTACCTCACCATTTATTCCTGTAAATGATTGTCGTCAGGAATTCATGAGTCTAAAAAGTTTATGAAAAAAAACAAAGTCTTTTTTTGTGTTGTTACTTACAAAGTAACTTTATTCATATGCATTTATAGAAATGGATTGTGGATCAATTTAGACCTTCTTTTTGGATATAAAGCTGCCTGAGTCTCAAAATTGGGAGTTTTAGAGGATCTGTGTATGTCCATGATAGCGGTGGACTGAAATTTACACATACTACTTACAATCTGATCATGAAAAAGCGTCTTATCATACAGCTTCCTATAAGGGAGCAGATTCTAATGAAACAAAGTCATATTTTGGGATATTCTCCCTCCCACTTCCATGATGCTAAGAAAAGAATGGAAAAGATAAAGGCATTTTTTTCTGTTTAGCACAGCAACATGGTCCATAACACTGTGTCATTTGTGCGGAGAAACTGATGAAGGCAACATGCAAACAAATATCTCAACTAAAACCACAGCAAAATCCCAGTAAAAATAGATAGCTACCTAGTTCTCACTTGTCAACATGGCAGAGGCTGGCTGCTCAACAGCTGATAAGAGACAGAGGAAGAACCTGAGTGAATACCGGCTCACCTGAACTCTAGGTTCTGCCTTCTGAAATCACCTTTAAATGGTCTCTTCTGAAATGCTGCACAGAACCCAAAGTGTTCCTTCAGTCTGCACACACTCTAGGAGCTGCAAAACAACACCATTCTGAAACAGATGCACAGCCTCCACCACACATGTAGATTCACCTGATCTCATATCATGTAAGGCAAGTACTTCTCCTCCTTCCCTCTGGCCATTTCCAAACACATTTCTACGGAACTCCTGGGCCTCTGAATGGTGCCCAGGTTGGCAGGACAGTATTTTTCAAGTCACATCTGCAAACAGCTATCAAGGCCTGACAGACATTCCCCATATTTCTGCCATAACTGTTCCTCATAGCCACTTGTGTGGCAGGCACAGAAGGGTTTCAATGAATTGCAGTGAGGAAGGAGTTAAAAGCACTGTGAGACACTGAGCTAGCAAGCAGTGGATGAGCTGTGTGCCCATCTTCTGCCAGGCAGCAGATCAGAGCCCAGGACCAGCAGACAGGACACAACAGGCTGTTACTCATTGGCAGCCCTTGCAAAGAAGTCCCTTCCACTGAACAAAACCACACATTAGAATGCAGATCCTGCAAAAATGTGCACTGTGCACACTGTGTGAGGCACTCGGTCCAATACTTCTCATTAATTTCAGAATCCACCACTGAAGAAAATACAGCTCTTTATAAGGTGGGACATGTTTTAAAAGAACAGTTGGTACAGATTCAACTTGTATAAAGATGCACAGCTATGTTAAATACCAGGGGGGGTTTGCTGATTTATACCAGCTGAGAAGTTGGCCAATATTCTTTTGGAAACACCAACTCTCTCATTGCCAGTAGAAATGCTGGGAAATACAAGAAGAAATGGAAAATGGAGCACATTTATGTGAAACAGCATCGATGCAAAACAAATGTCTGCTCACTGCACAAAAGCTGAAATAATACCGTTGTTATTGGAACTGTGCTACAATAAAACAAGCTGGATGAGTAAACCAGCAGTGCATCTAATCTCCACTGGCTGCCTTTCCGGTCCCCAAGCTCCTCATCTATTTTTATCTCTTCTTTTTTCAATATAATTTTTGGTTTACAAGCAATAAATCTACAGCTCTTGGGTCCCCAAGACCTGTGTGCACCCTTGTTGGCAGGCCACTCAGCATTTAGGATTCTACCTATAGAGTTTCAGCTATAAGACCACAGCACATGGAGCCTAGGATTCAGATTCATGAAACACTGTGGCCCAGAGAGCACAGCAGAGGCATGGGGCATCACAAAGGTTCCTGCACTGACAGAAGTAGGCACCACACAGGTCTGTCTGAGAAATTTTGGGATGGGCTTGCTTCCAGACTTGAAAGAGCACACAGATTTGGGCTGTGCTTTATCCAAGCTCCATGACGCAGCGTAGGGCACATAGTGATAACATGCCATGTGCTCAGTGGTCCTGCAATCACTAGGGGAAGAACTAGCATTAAAATGGCACTGGCAGTCAGAGTTTGCTGCTGTGTCTACACCAAAAAAATGTTGCTCCCATTTTTCCATGGATAGGGAAATTTTTAGTGACGCTATTTGCACCTTAGAACCTTATATGTTACCTGTTACAGAGTGTAATATTTGGAAGCAGAGGAAAAGATACCCTGATTTCAGAATCACTGGGCAGGTGATGGGAACTGTGTTCATGAAACGAGACTTTACTGTTGTTTTTTGGCTGGGTGTGGTAGCCCTTCCTTGAGAAAAGTGTGGGTGAAATTTTGGAATCACAATACTTCTTCATTTTTCTCTGGTAAGCAAATTATGGTCCTAGAAACGGAGCCATTATTTTTCTAATTTTTCTCTGTTCTCTTTAATGGTTTCATTAAAAAGACATACAACTAGTCACCTTGAGCTCATACATGCTGGGAAACATCTGTTAATTGAATATTAAGATATCCAGAGTGTTATAATGGATAGAAACTACTGGGATATGATGCTAGCTTACAGCCTTCCCTTTCATTCCAAGAGTACGTGCTTCAGGGAGCAAGGGAGAAGAGTATATGAATTTAATTTCAGACATTCACTTTTTAGGTGCCCCCAAGGGACATACCCATTTCCTATATAAGGTTTGGTCTGTTTGCAATTAAGCTCTCTTCTTTGCATATTTCCGGATAGATTAAAAATAGCAAAACCAGCTTATTCTTGGACTTCTGGAGAAAAACAAAGCCTTTGCTTCCAGGGTTTTTAAAGCACTGATCAGACTCATAGATCTTGAAGGGAGAATTTGTCCATGAATTTTTTATGCTGGATAAACAGGAATTTCCAAAGATAAGAGAAAAGGTAAGAGCACATTTCTAGAACTGGAGACCTTTTAAAGCAACTTAACATTTAATTTTGTTTAAAAATGAAGGCTGAAAAATAATGTTAATAAAAGGTTGAGTGCTATTTACACAGAAAGCTCAAGAGCAGTTCAAACCTCTCCCACCATTCTCACAACCAATGGATCAATTTCCAGAGCTGAGAGGCTTGCTGAGCTCCAATTACACTTTTCCTCTTATTCTTTTTCTGTTGGGATTAACATCATCAATCCATTTAATCCAAAATGTAAAGCTGGGGGGTTTTTTGATGCAGTCATCCATTCTCAAGGACCTTTACAGAAACAACTCATTTATAACAGTGTCTAAATTGCTATCAGATGGGATTGATTCCCATACATCCCTAACAGCCTGAGGTTGGACACATGATAGTGATCTGCAACTGATAATTTCTTCCCTAATGTTTAGGCCTCTCATTTGCAGAAATTACCTGGAAGAGGGGCCATTTTCCAAAGAAGTGCCTGACCACCATGTTGTGAATTTTAGTCTTTTGACAGTGTTTTTGCTGTTTTCATTTTGCAGACTGCTCGGAAATCAATGGATTGACTGATGGATCCATGGACAATGAAATTAAAATCACTGATATGGTAATTTTAGTGTTAGTTATTAACACTCTCATGTGCTGACGACAAAACCAGGATTCAAACAAATACAATAAAAGTTATTTGTTAGCTTTCTTAACGTCCATAAAACCCTTAGGGCTACATTCAACTCAACAGTGGAAATAACTGGCTTCCTGACTGATGAAACATTTGACAGGCTGGTAGAGTAAATTGTATGGCAAATATTTAGGACTACAAACAAGGTCAGGCACCAGCAGATTCAGAGGAGTGTGTGGACTGGGTACCAGCTTGATAGAGCACAAGGACTGGAAGAACAAGAATACGGCAAGTTGGGACCCAGGTACATCATTAGCAAAGTTGAGAACTCCAGACTGTAAGAGGAAGACTAGCTAAGTCTAAGATGAACCAGTGGAATTACATTGTGGATGCTTCATAGAACATGTCCACACAATGCCTGGCTCTTACGTGCCTGCCTGGCCATTGCTTTCAGAGTGCTGCACTGACCCAACAAAACTGTAGAAAGACACTGAAAGTGATGATTCAGGAGGGAGAGAAGATCACAGCCATGCAAACAAGAGACACATTTATTGTTGAGTAGCATATGCTTTGGAAAAATCTACAGGGCCATTAGTAGAGGGGAGAAAAAGACATGGTTAAGCAAGATACAAATGAAATGGCCCACACCACCAGGCTGCACTTAGTTTCTCTGCTGTGCAGCAACACAGGAAGCACTGATGGCCCATTCCATGCCTCTTATGATGGCAGGGTGGTTCTTCCCTACCACACTTGATTCCTAGGTCTGTACAAGAAGCAGCACTCAATACCATAATCCTTAAAGACACAAGCAGCCTTGAAGAAGTCAACAGGACTATTCAAACAAGACTGGTTATAAGAGCTCATGTTGCAAAATCATCTCCTTATTTTGGCAGAGAGAAGCATAGTAACAAGTTCTATTGTTCTGGCAACATAAGCACTATTTCTGAGGACATAATAAAGGCTCTGCTGTGTGACAAGAGTCATAAACAGACCATACAAAATAATACAGACTTTTGTAAAAAATGTTTTAAGGGTTTTTAAAAAAATATTCTTTGAAATGGAAGTGCTCTTGATCCACTTTGGTTCTCAGCAATGTTAAGAACATGAAGATCTTTCTGGTACCGTGGCCTATAAAGAGTCAACTCTCTAGCTCCTAAATGTGCTCCTGTACATTTCCAGGGCATTTCTTGGAAAAAAAATCCCAAACAACAGAATAACCTCCTGTCCATCAAGCAAGATTTCACAACAATTACAGTACCAGGCACAGAGAACTCTGCCTGCCTGGCCCACAGCCACACCGCGGGCGGCAAACTTTCTAGCTCTCACAAACTAATTAGGTTCAGGTCAGGTATGTGACTGAGAGAACTCCAGGGAGAGTGGAGGGTGAAGCAGAAAGTCATGTTGGTGATTCAGCCAGGGGTCTTGAAAACATTTTTGAAGTTGTTTCCTCAGAAATAAGTTTTGCACGTGAAAGGAAAGTGATTTCATTTCTAGGAGTACAGAAAAGGAAAACTTTCTGATAGAAAAATGAAAGTGAGGACTCTTTGTTTAATAAGTAAAGAAGCAACTGATTCATTTGTAAAAAAAATTTACAGCAAGTTTATAGTGTCTAACAGTGGAGTGGGATGGGTGACAAGAAAGCAAAAACATTTTAAGTTGCTATTATCAGCTCTCAAGACAATCTTGGTTTCTAGTAAGAAACTAGAGCTGCAAGGGAATTAATTTTGAAATTCCAGCAAAGCTTCCTGCACACATAAAGACAACACAGGAGTGACTTCAATGTCTGCACATGAAATCAGAGGAGTGAAAAAGACTCACTGCTGGGTTTTGTATTAGATACTGCAAACCTTTAGTAGTAGACATACTGCAAGGCTATGCAGTGCTGCTTTGTGCCATTCTGTTCTGTGAGGAGTGGACCTTTCCCCCAAAGCCATAAAATCATAAACTAAGGTGCCACAAACGATATGATTTCTGTTCCACTCCAACACTGCATCTGGCTCCTCAGAAAGACTACTTACAAGTTAAAGTAGTGCCATGCCAAAGTACTGTCATATTCTCCATTTCTTAACATTTTCACATTACAGCTTTCTGGGAATTCCCTAGGTCAAGTATAAGGCATTATGCTTAAGGCAGAGTGACTAGAGAAGAGCCTGTGGTCGGCGTTACACAGGTAATCTTGGTTCTGTATTGGGTCTTTTGAGTAATGTGACTCTGTCATCAGCAGATGCAAAAAATGTCCAAGTGAACAACCTACTGTCCAGATACTGCTCAACAGCCTTCAATCCAGTTTTCAGTTGCCTGTGACACAGCTCTGTCTGCTATGTGACACATAGCTGTAATGACTGGTGAAAGCAATAAAAGAAGCGACATGGCAGAGCTGTGATGGTGAGAGATGGATATGAACTTCATAGGATCAGGTATGTCTCATTCCACTTCTGGGTCTTTCAGATATGTCAGTATAAGCATGAGGGATTTCCTATTATGTTTGCATTGAACATCAGAAAAAAATTTTTCACTGAGTAAGGAGTATAGTACTGGAACAGGTTACTCAGAGAGGCTGTGCAATCTCCATCCTTTCATGGTTTTTTTCATTACTCGGCTACACAAAGTCACAGCTGACCTATTAAGTGCTGGCAACACTTCTGTTTTGAGCAAGATATTGGACCAGAGACTTCCAGAGGTCCCTCCTTAACCAACATTTCTATGATGCTATATGTCTCTTGGCTCCCAGAGCTGATCTGACAAACCATGTTTTGGAAGGACCTTTGTAGGGTGAGAGGTCATGGCTGGTAACATCTACCAAGCCTGGAATGGTTGGAATGGTTTATGTGGAGCAAGCTGTCTGAGTGTAGGCCTCCAACACCTACATGTAAAGCCTCCTTTTGAACAGAGACTGAATGCCAGAGATACGGTGAAATACTGCTGATGAGGTGACAGTACTCACAGATCAGTGATGCTCAATTCCCTTATGCAGCCAAGGCTTCAACAAAAAAAAGGTGTTAGTCTCCTGCAGGGCTCTTGTGACACTCTTTAGTAGCAGTGGTGAGAGCAATTGTGCTGGTGTATGTTACCTGCAATTACTCAGAGGGTAGGCTTATGGCTGAGTTACAGGCTAGCATACACCTTAACTTTTTGTTTCCTGCTTCTAAGACAATTATATTTAGCTGCTTCCCACATTAAAGGGACCAGAAGAGACTGCACTCTTTCACTACCCAGAGAGGCAGATCCCAGACTGGACTGGCTGCAGGACCATGCTGGAGTCATGCAAAAGCTGATAGTTCCGTGGGGACACTTCTGTGCAAGCTGACAGACATAGTAGAAGTATGCACAGAAAAGACAAAATTCTTTCCACAAAAACACCGTTTGCACAGTTCTGCCACACACTTCATTCATAGCTCTTTGCTGGTTTGTTCCCGGCCCACATTTCTCCCCCACAGTTCAGAGCCAGCTCACACACTGCTGCAATATCTTCATCTCTGCCATTCCTTTAATCCCTCTCATAACCCCAGCACATTCACCGCTTTCAGCACAGAGGTGTCTAACAGAGATGACGGAACCTGAGAAGTGCATATACTAGTTGGACATAATAGTTGGACATAAGGGAGATCCAGCGGAATGCTCACCCTGGGTGAGAACTTCTCCATTAGCAAATGCAAGTTAAGATGTGAACATGTCTCTGAATGAATTATGTTCTCTAAAAAGTGCCAGGAGTACAGCTCAACTCACAGTGAACATATGGAGCTTGATCTAACAACCACAGGATATCACCTGGCACTACCAATGTGCTACAGAAAATCTTTTCCTTGAAAAAAGCCCTAAAAACAGTGTATGTCAGTGTGAAATGTACTGATGTAGACTTCCAACTGACTGCAAATAACATTGCAGAGATTATTTTCTTTTGTATATTAGCTTGAACAAATATTGAGCAGCTGAGAATGCTTTGGTAAGAGTCTCAATCTTAGCATGAGACCTTACACAGGCACAGAAAAATATTTAGAGAATGAGATAATTTTGAAAAATGCACTGATGTTTTTAACAGGGGCTGTTTCTCAGGAACGTTTTGCTGACACAACCCTAATAGCAGGACTACCAATGCTTTGTGGGACCTCCATGAAGCATAAACCAACTTCATCACCCTCTAAGCTGGCAAGGATGTTCAAGAGTATTTAGGGCAGTAGATCTTGTATTCTGCTATACACAGTCGTTATCTCCAACACGTTTGTTAGTCATAAATATATTAATCTCAGTTTTCTCCATAGAGAAGCCTAAATATATTTAGGAGCCCTAAATAATGAAACTATGATGGTAGTTAAATCATCACCACACAAAACAGTAGGATGTATGCTCAAAAGGATTCTTCATGTCAACTCAATAGAGAGTAAAAGCTTCTCACACCCTACAAATACAAATAAAGATCTTTATCTACTTTCTAATAATGACATAGGGATAAACTCTGTCTATTCTTGCATATATATGTGTAAGAAATCTTCTCTCCATACAGCTCCTATTCAAGAGACTAGCTTCAATTAGTCTTAAGCATTCCTGTTCTGCTTCCTCCAAAATTGTCCACTCCATATTAATGCCTGCCTGCCAAATCACATTAATTCCATAGTTGTATCCCTGTCATAAGCCATTAGTTCCACAGTCTTGCTACGCATAATACATACATTCCACATTCTTTTCCTTAATATGCAAATCTTCCCAACCATGGTCTCCTTTGTTTCGGTGCCTCTCTACCCACCAGAATATGCAGAAGGGCTCACAAACTGATCCTCTGGATATACTCAAACACAACCGGTAAGTTTTTTGTGATCTGTATGTAAGGACAGGAGAGATTTTGAGGTTCCCTCCTAAGTCTTCAATTGCTTAAGCATTGCCCAGATTCCTGATGTCTTTCACCTGCACCAGGTGGTTTACACTGGTCATTATGAATTTCATTTCAAGGTTCCTAAACAACTGATTTTGTTTACAGTAAAAAACCTTTCCAATGGCCCAAAGCAGTATTGAGTCATACACAGGCTTAGGTGAACAGCCCCATCACTGCCACTGTCTTCTGCTGTCAGAATCTCACCAGGGCCTTACTGGACTCATGGCTATGCACTGCATTTAATCAGTTAGAGATACTTGTTTTAGGAAGAGTATCTCCTCCTTTTTCCTATAAGGTGTCGGTCCTAACGGTTCCTGCCTCTATTTCCTTCAAATGGTTTCCCTTCAAAATCTGCAGCTGGAACCTAAAACACAGTCATCTGAACATTTTACTTGTTCAAAAATACAATAAAATAGATGAAGTGGCACTGTGCCCCAACAAAATCCAGGATGTTTCACTTGCTCCAGCAAATTCTCTTACATGATGACATTGTGGTACTCAAGACCTCTACTCCATTTCACTGACACAACCATAGTCAATAGACACTTGGAGCTGGCAAAGTCCATGATAAAACTCAGAAAGTTCTGGACCCTACTAATAGTACAATTTCAGCCCTAGAGGGTGAAACCAGATCTTGTCATTTTTAGGACATAATGTACAACACAGTTCTTCCCACAATTTCCCCTAATCTCCCAATTGCAATGGCTGGCACCATCTGCCTCTGAGCAGGGAGATGGCTGAAGAACAGCTGAGACCTTGGTCTTACCATCCAGATTTATCACTATTCTTAATTTGCGCACATGCTACAGTGACGTGTGCATTACATATGCTTAGACTGCATGGCTGAACGCTCATGCTAAATCAAGCTGTAGATGATTTTACAGCTGCCTCTGCTCCTTGAGCAGTGGGAGCAGCTCTTGCGCATTTCTGAAAGGCAAACTGCAGCCAAGCGGCTGGAGCTGTAATTCTTCAGCCTGATCTCTCCTGTCCCAACTACCGTGACTCCCTCATGCCCCGAAATTCTTTGCTGCTTTGTTTATGCTGTAGAAAACATCTGTGAGGGTATATGGCCAAGGTGAAAGATTTTGGCACACAGCTCTTTTTCATAGCTCAGCTTAAAGGGAAAATATGAAGACTGCTCCTCCTTCTCAGAGAAGAGGAAGGGTGGAGCTGAGAAATGAGATCAGCCTGCAGCTGGGCCAAATAGCAGACTGGCTGTCCCACTAGCCCCTTTAAAGGAAAAGGGAATTGGGTTTTTTTTCAGTAAAACAAACCACACTGCAGAAGAGGAAAGGTTTAACTGAAAGAAACTGGATCAATTTTTAGAGGAACCATTTAGATCAGGAAAATCTTCAAGATGTTGGGATGTGTTAGGCTGAACATAATATTTCAAAAGAGTGCACAAATCATGCTGCAGAGATCGTTTAAAACCAGGGCAACATAACAATAAAAATCTGAGAACACCCCCACACTACCAGGAGATGGGCTCAATTACATTGCAGGTCTTTTCCAATATTTAACTTCTATGACTCCTTATAGAATTGGGTCCTGTAAGGGGAAGGAGAAAAAAGTTGGCTTATTACCTTTGTTGATTAACACATCAACTTTCTCAAGCATTGAAGTACTTATAGGCCTACAAAGTATAGACTGTAGATAGAGAACTGCAGATTTCCCTGACAAGATGTAGTTTATTACTGACATTCTGCAGTGGAGCAGAGAAGGCAGAACATGGCCCTTGCATCTATCTGCCTTTCTCAGTTCGGCTCTGGAAGACAGGGAAGGAGAGAGGAAAATTCCTGCTGGGATGTGAAGGACTTGGGAGATGACAAGGAGATTACAGATTTGCTTTAAGGACCAATAAACAGGCAGGCACCACTTTATTCCTCCCTGAATTGCAGCCGCTCAGAGGTGAAACAGCAAAACTCTTTACAAAACACAGGGAAGCTTAGGATAGGAGGTAAGGAGTCCTCAGGTATTGTTTAATAGGAAACTGAGACAAAAAAGTCAGGAATCACTCAGAAGCACTGTGTTGCTATGATAAATGAAAAGGTCCTCTTGGAACTAAGTCCAGTTCCGTCCCCAGTCACACTCAGGGCATTCCCCTCTCTTGCTGTGAGGTCAGTCCCTGCTCACACACAAGGAGGCTCAGCTACTGCCAGATACACCCCACTGGTATGTAGCAGCTACATAACCTCTAGGACAGACACAAAGCTATCTGTGAGCTCTAAGCAGAAAGATGACACAGGCTGAGTACTAGGGATCCATCTATGATCTGTCATGAGCAGTTGCACAGCTGAGCAGTGAGTCACTGCTGGTGGGGGACATGCAGCCATGCAAGCAACAATCGCCTCTTCCACCCTCCTTTCCCTCTGTCTGCCCTTCACCCAGATCTAGTTAGGCTCCAAATTAATTTTACAACCTGGAATGCTGTTAACACAATCAAATTAAAAAAGAAAAGCTTATCTTGAGGGAAGGTAAAAATAAGCTCCCTTCTCTGTCTCACAGCTGTCTCCTCCTCCTCAGCATGTGTTCCTGAAACCTGGGGCTGCTCCAAGCATTAAATGCACTGGAAAGCATATCCTTGGGCCAGCTGTGATCTGATCATGGCACATTGGCTGCGGGTAAATCAGAAACCAACTGATAGGCCCAGGAACAATGCAGCTCCTTGTTAGGCTCTGAGAACAGCCATAGCCTTCAGCCTCCCCCTGTCCTTCCTCAGCCAGCCTTCAGCAGAGTGGGATGGCACGACAGCTTCTGTAACATATCCTGCAAGATCCTTTCTCACCAACCCTGTGTTGAACTACAGTTATTTTCTGTTTTGAATGACATGCTCCTTGTATTGTGAGAGACTCTGGGTGGGGGCTGTTGCAGCCTCTTTGGAAGTGGATGCACATCTAGTCACGGGCTGATACTAATATTTATGTGCAAGCTGTTGTGGGGCAGACTGGGAACAGCACCTGGGACCACAGTTCCTCTGGAATCCCAAGGGCTGGAAGCCTCTGGGGAAGCTGCTTCTCATCAGCCCTATGGAGCACATAGTGCATTGCACAGGTCCCAGGAACCAAATTTTATCTGGCCTCACAACTTTGCCGATATTTTGTAGGCTTTGTATGTTTATGACATTAAGTAAGCATTATGGAAATCAAGCAATGGCACAGAGCCAGAGTCCTCTGCTTCTCCCAACTCATCTCACTGCTAGCAAGGCTGTTGCAATTCTCAGGAGCAGATGCTGCAGGAAGTGGGTTAGTGGTGGGACAAAGCTCGATCTTCTCCATGGCAATATTCTGAGGGGGAACAAAGTGCTGTCTGGAGAGAGAAGCAGCCATAGCCAATACAGATTTGAGGCAGTTTACAAAAATCTGCAGAGAAAAAACTGGTGCATTACCAAGTCTCAAAACTAACAGTGCTTTGCATTTATATCAAAGAAGCATGATAAAGCATCAATCAGAGTTGCCCACCGTGTTTGCCGATACAGCCCCATCTTCAGGGTAAATATGCTGTTCCAATCAATTCCCACTGCAATTTTGATTAGACACAACAATTTCCTTGCTTCCTGCCCTAAACAGTTGCCATGTTGTACCACAGCTGCATTTTGACAGTTCCATAAAGGCTCCAAATACATTGGTTCTAGCAAATTTCTGTGTAAATATGGATCTTAAATTAGGATCCTTCCAATTAAAAAAATACTGCACTGGTGCAAGGCTCTACAAATTGTTGATAAATGAAAACTACAGACTTCTTCTGTACATTTTACTAGTCCAAACTTCTTAATAAGGTTGGGATTCTACACACCCTTTATAGGAACTACTTGATCATTACCAAAACAGTCTCTTGCCTGGTGGGTAGCTCTTATGAGGATATCAGCGCCAGCTCACAAAAGAAATAGAGCAGAAAGTTAATTTTCCTGAAAATTAGTATTGCTTTGGATAGCTGTAGTAAGCTTCTAATCACATCAGAACTGACTCTGCAGCTGTGGCTCAAATGTGTATATACTTTTCCACTCTACTGACTTTTGCTGTGAAACTTGGACCTTTTGAGCTAAAACATCCCTGAAGCTGGCCCTGATATTCCAGTCTACTGCAGTTGCACTAGAAGTGAAATTTGCCTGGCTAGATCAGACCTAAATAATTAAAATGCTCAGTGAGATGTTTGCAGAGATTAAATCTTTTATGAAAAGTCTGTGAGAACCATATATTGGGCAATCACAGCAATGAATATGGGGTGCAGCAACTGACTATAGAGCCAGCAAAAATTTAACATTAGGAAGTTTTACTAAACCTTAATCACTATTCTACAAAGAGAACTATCAGGATTTTCTTGATACATTGAACTCAATAAATTTGCTTTGAATAGCTGTCTGTGTGTGTGACAGAGAGAGAATTAGGCTGGAATGCTAGAAGGATGTCAGCCAAGCTTTCAGCATCTGGAAAGCAGAAAGCAGAACTATATTTAGTGCACAATGACTTGCAATAATTTGTGAGGGGGGGAGGGGTAGAGAGGAACAAAAGACAGCAAGAAAAAAGTACAAAACTTAAGTTGGCAGTGTTAGGCAATTAAATGAATTATAAAGAAAAAAAAAACAAAAAAAAAACAAAAACCAAAACCCAACAAGACTGGGAGAAGGATAAATGAATCTCTGGGATATATATTATTATAAGAGTTTCTACAAGTAGAAATGCTGTATAGAGTTAGCAGACATATTTATAAACATGCTACAGATAATGCATACTTCAGTATAAATACCACCTCTAAGAACTTCTGGCACAAAATATTTAGGGCATTGACCTCTGATGTACATTCATTTCCTTTATGTGGCTGAAATGACCTAAATATGGTCCTTAGTTGGGCACGGAAAACTTTTTCCATATGGTAACACCTTCTGCAAGGGTACTCCATGGTGTAACTGTACTCAGTTATGAATATGTTATGAAGTTTTTGCAAAACATGTTTAGGTTACCATTCGTTCTCCTACACCTACTTGTAAACAGAACAAACACCAAATAAAAGGCTACCTTTCATAGCTGCAGTACATTCAAAATTAAAATGGTATAACACTTTCTAAGTTCCTTACTGCCATTATAAAAACAAGGTGTTGAACAATCAAATCCCCTTTCCATCACTTACACAATTTTTGTTCTGTCCTTCACTTCATTTAAACATTCCATCAGCATTTCAGGGTCACTCTTGTTTCCTGGCAGTTTCTCAGACCTGAGATCCCAGGATCTCAGAGACTCTATCTTCAGTACTTTAAAGCATACCTCAAATAACAAACGTGACCTATTAAAACTGAGGCACAGATCTCAGGCACACTGATGCTGGTTAACGGGTAACTAAGATGAAAGCAAACAGTATTACTGACAAAACAGTAAAAAAATGATCATATATATAAATGTCAAAGTATTTTCTGGTGTTCAAATTAATCTGGCTTTCAGCTTCCAGGCAGCAGTACGCTGCCAAGGGATGATGTGTGGCATCTGAGAGATGCCAAAACTGAGAAGAAAAAGTTGTCTTTGCATAGGCACTAATTTCCTAAGCTTGAATAAGATAACAGAGATCTGGGGTCTGTGAGCTGGGAGGAGAAGCTGGGTTTTGCCTGCAGCGCCTGATAAAGCAGATTATTGACTTCAAGCACAGACCAGAGCAGCAGCCATTTTGAGAAGAAGCAGTGAGCGCTTCTGTGATTTGGCAGATTTAGCAATCAGTCTGTACTTTGCTTGTATTTATTAATAACAGCCCCCCCCCTTCCAACTTCTTTCTGAAATAGGCAGTTTGGGACAAAGTCAAAAACCAGCAGCCATTTTCCATCTGGCTTCAAGATCAGCTAACATTTATAGGGACCCACACAGCCTTAAACTTCAAGTTGTGGCTCTCTCTAAATTAGTGCTCTCATGTGACTTGTGTACAGGTACACACTGCTTTTGAGATGCACTCTTGCTGGCTCTCTATGTATTAGACAGCTGTATTGCTTGCATCTCCTACAGTGCTGTCCCTAAGGGTAGAAAGAGAGACCTTGTTCCTTGTCATACTAAATACGTAGTTTCTAGACCAGACTGCTAATTAATGTACCAGCATTTGTGACAGAAGTGTATATGAACTGGACCTAGACCAAACTTACAGAAACTGCAGGGCTGTAACTGAGGTACCTATTCTGCACTGTCTCACATGTTCTTCATCAGCAATACAATAAACACATATAATTTAAAACAATGAACATTTTTCAATGCAGTACATGGAGTGAGAGCTCACTGTATCTCTTTTTAGAGCCATACCTATCCAGTAACAGAGCAGATAGGGAGTAGGTACCTTTGCTACCTCAGAAGTAGAGTGGAAACAGGACAACATATATGATTCACAGAACACGGAGACAAGGATGCTGAATAAAAGGAGATAAAGATTGAGATAACAGCTACACAGATGTAACAAACAACAACAAACTGTAGCAATGCCTATGATACAGTCTGCAAGGGCAATGTTAAAAACAGTAATGTAAATCATTGTATCAATCCTTCAGTTGATATAAAGATTGGGGAAATCGGGACACTGGCAAGTGCCGAGACTGGAACACAGCTTTGCAATGGGATCTAATTGTCCTGCTAGGTGAGATTACAGTGCCTATGACAAAGGACAAGAAGATGCTGCTGCTCTCATTAGAGGTGGCACAAAGCTTTTCCTCATACTACCCTCAAGCAGAGCACTCACACATATCCTGTTTTCAAGGAAAAACGTATGTTTGAGGTATTATAAATGAAAGCTGTTAAAGAAAACTGCTATTATGACCGAGTAGATTTTGATACATGTTTTACATTCTTTGGGGTATGAGGTCTCATTCGAATTTGCTGTCTGCAAACACCCTGCTGAAGTCAGCAGAAGATGAGGATTTACTGTAATCACTGCAGCACTGGGCAGTGAGCTAGGCTCGTTCCTGAATAGTTTCCTAAGAGATGTTAACAGCCTCAGCTGGGTGCTCTTTGTAGTTCTGGCAGAGGTCAGCTCTGTCTCTAAGCGCAAATCAGAAAAGTAAGTCTAGTCTAAACAATTCTCTGTACTGTTCCAGAAGCAATTAAAGGCACTTTGCTTTGTGTATTTCCCCCAGGTGTGAGCAGACACTTCCCACAGACAGTATACACAGCAAAAGCTCAAAAAGCATAAACTGTTTGTAGGGGAAAAGGCAAAAAGCCCCTATTGCTTTGGGCATGTGAAAAACTAAACTGGACAGAACATTGCAGGATCAGCTTATCCAGGCACTGAATACAGTCTGTACTTGGAGAACAACAGTGGTAAAACAATCCCAGCTCAGGTCTTTTAACTCCGTCAGACTCTTTATTAGTAAGGTTAATACACCAACAGATTAGATATTCACTTCTCAATTTGGTATTATTCAAGTAGGAATGAAAATGTAATGTGCTCTATCAACATGTCACCTTAATTCATGACAGAGATGCTAGCATGCATGAAGCTAAAAACATCACTCAGCTATGAGCTGTATAAAACCAGCAATGGTGTGAAAAGGCTAGAAATAAGCGAATACAAAGTGAACCCTTGCACATTTCAAAATTATTATCTTTGGTAAAGAGCATTTGGCTGTTTCCTTGTTTTCCTTCACGATTCTCCAAAAAAGGAACAATAAATACAATTACTTAGAAGTATTCCTATAATATTAAGTATACTTGCTATACCTAAAAACTCCCACTGGTTTTGCTAAAAGCCAGGACCAGCATTCCTGGGAGTTGGATACATTCTCCATGAATCTCCCATGTATTAGTACTGGCATGTTAATAATTTTTCAAAAAAGAAATCTACCTGTATAACTAGCACTTATGATAGAGGGGATGAAACACAAGTATTTAATAGTCAAGATTTTTAACTTATACTTCTGTAGTCTTTTTTTTTTTTAAATCAAAAGCGACACATTCATGGCTGGTGCATCTTTCAAGCCTTGGTCCAGCACAACTCCTTACACAGCTGTGGCATGAACTGAATTAAGGAAACAAACTGATATAGGGATAGTTCAATTAGACAAAAACCATCTAATCCCTTAAGGGTCCCACATGTGGCTCACACCACAATCACACAGAGGTATGATCAAAGCTTACACAGCAATGCGCACAGGCAGAGGAGTACGTAGGACAGCAGTAACAGCAAAGCATGATGAAAATGTATTCTGAAATCTTAGCCTGAGTCTGTGGCTACAAACTTTATCCCTGATTTTATTAATATGGCACCTTCTACCTGCAAAATATTCCCTGAAACAAACTCCCAAAGCATCTATTTATAGTATTGACAACGATGGCAGAAAACAGGCCTGGAGTGCCCTTTCTCTGACATAGCTGACATCTGCACACTGGGAAGCACACTCTCTCTTGTTAGGGGATGCCAATAGCATGTGCTGCCACCAGACGTGATTTTGCTGCAGCCTTGCAGATTTCTGCTTTCTAAGTAGTGCCAAACAATGCTTATCCCAATCTGCCCTTGAATGGAAAACCTTTTCACCAGTGGCTCATCCACACCCGTTGTTAATTTTCACCAGCAGCAGTTGGAGATTTTCCTAATATGCAGAAGGTGCATATGCATTAAAAAAGGACAGCATTTTTATCCTTGCTGAGATAACACATTTTTTTACTGTTCCATGACTCCACTGGTCACTACCAGCCCCAAAGTGTTCTACTTCATGGAGGAGAAGATCACAATTAGCAGCAGAAAAGAGAAACACATTTACACATGTGGTTTTACCAAGTAGTTTGCGTGAATCACTCCACCTTCTCAGTAAATTCTCAAATAAAAATCTATCACAGTGGTTTTGCATAGGAAGGAGCAAGACACAACTAGGGGCCTGACCTTGGTGAGGCTGCAAAGGAGCCTTCAACTGCACGTTATATTTAGAAAGCTGAAAATAGCAATCTAGAATGCTTCTACAAAGCAAACCAAAACTTTTTTACTCTATCTGTGTCCCCTATGTAAATACCAGATAACCACCACTTCCATTGTCAGGCAAGTGATTTTGCCATTTACCATTAGATTACCTTTATTTAGCAAGGGAAACTGAGGGTACACATTTGACTCTTTGCAAACAATCTGCTCTGGTCAGTCTGGAACCTGGAAGAAAGGTGTCAAACTGAGTACTATAAAAAGAATTTTTGGCACATGAATTCAGACAGCATTCAGATACTCTAAAACAATTCATGCTACAGCCCAAATTTCTCCCTGTGGATTATACCAGTGAAGAAGGGGGTCCCAAGATTTCTATGATAGCATAATGTCAGCTTCTGCATCTATGTGGGACTGGCATGACTTTTTTGATAACAGAAACTATTCAGATGTTTCTAACACAGTAAAAATTGCTTCTTTGCTTTCTGTGACAGAGGGCTGGAGGATAAGTTAGAGCACAAGAAGAGAAGCTATTTGGAGATATTTGCCCTTGGGGTGCCAAGCTATCATTCATAACAGGACTATCCCAAAGTATTAATCCAGCAGAAGATAAAGTATTTATTTCATATTGTTTTCTTATACACATCTACAAGGGAAGGAATGGGCAGCAGGTTGTTCTCATCAACAAAACCCTAGGCAGGAGGAATTCTCTGCTGGGTAGTTGACTGTCCTAAGGCCATTTTATACTTTCACATGACCTAACAGACAAGAGAATCAGAATTGTTGGGATTTATTCAGCTAAAAAATGCTAAATAGTAGTATCTGTTTGAAGCTGTGAAGGGTCATTTACGTACTTATGTATCGATTTCTGTCCAGGACCCCAGCTGAAATAAAAGACATGAAGGATCACGTGAGCCTTCAGTTGCTATCAAAAAATCATTACGTAACATTGTATAATTAAGCCCTATTTGCAGCTGCATTTTAAAACACATCCTGGGCTCTCCTGTCTTGACTAAACTCGAGATGATCTGGCAGCACTGTGTGGGATTACACACTGAAATTAGCCAAATGTGTGTAGGCCAGGCTGGAGGTGCTTTGGTTGTGAGATTCAGGACCAAATGCACAGGCAGGAGCTTACAGCTATGTTGTGAAATGGCAGGAACAGAGCTGCAAGGAGGAAGTTTGCAGAGTACTTGGGAATGTTGTTGCTGCCTGGAGCTGGTATTCCCACTCTTTCACTTTCCTACCCACCAGACAAGTCTAAATATCTTGAGGAAAACAAGAAACAAAATAATAGATGACTGTAGTGTGAATAATAAATACTTAGATTCCCCCTTGGAACCTGACTGCTGCTCTTAAACTGCCACAGCTGTCCTTTCACAATCCAGAATGGAGCACAACTGCTCCAGAGAATTAATGCCTTGTGTTCACTCTGGGGTCATCTACAGCACCCTTTTACAGACTGTATTGTAAGACTGGGGTAGGTTTCTGGGTCAGGTTAGCTCTACCTCTCTACTCCAGAAAGACAGGTTCTCTAGGATAGCATTCCAGTACCAGAAAAATAAGGAAAAGGTTGAAAATAGTACCGCATTTGGGATACACTGAGTTGCCAGTAGTATAGAGTTTTGTTCCTAGCAGGGACAGGCAGAGCAGACATTAAAAATACTCACTGACAGATCCTGAGGGATCTCTGGTAGAGCAAAAAGTTTTCTAAGTATATAATAAACTGTATGACTGTACGATCTGACTCAGGGGCAAGGGTCTAATGGCTGGAACTTCATGGATTTCAAGCAGTTCCCTAAAATGAACGTGTCCCTAAAAAAAAAACAGAAGGACTGGAAGGTATACTAAGCAAATTTGCAGATGACACAAAACTGGGAGGAACTGTTACTGACTCCCTCAAAGGCAGGATGGCTCTGCAGAGAGACCTCAACAAATTAGAGGACTGGGTGATCACCAACCATAAGAAATTCAACAAAGAAAAGTGTTGGATTTTGTACCTGGGATGGGGCAACCCTCAGTATTCGTACAGACTGGGGAATGAGAGGCTGGAAAGCAGTGCCGGGAAAGGGACCTGGGGGTCCTGGTGGATGTCAAGTTGAATGTGAGTCAGCAGTGCCCTGACAGCCGGGAGGGCCAACCCTGTCCTGGGGGGCATCAGGCAAAGCATCACCAGCCCATCGAGGGAGGGGATTGTCCTGCTCTGCTCTGCACTGGGGTGGCCTCACCTTGAATATTGTGGGCAGTTTTGGGTGGCACAATATAAGAAAGACATTAAGCCATCAGAGAGTGTCCAAAGGAGGGCAAAGAAGATGGTGAAGGGCCTCGAGGGGAAGCATACGAGGAGTGGCGGAGGGCACTTGGTGTGTTCATCCTGGAGAAGAGGAGACTGAGGGGAGACCTCATTGCAGTCTAAAACTTCCTTATGAAGGGAGAGGAGGGGCAGACACTGATCTCTTCTCTGTGGTGACCAGTGACAGAACCCAAGGCAATGGCCTGAAGCTGTGTCAGGGGAGGTTTAGGTTGGATATTAGAAAAAGGTTCTTCACCTGGAGGGCAGTTGGGTGTTGGAATAGGCTCCCCAGGGAAGTGGTCACAGCACCAAGTTTGTCAGAGTTCATTCAAGTTGCATTTGGACAATACTCTCAGGCACATGGTGTGACTCTTGGGGATGGTCCTGTGCAGAGCTAAGATTTGAACTCGATGATCCTTGTGGGCCCTTTCCAACTCAGCATATTCTGTGATATGTCCAAATCATTCCAAGCTAATATTGGACTTCACTTATTGTGTTTTGACTTTTGAGAAGATGAAAAAAGATAACAAGCCGCCATGTTAAGTAGTTCTTTTTTGTAACTGCAGTCAGTTCTTCAAATGCTGGTGTGCTGTCCTGTTGCCAATGACAACAGCACAGACTTTCCTTCCTTCTTCTTCTTTCCAGTGACAGAAGACCAAATCATAAGCCAAGTCTGCTCCAGGTTGTGTCTCAGAGGGTATCAGCCAACTGAAAAGGCATGCCCTTCCCTTTGAGTCAGGGCACTGTTTTCTCATGGTTTCTACTCATCTTGGGTTTGGAATAGAAGAATGAAATCACTCCAGTATTTTTCATCAGGTTCAAATCTATTAAAAAATATGTACAAAAGGAAAAAGAAAATATGTACTCCTTTCTGATTTATCTATGAATACTGGAGAACAGTTGTATCACTGATGTTTGGAGAAGGATCAGACACCTTTGTAGTCAAATAGCACCATCCAACATATGGCAGTAGATGAAGGCTGCATTTTGCCTCTCACGTTCACTCTGAATTCTTCTAAACCATGCCTGCCAACACAATATGATCCTTGAGTATTATTAACATTCAACAGAAGAGCAAATTCTCACTGAAGTAATAGGTTAGGTTGCACCACACAGTAAGTATGAGAAGTTACCTGGGGGAAGACACCTGCAGTGTCTGTTCCTTGACCTTCATCTCTGCTGCTCCTATAGATGAATGATGTTTGACTCAGCACTACATTAGCAGCACACACACAGATATGTCTCAGGAACAAAACATTAGCTCTTCTGAAAAAGATCAGCCTTACAGCTGTATTTGTCCAATTTTTATCAAATGAAATTAATTTGTTTTAAATAAGAAAAATCTGAATGCATTCCCCAACTCACTCTCTTTGTGAAAATGCATATTTTAGAGAACAAAATGTTTAAACAGAGATTGTTGTTGGAAGCACTATTCTGTAAGAGCCCCTCAAAACACTAAAAGCACAGAATAAAAATATTCGGGTCCCCTCAGCACAATCTGGAGCACACTGTAACTCACGTGTCAATGGTAAAACTCTATTTCTTCTGCCTGAAGTAGGTATTTCAGGTAAATGTAAACAGAATCAATGTAAAATTTCCACCTAAATTTCTCTCTGATTTTTCAAGCAAAAATAGATGGGACTTCCCAAGGAAATGAATACTTATGGACTTCCCCATCAGCATGAACAGATACAGGGATTTATATGTTCTTTAAAGACAAGTAAAAAAGGAAGAAGCAGACAAGGAATTTTTAGTCTGTGTCAGGTCAAAGCTTTGCATTCTACAGAAGGAAAAAGTCTGCTATTGATCCCAGTATATAGCTTTCCTCACATCCTTAAAGGCTCATCTGTGCAGTGTATCAGGTACTCCTATTATCCTGGGAAATACAGTGGCTGTCTTGCCAACAAAGTGGAGAAAGGCTACTTGAAGTCTTTTTCTTCATCAGTGCAGTATGATCATACTCTCAAAGAAAACAAATTTTCACACAGTACATCTCCCTATATATTAGCAAGTATATATTTTACACTGGAAAGAAGGAAAGAATCTTTCCATTTTAAAGAGTCCAGTGAAATTTTAATTCTGCAGAGCTGGGACTCTTTGCTGGGATTGTACTAAGGTGTTCTTCCTTTACATGTACATATTAGGAATTTTTTATTAATTTGTTCTTCTTCTAATCCACAGTTCATATTTTACCAGTTTATAAAAGATCTGCTCTCAGTATTTGGAGAAAAGACAAGAGAGAGCCTGGCTATGCTAACACTGTGCAATGACTGACTTATATGGGAACTCAAGGGATTGAAGGATTGGGCCCAAATATTCGACAGCTCACAGGAAAGCCCACGATGTAGGTGCCAGAAAGTTTAGAAGGTAAGAGAGGTAGTTACTAGAGCATCTGCCACTGTGACAGGTAAAGTCTGAAAGCAAACAGGGATGTTCTGGTTTGGAAGGAAGCAAATGACACTACACGAACACTGCGGTACTGGATAGATACAACAGGATTTCATCAGGATTGCATCTTCCTCTGAATGGCAACAAGAAACTGTTTGCAGACAACCAAATCAGAGAAGGAAGAAAAACCCACATGACATTCAACCTGCCTGAGAGTAAATGGGACCTGCACTCTTGCTGTGGGAGCGCAGAGTTCTCAGTAGGAGTAAAACGAGAACTTCTGCATGTAGTGATAACCCCTTGCTCAGCTGGAATCACCCTGAGTCAAGAGACTCTCCTGACCTTCCTGGTTGCTCTAGCTCTGCACTCACTGCTGAACTCCCTACTCTTGAGTTAAGGCCCAAAAGTATTTTGGGAGTGAGCAAATCTACTTAATCTCTCCCAAGTGTTCCATCTCAAAGTAATGGCATAATACCTGGCTCATTCTTTCAGCTCCACCAAACAATAACTGCCAGAAAAACAGCTTACTTCAGCCATTCCTAACAAAATGCAGTTAGCTCTTTAACACACAGCCTTCCTTTTACTTAGTCTAACTGCTCCTTTTTTGGTGCAGATCTTTGTAGGTTCCCTGGGTTAATGCCAGCTGCATTCCTCCCCCAGAGAGCAACTTGCTTCTTATGAGAAATAAATAGCTTTGCATTTGGAGTATTTTAGAGCTGGAGCATTTCCTAAGTGATTCCACTTTTGCCTTTACCTTTTTTCCTGATGGCCTGCATGAAGGGACACATGCACCATCCACAAAGCAAGGTACTGGACTTAGCTTTGTCTCTCAAAATTCCGACTTTCTATGATCTCTTCCACTGAGTGTTAAAGTTGGAAAGCAAGATAACTATGTCTCTGCTAAAATGGTCAAAGTTGCCATATAAGTACGTTTATAATGGACTTAAAAACCAGACAACACTAAATGACAGAGTTCATACCTCCCTGCCAGACATGCTAGAGCACTGTTATGGAAACAGCAAGGTAGACACTAGGTACATGCAAGGACTTTGAAGAAGGAAGTGAGAGGAAGCAGTTAATGACATGTAGAGATGGGGAAAGAGGGAGGAAAAGGTCCGGAAAATCCTGGGGGAAAAAAAAAGAATGTAGTGCACAAAGGAAAATATTTCTCTAGTGTCAATCCCTTTTGGAGCTTTTGCTCATTCATCTCTGGTAAACAGACCAAGACCCACAGGATGGCTACATGCTGCCCAAGGACTGTCTCTGCAAGGTGACAGTAAAGAGATCAGGGCAAAGAAAGGAAGCGGGAATCTCTTAGAAGATTCCTCTATCACAAAAGGCTAACTGATTCCCCTTCAGGAAAATACTAGTTATTAAACTGGTTTCCACAAAACTTTGTGAGAACATTAAAAATGGGCCATGGTATTTTCTTCTGTTCTTTAAAAGGAACATATACATTGTTCATAGCCCCTGCTACAGACTTAAGAAGCGTGATGCTCACTGACTGGTCACTCTCTGCCTGATGGAACAGGCTCTTGTTTGTGAACTTCCCTGGGACACTGTATGGGATAGGAGGTAGTACATAACGCGAGAGCCAACAGCTTAATGAATAAGATTGGATTATATAACATGTGGATTCAATTTCTGACTCTGGCACAGACTTCTATATACCACAAAGAGAGCCCCTTCAACTCTTTTGCTTATATCCCATCTGAGTAAGATGACAGTAACACCCCCTCACCACGTATTAATACTTTACCATAGAGAAATTTAATTCCTATTTGCGCTCAGTTCTGTACTAGAGAAGCAAACATGGCAAAGAGAAGAGTGTCTGCACTTGCACAGCCTAAGCAGACATTGCAAGTCCCTTGAAGGATTCTGATATGAATCAATTATACTATTATACAATTGCTTTGCTGGCAGATATGGCCTTGCAAGGCTTCTGCAGTGCGGTAAACCTTGCTTTCAATGATTGCATCTTTCATGGATTTTAAATGATGAAGCAAAAGTGTTACAATGCACCTTCAAGTGGCCCTTAATAAATAGGTTTTACTTTAGAAAGGGTTTCTTACTGAGCCTACAATAAAATATTTGCATGTGAAATAAAGAAATTTGAATTAAAACAGGTTTGTTTATTGTAGAAGACACTAGAGCCACCCACTGCACAGCTGACTTTCCAGCACACCAGTACTGGATGCCAAGGAGATTCAGGAAGGGAAAAAAGAAACAGAATGGGAAACTGAGCAGCTTAGCTTCTTTCCACATTAGTTGCCAAAAGTGGGCAGCACCACTTAAATAATATTGTTTAAAATCTTCTCAACTTAAAATGCATACTGTTTGTTTCCTACTCCAGTGTCTATGCTGAGAAATCCCAAAGCATTGCAGGAAACAACATTATGTTTACTCAGAAAAACAGAAATATTCTTTCTGAAAAGAATTGGTAGGTATAGGATCAAGAAGAAGATGCATATTCTTATCGTACATCTTCATGTACTCAAGCAACACTTTTTTCCTGGAATTAAAAAGCATCTGTTGAACAGAATGAGCATCAATGTAGTGTTAAAGACAATACCGTATAAGTGTCTTGTACAGAAAGCTAGAATATCACCTTTCAAGCTAAAATATAGGTAAAAGTCTTTGAAAAAGCATCCTTAACAAGTATGAGGAGATGAGGCCCTGGCTTAACATCTCACCTGATGTCAAAGACTGAATTGCGTGCTGCTGTTTTAATAACCTTCCAGGGAAGTACTTTAAAAGGAATATCACCATCTCTTGAGTCATCAACACCACTTCCTGACTTTCTGTGTGCATGTTCGTAGGAAATCTTTCATCTAATATTTTTCAAAGCCCAACACTACTTGGCTAGCAAGCTCAGGCAAGATCCAGTCAACAACAGTATAGGCACAAGTTTCAACAAAAATATTTGTTCCAAGAACATTCTTTGATTCATTTGCTCTTCCTTGGCTGAACCTCAGCTACACCCAACCCGATGCACACTTGCAGAGTGCTGTTGCCATGTCAGGATCCAAGTTCAATTTCTGCATACCCAAGTGATTTCTTCTGGCTTTGAATATTATCCAGGTGGCTGCACAAGGGGCTTCAGAAATCACCGGGAGGTGGCAAAGTTGGTGAGAGGACTTGCCTGAGAAGCAAAGAAAGGGGAGATACCCACATTCTACCAGCCTGTCCCCATCCAATCTGCCCACAATATGCTGTTGTAAAGAGTTTGCAGTGAAGCTGGGGATTTGGCACTAACATGGTGTGGAATAGTCATCAGATATTTAAAACAGAGCTGAGAGAACAAAGAAGGGCTTTGTAGTGCAAGGCAGCACTGAAAACCCTGAACCTCTGCCAGCCAGCTTGCATAGAGTGTTTGCTAATGTACACAGTGGAGTGCATTCCTCTCATTTGATTACATGACAGTTTTATATACCAGGTATATGCAGAGGGTTTTTCTTAACCCTTTAAATCCTCCCTCATTTATAAATCCTGAAGAGACTCACAGTCATTTCACTTCTACTGTCTTGTACATACCTGCAACTTTAGTCATGAAAGGCTGAGCATGTGCTGTGGGCAATTGGTTGTCGATGTGTAAGTATACTTATTTATGTTGCAATGAATAGCAGAAGTAAGTAAGCATGAAAGAATTAGAAAACTAATGCTCTCACAACTCATGCTATAGTTTTCTGTATCTCCCCTGATTTAAGCAGTGAGTATAAAGGTTTATTTAAAGGACCACTGCCTATCCATATTGTAAATGAAGGATGCAGAGAGTGCTGTTACAGATCCCACTTAGACCAGGGAGAGGGGAGCCAGGAACCCCTGGCTGGCTAATGCCACATTCTATCACATACAGTATTACATAGCATCTACTGTAAAATAAGGATAATTGTATGTGCTCTTCTTGGTGAAGTTCTTCTTTCTATGGCTAAAATGTGTTGTCTGTAGTCAGGCAAAAGAACCTCTCATTTGTACAATGTGAGGCATACAGATGCAGTAAAGGACCAAGGCCTAAATTGCACAGATTGAATGCTTTAGTGCCAAGGGATTTAGAACGGCAAAGTATTCTTACTTTCCTGTTATGCTAATGCACAAAGTAAATTTCTAAGCCATAACTATAATAATACACAATTACATTTTCAGATCTACTGTAGCGTCTTTCGTAAACTTTAAGCTGTAGAGCTATTAAGTTATAAAGTTAGAAGATTAACTTCTGTTAATTAAGTTAAAAGAATAAGAAAGACACTAAAAGAGATGTTTGTGGTTAAGCTCTTCAGCACCAATACTGTTGCCTGTATTTTTGATGTTGGTAGCTCATAGACCAACATCTAATTAAGCCCTCATTTAACCTGAAATTATTTTCCTGCTTAGCCACCCAGGGAAACACTCAAGAGATGAAAGCTAAAGCATCTTGACCAATATTTGGGTGTCAGAGGTAGCATTATAATTCATAAGATTCCTAATCCCATAGTTCAAGTACTTAACAAAGCAGAGTTTGCCTTGTAGGTAGAGAGGAAGTTTTTGGCACTGGTGTCTGGAATTAGATGGACAAAGGAAAAGGAAGGTAAAACAAAGTGAAGGTTATTGCAATGGTAGAAAAGCGTACACAATGGCAAATAAGGCTGGTTCAAGACGAGTGAGAAGTAGGCCAGAAAAAAGGTAAACTAAGCCACCAACCTAGACCTCCATAAGTTATTCAGAGGTTCTTACCATAGTGAGAGTGATTTCAAAATAGGTCCCTAAACAGAAGTGTGTAAATAAAGGACTTAGGAGAACAGCAATGGGAGTACTACATTTTGTATATATGAGCAAGCAGACTGTTCCTGAAATATTTATATGTGCTTGAATTTGTTAAGAAGAAGGAGAATCATTTCCCAAACTAGAAATTGCATGTTTAGATAGCATAAGCACACAGACACAGGCAAGAAGCAACAGATAACCTGTTTCCAAACTAATGGTATTTTCACTAAAGAATGACAGAAAAATTGCCATACTGGCAGAACTAACTTAGAAAAGAAAAGCACTTTTTGAAGTTTCCACTTAAACACTGTTAAGTCTTTAAAACTATTATTAGCTCTGAGAACCTTCTTTGAACAGAAGAAAATGTTACATTTCTAAGGGTATAAGGGAACTGGAAGCATCACAGAAGTTCTTACGGGAAAGTCAGATGTTTCATACTGCAGATGATACATTCAGACAAGTATCTGCGTCCTGTTGCTTGAAACTGCGTCTTAATTACTTTTTCCTACTATTAGATTGTGCAACTTGGAAATAATTCTGAAAGAGAAATATTTTCTATTATGGAAATTTATTTTGTACTATGAGGAAAGGGGCAGGAAGTACTCAGATAATAGCATTTCGCACCAGCCTTTAGTTGTAATGATCATGAAATGCTGCTGCCTCAGTTTTAACACTTCGTTGTATGTGAACATAAAAGACCAAGACTCATCTCACATTCCTTCTCCTCCCAAAGGATTATGATACACCAACACAATTCTACAACCACAGAGGCCCACATGGCTCCGTTATCTTTCCCAGACCATAAGACATATATAAATGTGTGAGAGACAGCACCCTTGGATGCCAGAAGAGCATTTACGGCACCTAACTACGTACTGCCCTCACTTTATGAACAGATAACACTGCATCTCAGCCATCTGAATTCCTCAGCACAAATAAAAGCCAAAGAAAAACCATACTGCTTATTCAACCACAGAAAAACAGAGGTGATGCTGGCAGAAGTGATGACATTTTAGCCATGCTAGCAACTATCATGCTGTGTCAAAAGAACAGACTGCTGTCATAGTGGCACAGAGCATCAAGGTCTGCATGCCTCCCTGATGTAGGATACGCAAACAACTGTAACAGCCAAAAAAAGCTGATCTATATGGTTACTCTCAGAGAACATGGTCCCATTCGATTGTTCAAGACCATGGACACATAAGTGTACACTTCTGAGGACTGGGATCAGTGTTATATGCACCTTTATAGCCTCAAGCTTTACCTTTGGTAAACACAGAATTTGGGATGATTTGAAGAATTTTGAGCTCACTTGATATGCAGCATCTTGCATACTTAATAACAAGCCACCTTCTCCAGGAAAAGGGACCATACAGATTACTTTTTCAGTTTCAGGCCTTCAGATCTTTTCAGGGAGATAAATAGAAGAAATTTGACATGCAAAAGGGAGGAATTTTCAGAAATCTGCTAGGAAAAGGGCTAACAGCAGTCATAAATTTCCGTGTCTTCAGGAAACTCCTTTGCAATCCTGTACAGTGCCTTTTAAACAATAATTAATGCGGAAAACATGGAGCTATACCCTCTGTCATCTCAAAAGAGAAAGCAGAAGTTTGAATGAAAAATCAAGCTGATTATTAAAACAGCGTGCTTTATATTGAGGCTAGAAAGAAAGATAAAACAGAGAAAAATTACCCTCATTTAATTGTTACTTTACTAACTTCATAGAGTATTAATAAGGGAATATAATGATTTCTCAAACATGTTACAGAAGGAAACATTAAAACTCCACACACAATGGCTGCAATTAATATATATAGCAGCCTTCCTCTAACATCACACGCGGCTTACACAACACCAAATCCTGCCAAAATATTCCTGGTTATGCATCAACAAAGTTATGAATGCACAGCTCCAGGAATGGTGTTGGTTAAGTTCTACTTGGGAATTAGTAAAGGGAACACTGTGGCTTTTTGAGTTCTACAAAATAATGGAAATGGCATCTTTTTTTCCCCCTTGCAGTGGAGTAATGGAACAGTAGATAAACTGTGCAAAACCACAACTAAATATTTAAAATCCACAAGGAAAAAGTCATTTGAACAAATCAAGATATTTCACTTACATGCTGGGAAGGAAAAGAGAGACAGAGGGTTTGTTATTGGTATTCCTATTTTTAAATGCACACAAGATGCTCGGATACAATGCTGATAGGGGCTACAGAAACACCAAAAGAAAGAAGGGTAGGATTTTTTTCCATGAGGTTCTTGTATCTTTAGAGTGGTGATCTGGGCTTCAGCCCTTAGCAGCACCTTTTTCAATCAAGACATCTAGAAATGTCTCAAAACCATTTCAAAAATCAATGGAAATAGTGCAATATAAAATGTGGCCTTCAGACCATCTGGAGATATGATGGGTATTTGGAATTCCCAAGGATTTCCCCCAAAATGACCATGTTCACTATTTGCACCTTGCCCACCACCACACAGTTAATGTTTTTCATTTAAAGAATGTCCAAAGAAGTTTCTCTGATATTAAAGTATAAAATAAAGGCTGACAAGTAAAAGTACTAAAGTTTTGAAATATGTTTGAATTCACTAAATAATTGTGTTATTTAATATTCTGTATCTCACTTTTCCCACCTTTAAAAGATTTTCTTGTTAAAAGACATCTATTTATCTAGAAGGACTACTAAGAGGCTAAAAAATATTTTTAAAATATTTAAAGGGGGCTAAAAAAAGCATGGAGAAATTGTGATTTGAAACACAATATAAAAGGGGAAATGAGAAACCTATAGGAAAGGAATTGAAGGTTATCTCTACGTAACAGGACAGAGACTGGCAATGTAGTATACACACAGATCCTGGATCCCAAAACTTCTCTTCTTCATTCTGCTTTTAAGCAAAAGCCCCACAGATGAAGTGCATCTATAGTGAGAATGAGCACTTTGTGTTGATTCGACACCTATCAAAACAATTCTGTAAGAAATGTAGTGTCCCCCTCCTAATAAGAAAGAAAACCAGCTTCTCAGAGTTCTCAGGAGTTAAAGCAATAATCCAGATCACACACACACACACATACACATAAAAACCACAAAGAAACACCCTGAGAAAGAAGCAAAGATAAATCAACTCAGACATAAACAAAGATAAATCTCCTCAGCTCAGAGACTGGGAGGACTGGATGGGGTGTCTTCATGCCCCAGTGACAAGTCTGTTAACCTGTGAACATATACTCAGGATTGCAGCTGAAAAATCATAAAATCTTTCCTAAATATTAATTTGTTTACATTTCACAGTCCACCAATAAGATTTAATCAGTACATTTTCCAGAGCAACTTGCATTGCTGACTACCTCCAGTCACACCTCACTGCAAATGCCTCAGTGATGAGGCAAGACACCTTGAATTGAAGTCTTCATCTGTTTTGGAACCAACCTACTGCCTAGAACAGATGTTACATTTCTACAAAAGATAAGGAACAGAATTTTTTTAAAAATTAAGCACATTTTTAAGGTACTTGCTGCTACAATTGAAAGCAGCTTTGCTCAGTTTCATGCCCAGATACGTTCAGACAGAATGTACAGCAAGTTAGCTACTTTTTGAGGTTTATATAAAACACCACAGAGTAATGCTGGGGTGAGGATTCAGGAACCCTGTCTCCCACCCTGGCACTGCTGCATGTACCACTAGCCAGCCACCATTCAGGGCTCCAGTGCTAGCTTAGCTTGTCTGGCCCAGTAATAATGAAAGGAAGAAAGGATTTTTCACTAGGAATTTGGAGTATTTTCTCATTATAACCAACCACCATGACCAGAAAAAAAGAGCCCTGATGCAATCCATGGGCCTAGTTCTCACTCCCCTGCTGGCAGAGCCTGAAAAGACCGCTGGGGCCACAAGCCCCACTCCGCGAGCGGGGAGGGAGAATGTGCAAAACGAGATCCCGTCCGTCAGGTCTTGTCTCCTGCCTTCAGCACTGCCCAGAGCTTCATGGTTCAGGGAAAAGCAAACAAACAAACAAAACATCCCCCCTGCTTCCCCATTCCAGCACCAGTGGCCTGTGGTGCAGTAACCAAGGAAGCGGCTCGTCCATTCCTGGCAGCCAGCCTTTCCAGCAGATGAGGATTGGGCAAAGATAAAGTCCAGCAAAAATCCCATCTCCAGTGTTGTTCCTCAGACCAAAACTAGAAAATAGGGCAGGATCTGGACTCTTAAGGGCCCTCCAGGCTGGAAACAAGGACAGCTCAGAGTGTGTGTGGGGGGAAGACAGTGGCCTGGGGGAGCTCAGCGCTCACAGGGATAACATGTTTTTCCAACAGCACTTCGGCAGTGTGCCCAGGGTATTGATTACTGCCCTACAAAAGCAAGGCATCAGAGGGGGATTTCCTTCTTTCCTCTCACAGTCACCCTCGACACTACAGCAGCAGCTGAGGGGCCTTCTCCTGGAGAAGGCACAGCAGGAATAATCCCACAAGGTCGGGCAGCAAGGGCAGAGGCCGGAGGGCAGGGAAGGTCAGCACTCGGCAGGCACAACGTGGAGCTGGCGGAGCAGGCAGAAGGTCTGTTTCTGGGTCCTCCAAGCCCTGCTGCCAGAAACTTAAGATGCACTTTGGGAGAGCCAGGGACGAGGCTCATGGCAACCTGCAGTGACAGACAGCTGACGGCGTCTGTCCTGGGAGCGGGAGCAGGAGCAGGGGGAGGAGAGGGCTCCACGCTTTGCCCCTGCTGATGTGACTGTGTGTTGTTCTGCTTGCAACAGTGCAGCCTCAGCACGCTTGTGGTTTCTTGTGCATTGAGAATCTGTGCCGATAGAGACAGAGAAGGTGCCAGCTGAAGCAGGCAAGGGAAATGAGAATGCTGTCAAGGTTTCACTCACTGCAATGCATATGTGCACATTTTCCAATACAGATGAAAGAAACAATGCAAAGCTGCAATACAAAGTTGCACGAGGCCACTGGAAGTCCTGAGCTGTGTGTTCTGCTCTGCCATGGACTTACTTGGATTAACTCCTCCTTCACAGACAGTCACATGTCACAGCAGAGCTGTGCTGTTGCTGAAGTCACATCCCTGTACAAGAGTTACAAGAGACAACCAGACCTACTATGACTCCACGTCTCAGGTCTTACTTACTTACCACTGTTCCTGTAATGGTGATAAAGCCCACCATGCATGTCCACTCAGGCTGAAGGGGCACTTCTGGCACTCCTTCATGTTTGTTGAGAAGCACCTGAGAAGGTGCCGGGAGAACTGGGCAGGGCAGAAGGGTTTGTACCGCCCCATACACAAACTAAGGCCTCAGACAGGAATCACCTACATATTCCTTCCAACTCAAGTCTAACCCA
The DNA here is from genome assembly GCA_035221455.1 of Xenops minutus. Lineage (NCBI taxonomy): Eukaryota > Metazoa > Chordata > Aves > Passeriformes > Furnariidae > Xenops > Xenops minutus. The sequence goes on from JAWWEE010000158.1 coordinate 29,439,799, forward strand.
TGGCACTTTTTCCTCTCTGCTACCGGATTTTCCCTTTCCTTTTCACTTAAACTCAAATAACTGGTATTGAATTTTCCTGCCTGTGATTACATAAGGTTGCTAAGGATAAGCACTTAGTAGACTCATTCTCCGTCTCCCCTGCCACCTATTCCTTCTATCAGGTTCTTTGTTTGGCCTTGTCATCACCCTGATGTACAGTTCACTTTTCACAATCATGTGAAACTTTGGTCACAGTGACACTCGAGGCCTTCCTAACACCTTCTGCACAAGCTCATCATTGCTAGTAACTGAGTGGAGACAGTGAAGGCAGGAAGCATTTTAGCTGAAAGCCATGTTTGATCTGCCCAGTAGGAGAGCCCAGGCAGACAATAACACAGGCCTCTCATGCTAGATCATGCCAATAGTCTGTTTCCTGCAAAAGTCAGGTCATTCAGAAGCAAACAAAAAAAGTTAGCATACATAGTCAGTTGTAAAGCAGAGTAGACAGAAATATTCCTCTCTTTCCTTCCCTGACAGGGAAGCCAAAGATACACTGTTACAGTAAGAATTTTTCTGCCATGAATTTGAGCATCCTTTTTTTTCCCCATCTGATTTCATTTATCTCACCATGGTTTCTGGCTAGTAGCAGAAACAAGAATTAAATTTCAATATAATATTTGGATCTGGAACCAAATTTTCTTAGAACACAGGAATGTTTGATTTTGTGCATGTTTTGATTTAACCGATTATTTTGCTGCATGAATCAAATTATAAATCTGAATACATGTCACACAGTCCCAAAAGTTAGAGTTCTGAATCCATTGCTTCACCTTTAGCAGAAAGAGAAACAGAAACCAAATAAAAATATGGAAAAAGAGAAAAAAAAGTTTACAAAACACTTTCCCAAGGGCAGCTGCTAAATTTCACAATATGTGCTACCTGCAGTTTTGGAATATCACCTTTCCACTTAAGATATTACAGGTCCTGCTTCTGAGAGTGCTAATTTCCAGATGCAAATCTGGGACATAACAACTTCATTCCCAATACTGTCAAGCACACTGGGATTTTTTCCTTATAATTTTTATCATCCAAAGAGAGAGAAATTCTCATTTTTCCTGGTAACAATTTGCCTCTGATAAGGAAGCCCAAAGAACAAGTTGGCTGCACAGAATTCAGAGACTGCGCAGACTGAAAGAGGAAAACATGAAACACTACCTTTTCCTTCAAATGGGTACAGGCACTGCTTATTTTGGGCACAAGGAACTTAGGATTTGAAGATAGTTGCTGGCATGTATTTAATTGCCATGCTTTTTAATTACTTCTCTGCATGACAGATGAGGTTTTTTGTTGAAATGAGGTTACTGTGTTTTACCTTTTCCTCACACACTGGAACTATTTGCTGTGTCAATTTGTGTAGCTTAGAAAAATATATTCACATCCTCTGAGCTCTGTCCTGGCACCATAAAGCAAAGCTGATTTTGGCTTCCTCCACTTGGCAGTAGAGAAAGCTGGGCGCCTTTGGGTGCAGGCTGCAATGGTGCACAGACAGCCCTCCGCTGTGCAGATACCTCTCTCAGGCCACAGGGGACCCTGGGCAACTTTGGCCTCAGAGGTACAGGGGAATGATGTGCCTCACCAGGACCAACCTCTCACAAAGCCATCCTAGCTGGAGGGTAAGAGACGTCCTGAACTCATCTCTCCTGTGCTATTTCAGGGAGAGGCAAGGGCTCTGGCCCTCTACCTCTTGGCAGCACCACAAGACAAGCCCTTGTCATTTCTGTCATTCCAGCCACCCCCCATGGAGTAGCTCTGGATTGTGTGCTCTAACCTGCACTTCTTGACCTCCTCTTTCTTTGCAGTTCTTCTCCTCCTCTGCACAAATAACTCCACTCTTTCAACAGCAGTCCAAGTAAAACTAAGAATTTCAAGAGAGGGTGGACACTGTTGATATGTACCCAGCCCAAAATACATCTGCCAAACTCCAGAGCCCTGAGCCAGCTGGCCCAGGCAGGATGGAGAGGGAAGAAGTCCTATGCCAATGCACTGCCCAAATTTGACTCAAGAGAAAAAAGCCTTTAATGTTACAACACACATAGGGCACCACTTCCCATTTCCACACAACCAATGTCTCTGGACAGCTTTGATCAGTACTCTGGTTGTGTAAGGTTCAGTGTATACTGACTTCAGTCACTCAGTCTCCCAAGTCAGCCCCGGAAGAAAAGAAAAAAACAGATACATCCATTCTCTCCTTCCCCCAGACTGAACTTGACAGCCATTTATGGTGTCCCCCAAAGACAGGCTGATCTCTTGTCCCTGACCTTTGCTGTAAACTCCAGCATTGTCATTATCTCCATTAGAGCCTCCTGAGTCTGTTCTATTGCACTCTGAGCCTGGCACTGGCTAAGGACACACCAAACAGCACTAAGTGAGGGGCTCTGTTTACATGGCAGAGACCCAACAACTCATCAAGCCCCTTAAAAGCCATGAGAAGACATGGGAAGAAAGTAGGACTGTTGCAGTAACAACATTGTTTGTTCTGACCCCTAACCTCTCTGGCTCCACAATAGCAACATGGTGAAGACATTTGATAAAAAAGCTGGACTTCAATAAAATAACTCCTGTGCTTGCCAAACACTAATCTCAGTCCTTTTGGAAGGCTCTCCTTGGAGTCCATGGTCATACCCTGACATGTAGGGTGTTCTGCAGCTGGGCACTCTCTGTGCCTTGTCCCTGTGTTCTTCAGTCCCCTGCTTTTTGGGAATTAGAGCCTGGAGAGGTCAGAAGCTCCATTCACACCAAATGAAGCTGTGGCAGGCAGCCCTAAAATATTAATGTCTTTAAATACTAAGTGCACTCGGGAACCAATTCAGCCTGCAGCACGCAGGCTGTGCATCAACACGATCCCAAAGGGGTCACAGAAAAAAAAGCTCACTAAGGCCTGTGAAGCAGTGCTGTTTGCACTGACATATTTGTCTCTCCCATGGACAGAGGATACACAGTCATGAATCACTGTTTTTGCAAGCATGTCCACTCTTCTCTTGCTGTTTCAGCCATTCCTTGTCCCTAACAGACACAGCAGTCCTAAGCAAAAGCTCCATTTTATTTACATCCAAGAAGGTAATCTTGCCACCTGTGAGAAGACTGTGAGATAACCTTTCAGTTATATGGCAAGAGAATCATGCCTTCACATCTACAACTGTGCTTGAGTAAGGACTCCGATTCTGTCACTGCAAAGATTGCAATTCATTAACATAGCTCTGCTATGCACAATTGGATACTTATCTTTAACTACATCCCTTAAAACTAACCTTACTAACAACTTACTTCTGTAAGCTTCCATTTTGTTATTGATTTAGTTTCTTCCTCCTGTTGCTATGGTGGCTCTTACCTCTGGCTCCACTGGCTCCAGACCACTGCCAGCCACAACAGGCCAGCAGATAACAACTCTGACTTGGATGCTGTGGTAATTAACAGTTTGCTGTTTTCATGCAGCTTTGATTCTGTTTCAAGAGGAACTGATACAGATTTTTGCTCCCGTTTCAACATTTGGCAGATGCATGAAATTCTGCATATTGTACAAAATAGGAAAAAAGCTTTAACTTCAACTATTTAGGATGTACATGTACAAACAACACAATCAAAGTTCATGCTTCTCCTGTTTACCTCCTCACCTCAGTTCTACTGTTCACTTTTGCTACTCTTCTGGGAATGTATCTCTTTCCCTTCTGCTCATCTGTCTCCCACACCCATAGGCATGCACTGATTTGTTATTGCTAAGTCACTTGTGATTACAGGTCTGGGTAGCTAGTTTATTGCAGGGTTGTCCCTGACTTGATAGGCTGTTTGCTGCTTTGTTATTACAGTGCTTTAGCCTCATTCCTCTAGTGTGCTCTCTTTCACACACACCGCCCCCCCACACACACAAACCACCACAAAATATTTATTTTGAAATGACAAACACAAAAATTGACTCAGGGTTTGCAAACTATTTTAAAGGGAATGAGGGAAAAGAGGGTTACAGGTTCTGTAAATGCAGCCTCCTTGCCCTGCCTGACTTCTCTGAGCGTTTGCCATTTTTTCTGTGGTACTGGAATATAAAGTTTCAAGTGCCACAAAAGCTGCATGTCCATTTGCTTTGCTTGGCTGGAGAAACTCAGGCACAGCATATTCATCTGGGAAACTGTTAGCTGAAAACCGCTGGTCCCTTTTGGCTACACAGACTTTGACAATGGCTGTTACAAGTTAGATTTGGCTCTCTGAGCAACAGGCATGAAGAACTGAAAACCTCTAAAAATTATTATTTATGTATTTACATTTATCAAACATAACAGCAAGCCCCTCCTCTCAAAATGCATTTCAGGTCCCTTCCAAAAAAAAGGGAATTTCAAAAGCAAACCTACACCTATCCTCACAGCAGACAGAATTTCTGTTCTATTTTGAAAAGTCCTGTGTATACCCCTACTGCATTCCTCTTCTTCCCCCTCCCACCAAAAAAAAAAAAAAATAAGGCAAACTTCTGGGCATAGCTTAAAAGCCACAAAACTTCCTCCATGTGTGTATTCTCCAGCTTCACTGCAGATATTTGGAGTTACATAAAACTGGGCAGTTAGTGCTTCTGGCAGCTGAAAAATTACAAAGTTCAGGGGCTGAGGAGGGCGTAGGCCAAGCTGAAGTTTTCCAGAGAGCCATACCAGATGGAGCGGAGGAAAAACGCTTCTCTTTCGGCTTAGGGAGATGGAATTAGAAGCCCTGAGCCTTAAACAAATTTCAGGGAATATTCTCCATTCCCTGTTCTCTGTGAACATCGATACAGGCAGTGCTGGTTATCAAATATGATTTGGATCTTAAAAAGCAAAGAATATGCCTTTCTGTATGTGGTAATGCAATGCCTTTACAGTGACATAGCAGAAAGTGATGTGCCTGTTAGCCAGGGCTGGGCAAGCCTTCTCCCCTATGGACCAGCAGCATGTTTCTATTTCCATCTGGACACTTAATGCATAAGGATGAGATCGAGGTGCATCATGTAATAAACTACAGTAGATACCAAACATGCTCCAAGTCAGCACATACACACATACACACTAGAATACAGTTTTGTGTTAGAACATCTGTTTACTGGGATGATGCTAAATTTAACTGTTAAATTTAAATTATATCTGAAAACAGCTAACTCCTAAGATTTGGACTTAAAACTATGCAGGTAGGTAGAATCACCCTTCTTATCTACTCTGAGTGCTTAATAGTGTGTTAGTTAGCACATGTTGCAAGACGCTGGAATTTTTCAGTGTCAGTAGTCCCAACCGTGTTTTAAAACATCCTGCCTAGTCAAGTTTAATTTTCTACCTCTGGACAGTGTTTGAAAACATGCTTCAGCTGTGACTAGCTGTGACCTCACTAAGGGCAAAAGCCTTTAACCATGTGTTCCTTAATAAAGACTGGAATATTGTGTCCAGTCTTACAGCACACACTGCAAGAAAGACATTTTGCAAGCTGAAATGAAGTCTCGTGGAGTGACCCTAAAATGGTTAGGAACTGGCATATGAGAGGCTGGGACAGCCCAAATTCTTCAGCCTAGAGAAAACTAAGCATGAAGACTTTGTATAAGAAAACAGAATGTTATTTTAATGAAAATGCTGATAAAGAAGCCAAATTTAGATGCTTTTCAAAAGAAAATTTGTCCTCTAGGATCTGGAACTACTTACTTCACATGAGTGAAAACCAGTCACTTGATTTTTGATTCTTTTAACTATTTGATATGGAAACCAGCCCAAATGGCCTAGAGAGGAGACACTGTGTACGACACATGACCAACTACTACAAGCAACTGATTCATATTGTATTAAGGATGGAAATTTATTTTAAATACTGAATTTTCTGCACAGTGTCATCAGTTCTCAGTGAAATAGGCATGGCAAGGTTGACTGTCTTTAACTATTTACTATGAACACAAAAGACAAACATCTCTAACTCAGTATGGAATCAGTCAGCTAACTAAATAAAGTAACTACTTATGTGCAATGCGGTCTTGGTCAAGTCACTCAAAAGCTTACCACTTGAGATTATGGTTCTGCAGCAGTCTAAATTAAACTAACAGTTGGCTTATGTGGTCCAGCTCAGGCTATGCATTCCCATTCCTCCCTTACACCCAACACATTGCTCATTGCACCATTCATCAAGCTGTTTCCCTGACCTAGGTCAACATAAAACTCACCTAACAAAAATTAACGTAGTCTTTTTTACAAAGCAGGATCACAATAATAGCTAAAGCTATAGGTAAAAAATAACATTTAACTTCAGCTTCCCATTTAATTTTAGACAGCTGCAATTTTCCTCAGATTTGGGAATTATGGGGATCAGGAAGTTTTGGAAAATTTGATAAAGTGCTCATTCTGATATGCAAAATAAAATTTCAACATGCCTTCTCTGTTATTGTCAGTTCACATTCCTTAGGAAAAAGTTAAAGTGAAAACTAATAAAATTCAGTGAATGCTTGCTGGAAAATGTTTTCTTTATAATGAAAACATAGGCACGCCATGACAATACTTATAATGGAAGGCAGAAAGCATTTCAGATAGATTTTATATCTCAGAGAACATTGTGTCATTTGTTACTTAGATGTCATTGAACTACATTAAAAAAATAATAAAAAGACCAGACATACCAAATAAAAATTAGGGAAAAGCCCTTTTTTCCCCCTGTAGTACAGCTTGTAGGATCCAGGGTTCTGACCCTGCTAAGACCCTCAGTCTGGCAAGTAACTATTGCAAGCCACAGCTGCACCAAAGCTCTCTCCCTCTGTGCTGGAGCCCCCTTGCAGACTACAGTGATCTGCACAAGCCAATTTTTTTTCTCTCTGTCTGGGGTCTGGCAATGACCCCCTGCAACTTAACTGCTCTCCCCACCAGCCTTTTCTCCAGGCTGTGTGTTGACCTGGCAAATGCTTGTAGCTGTAAGGAGATGAAAAGAAGGTAAGGAAAAAATGGGGGGGGGGGGGGGGGGGGACGCCCCCCCCCCCCCCCCCCCCCCCCCCCCCCCCCCCCCCCCCCCCCCCAGCCAGCCCAGCAGATGAAAGTCTGAGGCAGTGTTTTCCTTTCCAAAGTGCTGCTACATTCCCATAAGCTTGTGGTTTCCTGCATTCTGTTAGAGGGCTTTTTTTCTTTTTTTTTCTTTCTCTTTTTTTTTTAAATCCTTCTGGTGATATCTGAAGAGGGAAAATATCCAGCACTAACAGGAGGCCTTTTGTTCTATTCGTTTCTAAGTGGACTTTAACCCAGTTACTACAGACTGAGTCACTGTAGAAACAAATAAAATAAAAGCGCTCTGTTTTGTCCCTCTGGACAGGTCAGGGACATGTGAAGCTCTATTCTCCCTCTTCTACTTTTTGGAAGCAGTACTATACCTGGCATTGCATTGCAATAATAATGAACATAGTTTATGGCTGTTCTTTTTTGTATGTCCTGGCAACCCCTACAGAGCTGATATTCCAATAGAGCCAGCATTTCATTAAAAAAATAAATGCACAAGGGGCATATCTTTGGGTAATGAGATGAAATTAAACCAGAGAAAGGCTGGCTACTAGGGACCAGTAAGATGTGAGTATGACACATATAGGTGCATATCTGAGCTATATTGCTACCTTGTCAGATCCCAAATATTTGACTCACAGCAAATAAGAGCTTGTCTCCAAATAAGACTTTAACATTCTCTCCCTATCAGGCTGAGTTTTAGGCTAAATCTGATGGTTAAATTTTTGTCATTTGTTGCAGTTCTGATTGCTATGACAAATTATATTCTGTCACTATACATCAATTTTAGGATAAATCATTATATATTCAGATCTCAACTACTTAAACATCTAAAAGAAAATAAAAAGGAAAGCAACCTATGCAGAAGCCTGTGATTCCCTCGTCTTATTGATCTCTGGAGGGTCTGAAAAGCCTGTGCACAAGAGGATTGCTCCTCCTCTTTCCCCCCTTCTCTCATCAGCCTGGCTTTCACTGAAAACCTTTTTAACTCTTTAGTGTCCCCTTATTTGTGCGCTCTGAGCACTGGCAAAACAGCTGTCTGTTGTGGTTGGCAAGTGCAGAAGCTGGCTATAATTTTGCTTTTGCCCCCCTTTTGTGTCCCCCCCCCCCCAGCTGGTTACTTGGTTGCTTATCTAAGGCCATTGTGCCGTTTTCCAACAGCATTCTTCCTGATCCAGGGTACTGCAATTTGTTTTTAAAGTGGGGAAGTTTTATTCTGGGAAGAAGTTAGTAGGAGGAAGAAGAAGTAGTAGGAAGTACTTAGTAGTAGAAATACATTTTTCAGCAGGGGAATGGGCATTCACGCAAAGCCAGGACAGTGATAAACAATGACACTTAGGAGAGAGGACTTTGTACAAGAACATGACCATGTGGTGCTGCATGGAGAATTAAACACTGGCAAAGCCAAGACTGTTCTGGGCAATGGGTATGAGTCGGCAGGAGTTTCACATGTGGCTGGTATTGCACTGGGTATGAGAGGACAGAAAGCACAGAGCCAGAGGACTATACCTGACGCCAGAGCTGGTGTGCAGAGTCAGAACTGAGCTCAGCACCATGCCAGGCTTCCTGCTGTTTCCCTTTCTCTTTTCTGTTTCCCAGCAAAATTGTCATCCTACAGCCACAGCACTCTGGGACTGTGTGCCTGGCACAAATGGTACATGTTCTTACACCTGCTCAGAGCTGTGCAGAAACACTGTCCTACCTGCTGAGGTTTGCTGGGGCGGTATTTTGGTCATGCTTCCTTCTCCTGGTTCGATTTCTTGTGCCAGTCTTAATGTTCCTCAACTTTGAATCAGTCCAGAAACAGTTGGTCAACCTCTGATGATGTGCCAGAACACAGCTTCTTTTAGCTTTTTACTCTGAGTAAGAGAGTAAAATGCACATCAAATGAAAAGTGAATATGGCTGTTAGGCTATTGATTCCTTAACACACTGTCTGCAGGAATCTATTAGTCTACAGAAGCCACAGAGGGAGTTCAGCAAAGGCTCCATTATCTTAGTGCTACTTAGCATCGTTATTCTTACCTAACTTGATTTATTTTGCAACAGCCGTAAGAGAGGTCCATGTTTAGCATAATTTGGGAGCATAGGTATCTGCATTACTCCTTCTTTGTTATAATAGCAGTGAGGGAACCACAGGCAGATTCTTCCCTCACCTTGTTCCTTGCTACTACAATATCAGGGTTTCGCTGGGATGGTCCTCACATCGCTTGGGCCAATAGAAAAAATGCAAAAGAAATTCTATCCCAACTAGAGACCTGGAGGGGTTTCAGAGACTGTCAAGAGCATGTAAAGCAGCAAAACATTCTGAAGTTCAGATGGCACATTCTTTGGAACAGTTTCCAAGCAAATTTATGTTCATTTCTTGGCAGAACACAACTTGAAACAGAAATTAAGAGTGGTGAACACAGGGAGAAATTTGTGATCAGCAGAAGAAAAACATCTGTTTTACCAGAGACAACTGAACTCCAGGCGTTGTCAAAAACACATAATTCGAGAAGTGCCAATCTCTTTGTGGGTTGCTCTGAGAAAGGTCATGTCACTGAACTCTTGGTGACTGAATGGCTTTTGTACTGAAAGATCCACTCCCAGATGTGCAGTGCATGCTGGAGTTTGATGCAATTTACTTTGCTATCTGAGGCAGAGGGAAAAAAAGAGATCACAAGGTGATACCCTACTTTATGAGAGCAAGCTGGTATCACAGATCCTGCACGAGTTGCTCTTGTTCTCATTCCTACTGGAACCTGTTCAACATGTTTGCTGCTACAGAACGTTGCCCAAAGCCACCAGTAAGATAATCAAATACCTTTACCTCAGCCTGGTTGGTTTACAGAAATGGCACTCATCAATATAGATAAAGGTTACAAGTCAAGAGTCAATGCTGAAACAGCCTTTATGTTCCTCTGGAGGACATCATGCTACTGTGATAAGTATGAACCTAAGTTTTTGCTAAAGCATTCCATGCCAGCAAATAGTGTAGACAGAAGGAAAACATTTGAATCTCCTTTCAATATAGAGTTCTTCTCCAGTTCCGGGCAGTAACAACTGGGCTCCTTAGTTGTAGTGTCAATTCTTTTGCCTCTTAATCTTTCAGTCCCTGACACCAATAAAGTCATGACCATCAATGTTAGAAGCACTGTAACGCTCATATCACATGTCATCTGTTTTCCTTCCCCCTTTTATGCACAAAGCCTGTAGGCTGTGTTTGTGCATGTGACAGAGGGAGGAGAAATAAATGACACATGATTCAAGGGTTACACTGAGACTGTGCATCTGCTTCGGGACACAACGGCATGGCATAAATGAGTGCAGTGTGTTTGTATGACATGGAGGCACATGACTATGCATACCACTCAGCAGCTCTGTGAAGATGTCAGTGGAACTGATTTTCTTTTGTAAAAGCTGTTCTCTCTGCCGGAATTTTCCTTTTTGGTCACAACTCTACTATTGCTTTGCAACATGAGATGATTCTCAGTGAAATTTGTTTTCTTGACACTGTGTAGATACCAGGAAAGCTTAAGAATTTTCTATGTACCATCTGATGCAGAGTCAAGATGTGCAGTAGTGACATGAAGCACATTATATATAAAATTGATTAGAAAATGGGCTTAAGCAATAGAATAATATAACTTGCATCCATCTGTCATTCAAGAAGGGATGCACAAAAGAGTCTGTCACTTAATTCAGTAGGGTGATCAGTGGGTCTGCCTGGGAATGCACTTATTTACAAAAGGGCACACTATGGCTTTAGAGTTTGTTGGAGTGAATCAGGCTTAAATGTGAGTGTGCATATGAACTGTTCTATTCTATAACTTGTAGATTGCTTTTTCCAACGTACTCCACCCTCCAGTGACTTATTGCTCAGAAATTAACCTAATCCACACACAAACTGAGCTTCCCTGCTTCATCACTATCACCAACAGCTTTCTGCATATTTGCATTGAGCAAAAAACGTTGGTTACTCTTCTATTTTTATAACTACCGAAGTCAGTTCATTATGAGTTTTACCAGTTGCTTACAGCAGGTTGCAATGCTTATGTTTAGTAGGTAGTACGGTCAGGTACGAGGTCTAAAAAGATTTTGCATCGACAACCAAATAATAAAAAAGTGCAGAAAGCAATTTGAGCAGAAGACTTAATTTCTGCTAAGATCTTTGAGGGTATATTCATTGGCTTCCAGCTGAGGAGACAGACTTTCAGCTCCTTGCTGGCTTTATTCTCGCGTGATCTGAAGGCATTTGGATAGCGCATTTTAAACCAATTGGTTGTTTTCTCAGAGTCTACATAGAGGTCGGGGAGAAAGGGGAGTATCTTTCTTGCTAATGTTAGCCAGACAATGGCAGCTTAACTGTAAAGCCCCCTAAAAGAGAATAAGCCTATTGTGTCCCCAGTGTGTTTCCCACATTTCAAAGGCCACTAAGTAGCACCAGCATCTTTGCCTCTGGGTTACTGAGAAGACAGACTCTTATGCTTATTAAATGATGGCTTTCCCTAATGATTTGAAACAAAAAAGGCACACACATACAAAACCAGAGATGTGCACATTAAGGCTTCTCCTGCCACAAGGTCAAACGCATGAAAAGACACAAAAAAAAGTTTGGCCCCAAGATACCAGAGTAGACCCACTTGCCCATCTCTCCCACACTGGCCCTTACTCTATTTTCTGCTGCAAGAGCCCCCGGTTCCTGCACAATTAAGCGCGGCACCAATGGCATTTCTAGTGCCGCTCCTTCCACTTGGCTTCACTGCTGAGAAAGGAGCTTGTTCGGCGGGGAGGCGGGCACTGCTGCCTGAATAGTCTCTGAAGCATTCATTATCTCCCACCTAATTACATGGCCGGCATAGTGGTGGTGTTGTGGGAACATTGCATCACATTAATCAGCAAGGGGATGTGCCAAGATGAAAGGGTCCCCTTGTGTCTGCTCTTTGCTGTGGAAAATGGGCAGAAGGGTGGGGGAAGGAGCGGGGTATTTATCAAGTGGCAAGTAGGGAAGGCACAGCGGGTGCACCCCGGCTTGGCCTGGCCAAGCCACCATCTTCCCAGGTCAGTGCTTTTGTGGCAAATACACTTTTTGTGCTCATGCATGGTGAGTGATCAATAGCTTCAGGGGCTGAAATCCTTCAGCACAGCACAGGTATGAGCAAGAGATATAAGGCAACACACCCCTCAGTTGCTCCAGGAGGGAGTGGGAGCTGATCCTCCATAGCCTGCTCACTCTCGGGCCACTCTGATAAAAAATAGGACCACCTGTTTGAACAGGCTTGGACTTAGCTGTAACCTGGCCACAAAGCTTCACAGAAAGTCAGTGTCTCTCGAAACACTCTCCAAAACCGCTCTCCTCCAACAGACTCCGAGTCAAATGTTAAACAGTAGCTGTGATGGGCCTCCCGAATCAAAGTCAAGATAGTACACAAAAGCAAAAGTTTCATTTCCCAAAGCCTGCTGCTGAGAACCCCAGTTCACCCACACAGTATAATTTTTAAATGGACTCTTGAAATCTGAGAAGAGATCTCATTTCCTCCTATCTTTGTCCCACTTGCAGGACATTTGAAAGGCTTTGTAAGGCTTTGCATAGATGCTCCTCTGTGTGTTGGGGCTGGGGGGAGGGTTGAGGCGTCCACACTGTGGTTGTTTGGCACCCTGCAAAATACTGGGTCAGACTGGAATACAAAATTGCAGTCTTTGGCCGAGCTGCTTATTGCTGTGAGATCCAAAAGCAGCGCTCTAGAGAGAATAAGGAAAAGTACCCAAAAAATGAAGATATTACAGATGCAGTTCTTTGCATTGGATAGCCTCTCCCATTCACTTTTGATTTGGTCAGTTCACATCAGACCTCTTTAAAATCCTCCAAGGACAAGCAGCAGCTCATGCTCCACTCTCTTCCCGTTTGGTTTTCCATAGGCCTTCTGCCCCTCACAGCTTTTCTGCACTTGAACTGTGCTGCAAGTTGAATTCAATTGCTTAGAATGGAAGTGTCTTGCCTCCAAACCCCATTGTTTTTGCAATGCATCTGGCTTATTAATGCAGGCTATTAAAGCCACTTTGGAAGCGGATTTACTGAGATGCAGATAAGTTTATCTGCCACAAAGTAGGTGTGAATGCCAGTTATTCCTGCAGTGACTGCTGCCAAGTCCTCCCACTAGTATCCCATGCTGGTTTGCAGACAATTGGGGCAGCCTGCTTATCTGTGTGCCACCTGTTGTGCTGGAGTCACCCTGACCCAGTGCCACCTTTCTATTCAAATACTGTTGCCGAGTCAGGTGGTGCTCTTTGGGTTTCTGCACACAGGGAGCATCGCTTATGTGATGCCGGACGGTCCTATACTAACAGGCTTGACTTCATTGCCCTCTGGTGAGAGGAGTATATACAACAGGGCCAATCAAGAGGGCTGTTTTTTGTTTTTTTTTTTAGGGAGACCAAACGGGACCTACCTAGGTTACAAGTGGCAATCAGGCTGAGAAAGGGGAAAATTCCAATTGCCCTTGTTGCATATAACATAAACTGAGTGTATGGAGCAGGGGAGAACATTTAATATCGCTCAGCTTCAGATATCATCTCTCCATCTTTGGGATTTTAATGACTACAGTGTTGCTCTGGTTTTTTTACCTCTGCTTCTTGATCTTTGGGCACAAGAAAAAAGAATGTCCACTGTGATAGAGAGGATGTTTAAATCGAGCATGGGGACTGCCTGGACAAGCAGCTCTCTCAGTCCCACTGTCACAACCTCTGTTTCACTTCCACACTTGTTCCGGTGCTAGAGATCACACTAGAAAGAGCATCTCAACTTAGTTTCCACATTTACCAGGTTTTAACAGAATCCTTCCTCTACCATTTGGGCACAACATCCTTTAAATGAAGTAACTCAGAGAGCTGCAAATGCACTTTATAGCTCCTCTCCTCTGCTATGTCTTTGACTGACCACCCTCCCTTGAACACATGACCCTTGGTACTTTATTAACCCTTCCCTGAAGTCATCAGGACAGTGGTGCTCTAAGTTGTCTCCTTCCCAACAGAGATCCAAAAATTTCACAAGATGGAAAGCATTTTTCCAGGCCTGTACTCACCCAAGACTGATAAAACCCATGGGACAAAGCACAGTTTTACTTCTTGTGGTATTAAAGTTACTACTTGAACAATAACTAGCTGTCTTTTTCATCTCACATTTGCCCAGCAAAAATGAGACACTGAACTTTGATCCCATGTATATCCTATGCTAAAGCTGGCCAATTTAAGCAGTTTACATTGGAGGAAAAAAGATTGAGAGATAACATAGTGAAAGAACTCTGGTCTCTGATACACCTGACAAATAAAAAGACAGAAGCATATGGAAGATGTCCTACAGCATGATACAGGGAGATAATGACAGAAAAATGTGTCAGACTTTATAATTACTGCTAATGAGGTTAATCTAAGGGCAAGTAATCCTGTGGGAGAATATGGTGGCTCTGTGATTGAGTTTTTTTCTGAAATACAGGAGTCTTCTGCAGCCCTTGACCCTAATGCTTCTCCCCTTCTGGGACACCCACTGCCCCCCAGCACAGAAACATCTCCTTTTCTCACAGAGCCAGCCCAGTGGTGTGCAACTGGACATGCCTACCCCCACAAAGGCTGTGGCGTCTCTCTGACAACTTGCACCCCAAGCAAAGAACAGGTTTGCCTCCATCTTGCACTAGTGCCTGACTGCAGAGGCACAAGCTTGCATGCACACTGCAGTTTGTTTTGGAAGGTGGCATTTGACTTGTATTTTACCACCCCTACCAGTTATTCCAGGACTTTGCTTTGGTCTGAGAGTCAGGGCAATAGGAAGACCAAATGCAGATATGGCAAGTGAAGAGCACTGGTAGAGACCTAGAGTAAAAGCTGGACTAGTTTCCATCTCCTCCACTTTCATGTGCCCCTCTCACTGCCACATTTATGGTGGCTATGCAGGACACTTCCTGCATCAGCTTCTGTGTAGTAAACACTGTGAAAATCAGTATTTTTTCCGGTTTTGGGAATGTAACTTTGAAACCACTTTTTTTTCCTAAGGACAGCAGAAAGGTGATGGTACAAAAGAACGATGGGAATTTCTTGTTTTGACACAAAATTTCATTGCTTTTGAAGAGGAAAACCAACATCACAAACATTCCCCCTTCCAGCAGAAGGAAGGAGAATGGGGCAAGTGGCTGCTCCACACAAAGTTCTCCAGCACTGCAACGGAAGTATACCCAAAGGTCTGTACTGCTGAGGCACATCTGCAAAGCCCACAACAAATCCCAACACAGTTAAGTTCCGTTTCACAGTTTCACCCCCACTCTTCATGTGACAGTTTTCTTTACAATTCCACAGTACCTCTTTCTCACCTGGAAACATCATCTCTGGCTTTTCTTCATCCCTGTCTTGGCCTCTGGTTTACACTGGACTGTTAACTGAGAATCTCTTTTGTCCCTTGTATCTATGTTTCTGTTAACCCTGCTTAACATATTCTACTACAAAAAAATAAAATCAAACTTCAACTGCATGAAAAAAGGACTCAAAACATTTGACAGTAACTGCAGCATTTGTGCCTATCTCTCACTGGTGCCAAAGGGGATTGGAATTTTAGTAATTGAATAGATAGATAAGACATGGGAGGTTATTTGATTTAGTATTTAGCTGTAGCATGTTTCTGAAATACTGTGCAGCTAAAAGTCACATGATATGTTTCATATGGGTAAATGAAACAACTTTTCCTAAAGTGATATGCTCATTCCAGGTGCAATTATAATATTCTTAACACTTTGCTGCAAGTTCCCGTTTAAAGGAAGCACTTATCCAACAGTTCTGTGGTGATTTTTAAGTAATCCCCCTCCCTTCACATGCCTACACTAACACCAACAGGGTTTACAAGGAAATCCCAACAGGCAGACTGTTATTCAGTCCATTTCTGCATTTCTAAGGCACATCGACCTTTCCTTTGTCAGATAAAAGCTTCCCATCTCTTTAAGCCCTTCATTCTTGCAATAGTCCCACAGAAAAGTTGACATCCTTGGCAAGGAGAGTGAAAAGCAGCTTGTCCGCCCTTCCCAATAGGCCAGGCTGGAGTTGTTTTAGCCTGTTTAAATCTCTCCCCTATTTATATGCTAATATTCTGGTATCAGCAGAAAGTATAAACAGTGTTGTTTACAGCTCCCCATAGTCTGTGAGCATCAAGCTGCCAGGAGAATACTGTGTACTAGGGAAAGAGATGTATTTATTGACAATAAAAATGGCCACTTCTAAGACTATGAGAAACAAAACTGAACTGTAAAAATGCAGCGCCAGCCAACAATATAACCATACAAAACAGGACTGGCAAAAAGCCATTAGCCAGGGGGTCAGTCATAGGCTCTGGAGAGCTACTAGATTTCATATTTAACACAGAGAGATCTGGGGAGACCTTCAGCACAGAGACCTCTGAGAAAAGAGAGTATCAAGTTCCTTGGCAAGGCAGCTTACATGCTCCATTTGCTATTATTGCAGATTTTTGTTAGTGGATAATGGCTCATAGCTTGGCTCATAGCTCTCTTGGATCCTGAAGCGAATTAAACTCTCCTAAGGAAAACAGCATGGTCTAAAGGAGCAAGCACAGGAATTCTTGTGTTCAGATCTCGTCTCTCCATTTTGAGGTAACTCTCTTTACCAGTAGAGCACTAGGTCTTAACAGTAACAGCAAAACCAGGCAGCAGTGACAATGTGCATCAAAGATGTCAAGCTCTCTGAACATCAGGGCACAGAGCTTGCCTCTTCTTTACATTAGTCAACAAAATGTTGACAACTGCAATGGCACTCCCTGTTCAAAACCAGGGGAATACCTGCTCACATCAGCAATGCCTAATATTCCAGCAAATAAATACTCAAAAAGGCTTCAAAAAGTCTTCCTTTACCATAATGCCTGCTGTATGCAATTCACACACAAATGGAATTACTGACAAAAGATGCTGGACTGCTTGACCTCACAATCCTTATAGTACAGTTTTCTACTGAAAGACAGAAAAAGGTAGGGGCAATTAAACTTTAACTCATATTCTCCTACTGTATATATGTTTCAGTTCTCACCAGGTGAGATTCAGCTCTCTACTTCCAGGAGGGAAAATACAGGGGCTTCTGTGAGTCCAGGCCACCCAGGCCAGCTGAGCTGCATCCAGCGCCTACACTGACAATACTACACTTTGCTCTCTTCAGAGCAGGACTCTAGCTGGACAGATGACCAGTCCAGCTTGTCTCAGTGATCCAAAGCCACATCACAACCACCAGTACCACTGTGCCTCTGGCTGGGCAGTCTCTGAGAAGGTACCAAGAAAGGACTAAGTCTTTTTCTTGCCCTCACAGTCCTGCAAAAGCAGTGCAGAGGCACCTGGGTAGGACAATGTGTACTTGCTTGGCTGTCACTAAAGAAGTATATATACACAGTAAATAAAAGGAAGTAATCTACTCAGCAACTTTCTATCAGCAGCACTATTGATGAAAGGGTAAAATGCCAACAGGACCACTTGCAATGACATTGTGCCTTGTCAGAGCAGCACAGTCACAGAAAGAGTTTGAGGTGGTGAACAATGAAAGTATTATATTGACAAAGATGTGCTTTTCTTCCAGTGGGAATTCAGTTGCTAAGTGCATCAAGAGGATTTACAGCAACCCTTTGCTGTAATAACTAAACATAGGCCTGCATGAAAATTCCACATTTGGCTGTGGCACGCTGGCTAAACTACTCTGTCTCCTTCTAGTAGTGTGTTCCCAAAGAAGGAAACAGCTTATTTCTGCTACTATAGTACATCTGAAATCAAGTAGTAGTCTGGTGGTGCCATGCCAAATTTTCCAACGCAGGAAGTTTCTCTGTCTCGCGAGTTAAAGTAATCTGCATGTGGTCTTGCACATATTACTTACATCATCTTTTAAAGAAACTTAATCTAGCCAGTTTTGAGCTTTGAAGTTTTGCTGTACAACATAAAAGGGTTAAGTCTACCCACACCGTATCAGATGCCCTGCACACATTATAGTGCGTATTTTGCAGGATTACAAGTGCTTATCAACAGAGCAAATAAACCAGCCCAGTGCTTTTATTCTACTCAAGACTGTCTGAAATGTGTTCATTTCTAATAACTGACAGCTAAACCACTAAGCCAGGTGGGGATGATGCTTGTTGGAGCTGTTTTGAGCTCCAGCAGCAGTTTCTAAATCTCCTTCCACTACTTGTTATTAATTACTGTTCTCTAAGCACCAGCTGTAAGAGACAAATACAGTCATCTCCATAGCAAGGGGTTAACTTTTAAGCAAAAGGCATATAGATCAAAACCACAGTATGAACAGCAAGAGACATCCTGAATCTGAAGCCAGGAACTAGGATTCTTGTATTTATATTTTTGGCATTTGTATCTGAAAAAAAGATGGAAAGGCCTCTAAGTGTTTCTAAGGGTAGGTAGGTATTTTGGTCAAAGAGAAAGCGGACACATCTAAAACTAGGTAAAGACAGAACTGTAGATGTACTTCTTTGAGATACATCTACAGAAGTAATAATAAAGAAAAGGCTAGAATGCAGTCTTACATAATTCATAGCTGCTGGGACACAGGCTGGGAGGGAAGAATGGAAAAACCAGTCCATAAAGATGCCAATAGTTTCTAAGCAGAAACATCTGTTGAGGTCTTAAAAACGGTCAGGCCTGCAGCAAGCTCAGCAACAGGAAAGCCTGCAGTTGATCACTCCTACCCTCATCAGCCCCATGAGCTCCTGCCCCTGGGACTGAATTGGAGCTTGGAAGATAGCTGACACCATGAATCAAACACAGCTCCTTTCTTAAAGGAAAAGGGAAAGGGGAGGAACAGAGAACCAGGATGGGTGCCTGGGGAAGGCAAATGATTATTTGGAATGGAGGTATTCAGGAAGAGTTACAAAAGAGTAAGGGAACATGCAAAGGGAGATGCAGTGGCTTATCCACACTGTCCCATGGGGGGCCCGTATGCTGAATTTCCATTGCTCTGTCCAGTCTAATTATAAAAGTCTCAAGCAAAATGCCTTGCTCCCCTTGGGAAGCTATTGCAAAATCTCACAAATCATCTTTGCCTTTTACATGACTCCCTCTTCCTTTGTGATAGTTTATTTAACTTTGTTTTCTCTTGATATTCAACAGTGCCCCTAGACATATCAGTTCCAAACAGCAATTTCTTCTTCCTGAAAGCATTTGTTCCTCTCTGCTGTCTTCTCTCAAGAAAAGAGTTATCTTAAAAATATCTGTGGAGACTGTATTTTGTTCATCTATGCATCTGCCAGCAAGAAAGGAGCATGGTTCTACTGGGTCTTACAAGGATCAATGATTAGGGGGCCTCAGCTGCTATATTATACGAGAAGCATACATTTGCAAAAGTCTTATAAAGCAGGGTTTGAAGCCTTCTCTTCCCCATCTCCAATCATTTCAGGTGTGAATTTTGACTAATTGCTCATGTTAAAGCCTCTTAAAGTACGTGAACCTTTATCCACCAAGAAAGTGAAACTTCAATAATAAAAATTCAAACTACTAGTCTTTGGGTGGAGATTCCCTTTCTTCTGCAAATCCAAAACTCTAGCAGCCCGCCATATCCATGTGAGTGGGCAGCAACCTAGCAGCGAATTTCTGAGTTTGTAAAGAATTCTATTTTAGAGTTAGTGCTGACTGAAATACCAGGAGACCAGTATTTCATTTCTCAAAAGAGGGTAGTATTTGAGTGCTTGGGATTTCAAAAGTATTTACCCTGCACTTTTGAAAATCTAAACAAAATCCTTTCACCCCCTCAAACTAATCACTACCTTTTCCTAGCAATAGTTGTGCTATATGATGTTAGACTGAAGGATCAACATATGGCTTACATTGGAACTCTTGCTGTGAAATTACCCATGCAGTCCACAATCAGCACCTCCACAACAATAACAGAAGTGAGCAGAGTATTGGTTAAAGTGTTCAGATGTTCAAAAATAAACTCTGCAGTTCTCAGTATTCTACCATTTTGAGATTTTGACCTGCTCTAGACCTGCACTCCAAAATGGTACCGTGCGATTTGCTTCCCAGTTCTCAGCACTGAACATCAAAGAAAGCTTGCTGCTCAAGGGGATCTCTTCCAGCCTGTCTGGCTCCCTGCTCTTCTTCCCCACCTTTGGTTTTTTCATTAGATTACCAGGTTCAGACAAGCAACTGTGGCACTACCTGAAGCTCCAAGGATCTATTTATCAGTCTTGGTTAAGATATTCTCCAACTTCATACTTGCTTTCTGGCTATGTCTATAAACACTGTATCAGGGGAGGGCTTCCTGATAATGAACTTGTTCATGTTTCTAGTTGTGAACTCAGCTGGATAACTCAGTGTTGATGGTGGAACAAATAACATTACTGAAGTAGTGGTATTAGACAGCTTTTCATGTCATGCAGCTCAAAATGGCTGACCAAAAGGCCTTATCAGTAGCTTGGTTTTCCTTTCAGGTGCAGAGCAAAGCTTTCACACCACATGTGAGGCACTGGATGACTTCAAAGACTGAGAAACACAAAAAGGCTTAGAAAGAATCTTGCATCCCGCTATTCCTCCTGCAGATTTCTAACCAGTCTCAACCAGTTGCCTACATCCAGTCTGGGCTCATGAAGCCCCAATTCCCTGCAGGTCCTCTGGCAGCACACAAGAAGGGAATGGTCTCCAACAATGCAGGAGTAAAGAGAACTTTTAACTCAAAGTTAAGCCTCTTAAAAAATGAGCTGAGGTTCCTCTGAGATTTTTATTAAATCTGCCAGCCTGTGAAATACTGCCCATTGGATCAAAGACACAATGCACCCTTTCTTAGCTTGTGTTGAGCTCTTCATGGATCTCCAAAGGGCAGTAGGGCTGTAATATCTCGTTAGGTCAGTCATTAAATACAAGGAACTGAAAAATTCACCAGAGACCAGAAGTCAGGATGGGACTCTGCCATCCCTTCAGGAGCACAACATCTGACCCTTTCAATTCATCTTCACTCCCTTCTACCCCAGTACACTGAGAACCACTCACTGTTGCTGATGTATAAAACCCTGCCACGACAACTACTAAAAAGGGCAGCTCCATGCTGGCATTGATCCTGCCTTCATCTCACTGCATTCTTTGTCTAAGAGAACAGAGGCAGGATTAGAAGGGGGTTTAGAGTGCAACCAGGCAGTAAGATTAATAACTGCTCTTAGCTTCATTCATGATCAATTGAGTGTGTGTGAAACTGCAGAGGACCTTCTCCAAACAATCAGTAGGGATGGTAGTGGCAGTCATGGAATCAGATATCCAAAGCAAATTTCAGTTTCACAGCATTTTTTTTTTAGGGAAAATGTGAACGTTTTGCTTTCTCTTGATCAGGAAATACTGCTTTGCTTCCACAGATCTGCTAGTACTTACCCCCAAATCTGTTATGCACTCTATTTTACTCCCTAGAAAGTCCACTGACTTCAGTGGGCGCACAGGCAAGTCTTATGTGAAGGAAACTTTGCTATCAGGAATGCTTTCAGCTACACACTTGAAATGGGTCAGCTACTTTTTAAACAAATCAGACACCTTTATTCAAGAAATATCAACGTATTAGTTGTTCAAACAAGGAAAAGTCCAAGGGCAATCAAAAGAGACTTCAGGGCCCTGGGACAATGGGTAGAGGGATCAGGAGCACAGGTAGTGATTTCCTCGATTCTTCTGGTAACAAGGAATAATATTCACAGGAATACACAGATCCCTCAGGTCAATGAGTGGCTCCAAGACTGGTGTAATCAGAAAAATCTTGGGTTTTTTGGCCATGGGATGATCTACTCAACACCTGGTCTACTGATACCTGACAGGATGCACCTATTTCAGAGGGGGAAAGGGGTTCTAGCACAGGAGGGCTAGCAGGGCTCATTGACAGAGCATTAAACTAACTTGGAAGGGGGAAAGGGACAAAGCCAGGCTCACCAGTGATGAGTGACAGGATGGAGCACCCAAACTTGAGAAAACAAGCACTCATGGTATCCCCTCAATCTTTCTCAGGAGGTTTTGGCTACAATGTATCACACCTCAAATGTTCTACACTAATGTGGCATGAGGAACAAACAAAAGGAGCTCAAAGCTTTGACCCAGTCCCAGAGATCATCATGGGCATAAGTGAAACTTGGTGGGATGAGATCTGTGACTGGAATGCTCTGTTGAATGGTTACAGGCTCTTCAGGAGGGATAGGCAGGGCAGAAGAGGCACACTCTGTGATTCTGTGAAGGAGATCAAGCTATAAAAAGGAATGCCTATATCCACAACTGAAACTGAACTGGGGGCAGCAGTCAGCCAAGCCAGAAAACACTACTCAACAGCTTAGGAAAAACATGAAAAACAAGTTTCCTTTTCTAATGGCCAACAACACCTTGCAGGCCTGTCTGTGCAGACTTGAAATGCCTGGAGCCAGGTTTCAAAAATGAGGAACCATCCAGGCATTTTGCTTGGCCTGACAAAGGAAAGGAAAGCGAGCACATGGTTGCTTTGCGCTTACCACACTCCCTAACACGTCCTGTTACGTGTCCTGCAAGTTCTTATTACAAATAATGGAGCATTACCTGAATAGTCATCCCACAGTCTGCACACAGCAGCTGGCTGTATTCCCAAGCATTTAGAAATTTGTCATCCCTATTTAATTGAAACTGCAGGAGAATTTATGGAAGCAAAACTAAATTCTCCTAACTGATAACTGAGAGATTAACGTCTGGAGGGAATGCCTTGAGATCACATATGATCAGGACTTTGGTTTAGTATCTCATCTATCCATGTAGTACTGACTAAAACAGTGCTGATGGTAGAAAAAAAGAAGAAGAAGAAGAAAAAAGAACATATTAGTCTCTGCCATCTGAAATACAGTGTAAAGGGGTCACTGCAGCAGTCCCACAAAATCTAACTGCCCAAGGAATTTCTTATTGATTAACAATTCATATTGGCATCACAGAGAAAGAGTCCAGGAAAAACAAAGCTGCTCCAGCATGTTTTAAAACAAAATAAAACAAAAAAATCCCACAAAACTCCCACAGGCTCTTGTTTTCATTAAGCCACTGACTTCTGCAGACCTCAACCAAGACCATTAATGATTCAGTTTGGACTACCTTTATGGGACCACCATAGGAGACTCATATTCACAGTAATTTTAAATTCTGTTTCCAATTCACGCTAACCTCTTACCTCCCCAGAAGCATTTATGAAAAATAAACACTGGCATTAAAGTGAGACTATAGCCCTTCACATCCAGTGTGATATCCTCTGGTAGGGGATGGGTGAAACCTCAAAGTGGGCAGTGCATGAGGCACTGCTTCTGCAGGTTCCCTTGCCCATCCTAGAGGCCCAAGGTAACTCAGTAACTTTGAAGTGTTCATTTTTCATGACTGGGTTATGTTACTCCCACTGGATTATTTAGAATTAGGCCTTGTTAAATGCTGCCTCTTTGGCAGTTGTAGCCTAGAACTGACCATGGAAATATCCTTTTCTACCCATATTAAAAGGCCTTTTCTTTAGGATTGAGGCACGCTAGCCACAGCAATAAAGAGAGTGTGGTGCAAGCAGTAAACATCAGTCTTCAGTGCTATCATACCAACACTAAATTCACTTAAAAAAACAATTGAGAGAGACAGATGGTAAGACATCTAAGAATGCTGATACTTCTGAGAAGGGGAGTGAGACACGGGTCATTTGTAAAAATGGCAGAAATCCTGTCTGTAACTTCAGCAATGTTCAGTTTCTGTATTTAAAGAGTCCTCTGAGGCTGCAGCTTTCACGCACATACCCCGGCTTTCACAGGGAGCATGGGAAAATAAGCTCATTGTGTCAGAAGGCCTTGAAAGGGAAAGGAGGCTTGAAGCAGGATGGGAGGAGGGGAAGAGCTAGAGCCCAGCTTGAAAACGCATGGAGAGAAATTGAAAACAAACACGTACCTACCCCCAACATGCACACGCACACACATGCAAGCCCTAAACTCTGACTGAACTCTGAAATTGGAGACCGAGCTGCTCTGGGAGTGACTGCTAACTTTCCTTCTTCTCTCTCTCTCCTTTTTTTTTTTTGGGGGGTGTGTTTTGTGTGGGTTTTTTTTGTTTGTTTTATTTTTGTTTGTTTTTTTCTTTCAGTTTTTGGGGTTCTTTTGCTTGTGTTGTTTTCTGCTTTTTTGTTTTCAACTACCTATCTAAGAAAGAAAAGAAAATCAGCAAAGTTGTGTGCATGTGTGTGCATATGTGTCTCCTGGGCAGCTTAGAGAGAGCGAGTAGTCAAAAGCCCAGTCCAGCATCTGCCTTTCTTGCTCCTGGTGAGGATTTTATAAATATTTGGAAGGTTGCATGGGGTAGGAGTGGGGGTGGGAGGGATGGGGGGGTGCTGCAGGAGGGAGGCTAGATAACTTTTAGGCCCACACAGCACAGAAGTTTTGAAAGCCTGCTTTTCATTAGCATTGCCTAGCAACCAACTCATCTGCTGCAAATCTCATCACGCCCCTGCAAAGCATCCACGGCATGCTAATCTTTTCATTTAATAGAAAAGCTGCTGTAATCTTTCTTCCTTTTCCTTTCTAAAAAAGCAGACAATAATAATAATAATAATAATAATAATGATGATAATAAAAAAGGATTCCATCCCTCCTCCTCCTCCCGCTGCCCTGCACCCCCCCAAGTGCTCTTGTTGATCCAACACTTTGCTGAGTTCCCATGGATGACCTACATGTGTGTGTTCTGGCTGATAAGTCCCAGCTGCAAAGGCAAGCTTGGGTCGGTTTTTGCTTTCTGTGTTGTGCGTGCTGGAAAGGGAGGGCGGCAAGGGGGAGGATTTTTCTGGCTGGGAGCTGAGAAAGACAAGGCTACAGCACTCAGAGTCCGACGGGCTTAAATGAAATCTCTGGCTTCAGATACTGTAACCAAAGCCTCCCCAGCAGACAGGGAAGAACTGGTTTGTTCTGGTGTGTGTGCATGCATGCGTGTGCACGCTTTGGTGTGCGTGCACAAGTCCAAGGTCTCGCTATATCCGCAGGAGAAGAGGGAGTCTTGCTTTGTTGCTGATGAATGCCGTGTCCAGCCAGCTGCAGGCAAGCAATGTTCTGGAATCTCCTTGGGCTCTGCCTGTCCTTTCACTATGAAAATATCATGCCTTAGGGTAGGGGAAGTGGTGTGGACAAAATAAGACTTGACCTAAGCATTTGCCCAGAACTGAAACCAAACATCTGTCTCCCTGAATTTTTGGCTTTTGATAAAACTCAGATAATTTCTCTTGCCACCTGCCCATCTTCAAGCATATCTGCGCTTTATGGTTCCATGCTGAAGCGCTGATCTATCATGGAACAGGCCATGCATGCACCTTCTGAGCTGGTGAGAAGCAGGAACCTGAAAACCTGCAGAAAAACACACTTTCAAATATCCAGCCCCATTTTTACAGACCCACATCCCAGTGAGCAAGGTTTGTGCTACCTTGCCCTTTGTCCTTTCCTCAGTCTCCTTCCTTCTTTCTAGTCTCCATATTTCTTCCACCTTTTTTGTGCTTTTAAGTGCTCCTAAGGATGTCTTGTCCTCTCCAGTTAAAAAGTCAGTGCCTCCAAAGTGCAACCCTGGGGTCATTTCACATTCTGCTTAACACCCTATCCTCTTTCCTGCTCCTTGAACCTGTGAACTTTGAACATAATACACCTCACTCCTACCCACATGTGATGATTGAGAGCAGACTCCTTTACAAAGATGTTTCCTTTTCTCCTCTACGGCATAATGCTGGAAGGATTCCCACTAGCGAGGTGCTATAAAGATGACTGCAAGATCACAAGGCCTCAAAGCAAAGATTAAGTCACTCTGGCCAACAAACTTATTATACCCAAGGAAATGACAATGCAGCCATTGTGTAACAGATCAGGTAGAGATACTGTGGATTTCCTAAGAAACCCAGGCTAAAACTGGAGCAATAGGAGGCCTGAGAAGCAGTAAATGTTCTGTAAGGTTGAGAAGGATACCGAGGTTGTGGAAGGTGTTTCAGTGTCACACTGCTTTGCATTTTTAAGCCATACACAGTGTACAATTAATTTTCAGGCCTACCCCTACAAAGTTCTAAAGGATAGGTGGACCCAGAAACAAAACTTAACACAGCACAGCTGAAAGAATGGCTGTAAGGCCACAGAAAAGGAGAGTGAGGATGTTCAACCCCTCTCAGCTTCAACGTCTGGCAACCACTTCAAAAGGTTTCATGGAGCAGAGTGCCCAAAAGCTGATGAAACGAGACCCTTCGTATGCTGTTTACTGCATTTGACAGGGAAGAATTGCCAAGTTTTGAAAAACACATCCACCTACTCTCTCTCATCTTCTGAACAACTTCAGTGCTACCAGCTTCAGCACTCTGTGCTGCAAATGCTTTCAGAGTCATCAATCAGGTGAAAACCCTCTCCCCTATGCACACACTGGGCTTGAAACCATTATGGGTTGGCTCTGCTCCCATAGCCAGCTGGAGACAGAGGTGCTTCAAATGCATTCGACGGGAAACGAAATAAAACCCCCACCTTTGCTGGTTTTTAATTAAAAAAAAATCTCAAGCCTCATTGATTCTCAGGAAAACATAGAGTTGGCTCATGTTTAAAGTGATACTATGGAAATAAAACTAGTATTTTAACAAACTGCTTTCCCTATGGAAATAAAATTAGTATTTTAACAAAATCCTTTCCCTATGTTAGTAAGAGCTTTAACAAAAGGGCTGTTCACTGTAAAAATAAGACTTCTGGATCACTGGAAGGCAGGTATTTTGTGCTCAAAAGAAGACTGAATTAGGCTACTAATTGTCTCCTCTGGCTAGGAATTTGCACCTATCTTTTCATAGACTTGGATTTCTCTGGAATCAATTCTAGGCAACTCCAGGGACAGTCAGCTCTGTTAGGCTGGATAAAAAGTAATAGATAGCAAAGCAATTTCACCAGATGGCAGAGAGCAGCAAGTGAGGAACTGAATGCCACTTACCCACATGGCAGATCATTTGCTATGAACTACCATCACTGTAGAGACAGAAAAAGATAGATTGTTGTGAGTGGAAAATGACCTGGAATGGAGACAAGATTCCTCGGTTTGGATGAAACAGTGATTATCATAATTTTTCTGTAGTGTCCCAGAGAGTAGAAATTAATTATGTCACAAGTGTCAGGCCTCTGTTGTCCTTGGTGAACTTATATGCAGGTTTGAAATACCCCAGCCTAAGTTGCATTCTCATTAGCAGAATGAGCTGAGAAGCCAAAAACTGAATGAACATCCGTCAGGTCCCCAGATGATGAGAAAGAACTTAGAGGTCGTAAAATATACTAGTTTTTATTTATTTAATTTTTGTCAACTTAAAGGTAAGGAAACATAATTGCAAGCTCCTCTTGTTAACACTGAATTCAAGTTCATGGATATACGTTCTTCACAGCCTCTACTGGAGAAAAAATTCTTAATCAAAGAGCAGTAGCAACTTATCTGTAATGATCCATCCTTGGGAAAGACTCAGGGCTAAGCAAATAATAGATCATTATATGCATCAACCTTTTCTTTTTTCATTTTTTATCAGGTAACAGCTTCTCTCTAAGATTTATTCTTGTCTTATAGCAGTCATGTTCTTACAGTATTAATAAAATGACAGCTCTCAATGAACAGCACATAGTAGACTTACAGTATTGGACATGGCTGAGAAATGCCAGCTTTCATGGTGTTCTGCAGTTCAAAGTGAGGAAAGTTTGTCACTTTGGCAGAATATTAGCTGAGGGAAAGAAAAATGTGTGAAGGCAGTTAAATAAGGTTACACAGGTGCTGCTACTTCAGACTGTGGAAAAAAATAAATTATAACACATGTGAAAGAAAATAATCTCTCTCTAACATTTGAGTCTTCTTACTGCAGGAATAAAACCACAAGACTGCTTCAGGAGTGCTGCCCTCCTCTAACTAGCCAAACATCACACCGACATTCTTTAGTGACTTGTGGTTTGGAGAGATGGCTATATGTAAAGCTGAGGACTACGCACTTCTTAGAACCAGAAACTACTTTTGTGTGTTCTGATAAACTTTGAGATGCAAGCAAGCCAAAGACAATTTTATATGCTAATAGAACTCCATCTCATGATAAATTTTATAGTCTCCTAAGGCAATTTTATCATTTCAGGCCACTCCTTTTCCCTCACAAACCAAGCGATAGTTTCCAGTTTTAAGGGGGAAATTAGAAGGGCTTAAATGCTGCCTGTATCAAAACAGAGCATTTCAGAATAGCCAGAGTTTGAAGCAAGTTCTGTGATTGCTAGAAATAGGTCAAACTCAAGTTACTCACAAGCACTCCAAAAGTTTAAAGAAACTTAGGGAAAGAAACAAATGTAGTTATTACCAAAATAAAAAGATGTCCTTACCATGAACTTGTTTGTACCAAAGAAGTAGATACAATTTTACCAAAGAGATCTTTAAAATTTAAATTGTTATTTACATCGAATTCTTGCCTTGGAGTTCACCGAAAGACCCCTTGCTCTAGACAGAACTACTGGACTGCTTTCTTCAGAAGATTCACAAATGACACGCCCTTAATTTTTTCACAGAATAGACATCAGGGTTTGGACTTGTTGCTATACATGGCATTTTTTTCCCAAAATTAACCAAGTTTCAGTTGTACTGAATATCAAATCCTAGAGCCAAAATACCAGGCTTTGGATTAGCGTTGTCAAACACTTATTAATGTAAAATGTCAAATTGCATTCCATCACAGGAAAATGTTGGTATTTTTAGGGTTTGGATAACTTTAGATCTAAGGTGTATACTTTTAACTGCTTGCACAAATACAGTGTTCTTTCCAAAGGTAAGAGGGAAATGAAGCAAATATCTTGTCAATCAATTGTTAGGCAACAGTGAAATAGCAAGATTCAGAAACTTCAGCATACATTTAGGGTATGGAAATGAGTCCCTTTAGGCTATACCTTCCTACACAGATCTCCTCTTATGCCATACCAATTTTAAACCTCATTGTGGCTGTCACTTCCATGGTCTTCTGCTTCAACAGTTTCACAGTCCATCACTGTCCTGATTCTACTGCTCTCTGTTTCCATTTCAGTTCCTTCAAGATGCCCAGAGGGGTACTGTGAAACGGGAGATACAGCTTAACTTCTTATGTCCTAATACTACCTTCCAGTGATCCAACAGTTCTTAAAGGTTAGAGAGGTTAGAAAATGGACTCAAACCTGTGCTAGAACATGCTTAGAATATGACTATATGTGTAAATTTTCATGTGAAAATAAAACTTCTTTCCCTTTATTTCTCCTAACACCCCATTCATCCATCAATAAAGTGCAATCTATAGTCAAAAATGGAGGTCACAGAGATTCTCAGAAAAGAATTGTTTTCAACACTTGTAGGGCAACTACTTTCCTCCTAACTCAATACAAACTTTTTGCAAGAAACTTTCCAACAAACCCGTCCAGAAACAAGTCCCTTATATATGCATTTTTGACTCAAATGCTGTGGTAAAGTATAATTAGATGAAAACAGTATTTTATAATGGAAGGTATAAGACAACTGCAACAATCATGGTGTGACTAGCTCTGCATGTCCATCAACAATAAGGTGACAGCAATTCCAAATGTCCAAGTGACCAAACACATTGAAAATAACCTTAAGCTCCTTAACAGATCACTTAGAACACATTGATATACCCAGATGCTTCCTGCTCCATGGATAACAGGGGCAATTCCATGCCTCTATCTGCACTGGTTTTAACCCATGGACTTCCTTTGGAGGTCACTGCCTGGGCTTTCATGTGCCTGCAATGCCTTTGTTGTAAATGCTTTGTGGTATTGCAGGTGTAGTGGTACGTGCTTGTGTGCTTACAAACACAGCCATCCATTAACTCCTTATCACTCTCCTCTGCCAGGGATTACTCAATAGATAGAGAAACACAGCAAAAACAAACCACGATTGCCTTATTGAAGTTTTTCATTCTGTTCCACCAGCAAATTAGTGTTGCTAAAAAATAAAAAGTCCTAAGAATGCTGTGATCAGAAGCTCTCTAACTATCCATGTGATGGATGAGCAGCAGTACAAGCTTCCGCACTGTCTGCCAGTTTGTAGTCACTCAATCAGGCAGAGGAAGCCTAAGGACAGGAACAATGTATGGGTTCTGACCATTCACTCTGGGATTTTTCTGCTGACATCAACAACAAAGGTTCCAGGTGGTTTTCCCTAGCTGACCTCAAGTTGGACCACTGACTCTTACCAGGAAGACTAAAGATAAGAAGGACTAAAGATCTAGGTCCCATCCTAGATGTGTACGCTACTCTGCAGTTCTGTATGACATCATGAGAGTGAGGAACCCTTATGGAGGGAATCAAGGTGATAACTTGCTCCCTACTGGGAGGGAAAAGAAACAAAGTACAGCAAAGGGAACTCTAATTCCTGCTCTTGCTAGGGACTTCTTCTGAAAGGCAAATGTCTTTAAACTGTCAGTGATTGTTAAAGACAAAGGAGGCTCAATCTTATAGAGCCAAATGTCTAATAATGTTAGTCCATAGACTTACACTATTCTACTGAAATTGAACTCTTCCTGTAAAACAATTAACTTAGGACACTCTTTTCAGTGGTTTTAAGAATATATATTGCTTTATCTTTATGGAAAGTCCTGGCTGCATGGAAAATTGCATTCGGAAGTCAGCTAGGAAACACAGGCCACCAAATTCAGAAACTCTCCTGGAAACAGCAGCAGCCAGCACTCTCTTACGTAACTGGAAAGCTTAGAGGAACTGATGAACGATTATCTAAAGATGCAGTTCCATGGCACCTTCAACCAGTCTCAGCTGAGTGGCCTAAAAAAAATCCCCCAGGATTGTTTTTCAGCCAGTTTAAGCCAGTTCGTGCAACTATTCAGGTCAGGAAAGTGCCAGTACCAGAGCAACAGAAGGAGCGTGGAACACATAGCTGGGAGCTGAGTGAGTAGGAGCACAGCAGACTGAGCAGTTTAAACTGCTATGGAGCTGAACTCTGGGAACACAGAGAAAGGAATTATTTGATCCACTTTTCAGTCACTATTGAATGCAGCACATGAGCTCCTACATGTTCCTTCTTAATCCTAAATCGCTTTTCCAGATATTTGTAAAAGACCTCTGGTTCTCACAGGGGTAACTGGACCCTGCTCCACTTCCACGGAATGTAGCAGAAAGAAAACAGGCTGCTTTTGGTCAACAATGGGAAATCAAGCACTGAGTGAAACTAAAAAGTAGCAGCGCAAAAATATTCTAGAGTTAGAATTATAGACAGTAAAGAAACCCCCAAGAGAAATGGCAAGTGGAGTCCCTTTCAGTTTTGAACTGAAACCTGCTCTCTTGAATATTCTGCACTAACTGGGAAATGGAAACAATTTACAGTAGACAAATCTCATGACGTCTGACAGCTTGAATACTGGCACAGCAGTGAATAGAAGTTGGTGCTCCCTGACTCGTAAATTAAATCAACTTTGAAGTCTTTAGTAAGGGGTAAAGTGTGAACAAGCTGATTGAAGGGAATCTAGCTCGTATGCAAGTTAGCCAACGGGCAGATGCTCCCTCTGCAAACAGCTCTCCTAGTCTGAGAGACTGCTGCCCTCCAGCTGCCTCTCTCTGCCACCCTGCTCAGGGCTGCTGCCTCCCCAGCAGCTGGCAGAGCCACAGGTGTGAGCGCTTCCAGGCAAGATTTGTCACATCGGCTTAAACAAATGGTTTGAGCTAATGCACCTTTATGCTACACCCCAAAACATACTGGGGAGCATAAACACAAACCCCATCCATGGCCAAGCAGTTGGACGTGGCCAACAGAGGACTGTGGTAACTGGCAGTGATACCTTCCAGCTGCGTCCGGAGGAAGGGGGTTGTCCATAGGTTTTGATTTTGCTCTTGTTTACATAGGGAAATTACACTGCTTTAAGTAAATGCACAGTTTATATCCAATTTACTCAAACTATTGCAAACCCTTGTATAAGCACTTAGCGAAATGCAGCTTAAACAGAGGATCAACAGGGGTGTGGCACGAGTTCCAGTAAACCTGTTAAACTTATTTAAATTAAACCAGTGGGATTTCTGTTTGTTAACAAATCCTTTGCAAATTAAGGGCAAATTCTCCCATTCTGTCCATAACAACACAGAAGTAAACGTGTATGCAGTAGGGCTAAATCACTTCAGAATTTGGCTCTGGACTAAGCCCATATCAAGTTTTAAATTGTAACCAATCCCGAGCACCAAATCACAGCAAACCTTTTATTCCTTTACTATTATTCCCAGGGTAACATACTACCTGAAATGTGGGGAATATGAAGCCCTCCATTCTCACTGACCCCTGTACCTCTTTTCCTCAGGCTTTGTAAAGAAATTAGAAACAACCACGGTCTCCCAATACTTGAAACAGTAGAGGCCTCGTGAATCTCAATATCCTGCCTGCCCCAAAGAAAGGAGCAGAGCTGGCTTTCAGTATGGGGGAGGAGAAAGGAAGTGCTCATAAGCCTGAATGCAATCAGCACATTCAGTAGGTCTAATTCTTGTCCTATCAGCCTTGACGCAATGTGTCCTTTTCCTTCAGCTACTTTAGATAAACAGGAAAGGAAAAGAAAAAAAATCAGTGCTGGAAAAAATACAAGTCAGTTCAGAAAGAAAATGTTATTGTCAAGTGCTTTAATGGCAATTTCACACAATAGTAAGTACAGTATGTCATATGAAAAACAGGACTATTGCTATGATAGTCAATCATACCAAAACCAGAAAAAAAGAGAGACTTTAAAAAAAATGGTGCCACAATAAGAATAGTTATTGATTTGAAACATTAAACATTACAGCTAATGTGTAACAAAGCCTGAAAATGGGTGGAACCAGCACAAGTGGTAATATTCTTATACCCATTTTTTGTGAAAGAGAAGGTTCTTTACAGATAGTTAGTTTGCAAACAATCCCTGAGTATACTTAGGCTACTGCCTAGCAAAGCCATGAATAGTACTACCTTCCTCTAACCATTAAATTATTCCAAGAAGTCTTCTTTCATTAATGCTTTGTATACAAAAACAGGTGAAAACTAGTTACACAGTAGGACTAATCTGGTTTGGCACTCAATACTACTTCCAGAAGCCAAGTCAACTTTCTGGTGTGAATGTGGGAGCATTAACACCACTGAAAGGGCTCACTCTACAATGACTATAAAACACACTCTTTCACAATGATTTTTGTACAGAAACCCCTAATGAAAACATAGATTATGACAGCAGACCTCTCAATTGATAAATTTTGTATTTATAAATTTTGTTTACAAAGACATTGGACTTAGTAAGCCAACTCATTAGTGATGGGCACAGCTTCATAGAAATCAGTGCAACTCAGTGATGTGATGAGAAAATTTTACTCAATCCCTTTAATTTCTTATTGGTGGGCTTTTATCATTTGGACATGAGGGGAATATGAAGAGACACATTCATCTGCTTACTGAGTTTAACAGATCTCTCTTAAACCACTCAGTATGGTGCACTGTCACAATGACCAGAAATATGGAAATTGATATCTTCAAAACATTTTGCAGATGCTAACTAATTATCCCACACATTTTCACAAAGTAGTTCAACATTACTAACTACTGGCTGAAACTGTGCACCATTGTTATCCATTGTCACTCAACAAGTCCAGAGCAGAGCAAACATTAGAAAGGAGCTTCAAGTTTCCACCAACACCTTCTACCCATTAGACTGTGCTGCTTATTCACACTCTAAAGGAGTTAGCTGTGAGTAGGAATTGATGACTATTTTTATCTCAGTTACCCATCAAAAATCCCCTTATTCAGTGAATGGGCTGTATGGAATGGGCTTCCATTCCAGTTCTTAGAGCATGTCTGTTCATAATGCAAAAAACACCCTTATTAAAATTGCCCTTAAACAAGTCCCTAAAAGTGTTATGGATGGACTGAACAGTGCTGATAATACTCTCCTTTGACTCTATTCTAGTTCTTCTGCAGAGGAGACTGTAACATGCTATTAAAGCCAAGAAAAGAAAGATGCTCTGAAAGACATCCTGGAGGACGCAGAGTTGCTGGTGCAGAGTATGCCTTGGTAAGGTGACATGGTTCTAGTTCTCTACTCATTCAGTGCCACTACTCCCCATGATGCTGTACATGTCTCAGTTGTGCTCTGCCACTGCCTGGGGTTGTTTGTTCATCCATCTGTTCAAAGGTCAAGAGTCAATCAATGCTTTCTCATACTCTACTATAGCAGGACTTTTTTCTTGACTCTCCCCATATAGCCAGGCATGATAGTTGACTTTCTCTACTTGCTGCCTCCTGCTGACATTTTTCTCTTGTACCTCTCTCTCTGCTTCTGCTTTCTTTCCTTAAAACCAGTTGACAGGACTACCTTTCTGGGTTGTGCCCTTTGGCTGCAGGGGTAGTGAACCCTGTTCCCAAGAGGAAGCCTCAAGCCCTAAAATGCAGGTCAAATAAGTTAGCACTTTTGTGAACTCAATATTCTCTTTTTAAAATATTTTAAAAAGAGAACTTGCTCACAAAAGAACAAAAGTCTAGGAAGGTTTATAACTCCTAACAGAAACCATCTGCTTGAACATAAAGCTGGGAATGTATCAGTATTTTCAGTTCAGGCTCAGGACAGCTGGGAGCAAGAATACCAGCCTGCAGGCTGTTGCTCAGACTTATCTGTCTGTTAATGAAACAGTTTTTGTAAGACAAGTGTTATTGTATCCTTAACAAACAAACAAAAAATACTTTCAGAAAACCTCAGCACACTCTTATGATGCTGAACATTTTCCTCTCACACTCCAGAGAAAAAGGATAGGGTGCAAGTCCACACGAAATACTGCTTGCCATTATAAATCAACCAGAGGGAAGAGAAATGAAGAGCTGATTCTATAGTTGTTCTTTATTAATAATTTTTAACTAAAGTTATATATTAAAATATCCAACACTGATTTTCTACAGAAAAAAAACCACTACAACTCAAACCTGTGAATTTTGACCATTATGGGAATTTTTGCTTTTCCTCTCTTGAAAATAACATGACCATGGCCCATTTTTCAAGTCAGATTCCATCCTCTCCAGCCAGCTGTCAGGAAACCACAGAAGGTGCTTGAAAGAGCACAAGAAATGGCTGGTTCTAATCTGAAGGAAAAAAAAAAGTTGAGGAACAAGGCAGCTACTTGTGGCAGAATGTTATTTTTTCTTCAGTCTCTGCCTGCATATTTTCACAACATGTGTACTCTGTTACCCCATCACTTCCCTCTTTTCCTTGGGTAAATATCTCTGCTTTGGAATAAAAGAAGGCCCAGGGGTGCTACTTGTAAGGACTACACTCGCCTTGATATGTTGTTTTTGAACTGAACACATATAACGGACACATTTTGAACTTGGACCTTTGCCATCATACATGTTGCTTTTAGTTTAACTTTCTCAGATGATGGGGGGAGGCTGGAAGTAAGGAAGAGGCTGCGAGTGGGGTCATACACTCTATCCTTTACCAGATGTGGGCTCTCATGGGAGCCAAGCATGATAGCCCACACAAACCCCTCCAAGCATACAACAGAATGGAGAGAGAGAGAGCAATGCAAACCGACTCTCTCCAAGCACTGATTGTTTGCAAAATCAAAGACAAACCCCATGGAGAAACAGATGACTAGGCCATACTTTGCCAGGCAGCTGCTTAGATTAAAAAAAAAAAAAAAAAGAGGTAGCACAAGTAATAATTTATTTTAAAAAAGAAATAAATCTGTTTACAAGTTCTTTTTGAGGAACAGATTCAATGAGGAGATTTCTCCCCATTTTCACCCTGCAAACTGCATGCCCTGTTAAATGACTGTCTTTCATGTATGCAATTTAACCTGCCATTTGCAACCAAACAGATGGATTGAACTAGATTAGACATCTGTCGTGGAGAGGAATTAGAACAGAATTGGGACCTAGGAAATTCTGGATTAACCCGGCTCAAAGACTAAGTTAAGAACACTGGGTAAGACACAATGTCATTCTCATGCAACAAATGGCAATGTAGCCACAGGAAGGGGAAGGAGAGGGCTCACCCTGTGAATTTACATGCCAAGTGGCATGTGAATGAAGCCTGAACCCCTGAAAGCTGCCATGTGCTCACTAAAATTGATATTATGTCTGACCTAATTTGATCTCAAAACTGGTAACAGGTCACCTGAAGAGTCATGCTTAAATGCTTGGTGTGTGCAAACCATCTCTTCTTCCCTGACCTCTCCAATTATCCTAATCTGATCCCTTTCCTTCTTCCAAAAATAATACATCTACTAAGGTCTTTCCCATCATTACACTGTACCTTCTTCCCCAGAACATCCCTTTTTTATGAATTCTTTCCTCCTTGATGTCCCTTACATACTTCACTATCCCTACACATCATTTCCCTTCATACTTACTCCACTTATCAGGGGGCTATCCTGTCTTCAGCTCTACAGCTCTGAGGAGTACCTAACCACTTGTTCAGAGCACAGATAAATCAGAAACCTCATGGCTGCACACACGGGTACCCTTCCCTTTCTCCTGGCAAGTCCCATTCAAAGAACTGTTTCTCTCTCTAAACCAGCAAGTAGTTTGCCAGCACACAAATTAAAAGACTGGGCAGATGATATTTAGTTTTGTATTTACATCTTAGGGGCATGCTTCCATAACCGTGGTATTAGAGAGCTGTAACTCTGATAACCACTAAAGATCCTTGAAAACTATGTTGGCGCACTGTGATTCTCATGTCACACATATTATACTCCTTTTCCCAACAGTGCACCTTGTCTAGAGAACAAGCAATGACAGGTAGTCAAGTGAGAAGGTGCTTTTAGAGAAATGCTATAAATGGGCATATACTGAAGCAATCAGTAGTATGTGTTATGTGTACAGAGATTGAGCCAGTCCCTTGGATTGTCCTGAGACAAGGGGAATTAAAATCATCTTTGTCATTTGCTTTTTACAGTGTAGAGGGATTTAGCAGACATATTCTAAATCTAGATTTTGTGTACCAAAACAGAAATAAAAATAGAAAACTCGGTCACTGTTCGGTTGTTTGAGAAATCAATGTTTTTCTTGCTTCTCTGTCAGAAAAAAATAAAGGAATGAAAATAGCCCATAATTGGGAATCTATCAGGCTCTAGAACATTTTACAGCACATAACTCTGGAAGTCCAAAATAGCTCTACAATGGACTATATTTTCCAGAAGCTGTGGATTTCCTTATACACACAGACCTGTCTGTGAAAACTCCCAGAGAGATTAGGAATGCAATAAACTTAAATTTTCTGTAGCTCCTTTACTAACCAACTGAACTAGCTACCTCATTTAAGTTTGTGTCAGGTTTTCATCTGCTACTAAGATGCAAACAGCTCTGGAGTAAAACACAGCAGTACTTTGTAGGAGCAGTTATGCACAGGCAAAAACTATATAAAGAAATCTAATAACATTACAGGAGGACAGTTTAGGTTCCATGTAAGGAAAATGAACATCAGATACTCTTTGGCATGGAAGGGCTAATGGGGTTTTCACCTACAGTATATGTGCTCTCTTGCCAGCAATAAAGAATCTAGCTCTGTGCTGGAACAAATAGCTTCTTTTCTTGGTCTAGTGCAGCAGAAGTCTTCTGTCCCACTGTGTACTCTTGGGAGTTACTACGGAAAGGTGCAGAAAGCTGCCCAGAGTGTGGGCAGTTCAATCAGTATCCCTGGCACAGCTGGTATCCTCTGGCACACACTGGACAACTTATCAGGCAAAATGACAACAGGTCCAAGGCTCCATTTCAGATGCTGTTGCCACTCAGCCCAGAAGCTGGGTAGCAGTCCCCACCAGGCTAACTCTGCAGCAGAAGACTTAATCTAAGAGAACATGTAAGAAAGGAGACCGTGTAAGACCTGCCAAATCACAAAACCTTGTAACATGATACTAGCAACGGAATGTGTGCAAGAAAATAGAGCAATACCACAGACAGCTAAAGAAAAATGTTGCTATGACCTGATAACTTCAGACAAAATTATACGGGCACCGCTGCTGCATGCCCTGTAAGGAAAGAGGGGGCTCACATATGCAACTCCTCACTAGCTCCATTCTCTCTTTTACAGTTTTCACTTAAGCAATGTCACCTTGTAACGTGGCAGAACTCCAGAGTCATCTAATGAAACTCTGAAATCCACTTCTGCCTACTAGATGGCCAAGATTTCAAGATATTAAAGGTAAAATAATTCCCAGTAGGTCTCCTACTAATGTCTCAACGTGTCTGTACCAAGTGGTATTTTCACACTGTTCCCTTCCTTTCTCTTTTGACTGGATAAAGAGCTAGGAGGAAAAAAAAAAGTACCTATGAATATCCATGTGCAGGGAACCCTCGTAAATTCAC
The DNA here is from genome assembly GCA_035221455.1 of Xenops minutus. Classification (NCBI taxonomy): domain Eukaryota; kingdom Metazoa; phylum Chordata; class Aves; order Passeriformes; family Furnariidae; genus Xenops; species Xenops minutus. Next base: position 29,478,118 of record JAWWEE010000158.1, read on the forward strand.
TTCCCGTCAGTCCAACAAATGAGATCCCCCTGGGAAGCTGTGAAAAAGAGCCTTCTCACAACAGCCTGATTATCAAAAGTCTGTTCTGTCTTGAAATACTCCAACCTCACAGGGACAAGCATTGTAATAATATGAAAGTATCATAATAGCTTGAGCACTGTAAATTACTTTTGTAACCTGGGATGTGTGGGGCACATTTCTGGCAGGTTGGTTCCCAGTGATGCTGTTTGCCTCTCTGTATCACTTGAGAATTACCCTAAGCCTGAAAGATTCATGTGCTGTACAAATTCAGTTTCAGAATAGAAATGTGATTCTCCATGTATCAGATTTCAGGCAGTCACTGCATCCATCATAATTTTAGCAAGCTGGCTTTATCACTGCCTGTTCTCCTCAGAAAAATAATATATGTTACCTGTTACAGTTCTACCCAGTATTTAAAGGATTTTCTAGAAATAAGCTACTCATTGATTTTATTCTTCAGGGATTGTCATAAGTCTACAGTACTTCAGTACTAATGACATTTTTGTCAACTTCTAGATTTGCCTTTCACAGTTTTCTGTCCTAGATCTTTTCCATTTTTGCAGTTTTCAGATCCATCCACATTTTGCAGCTATCCACGTGTAAAGGCATCTTACATAATAATGAGAAGTTATCTCCTGCTTTTGTCTTATTTCTTTCCAGTCTCCCTAGAGTTTCTGGGGCAGCACTTTTGTATGTTGGCACACAAAGCTAACCCCACAATTATCCTTCTCCTAACCCTAAAAAAGAAACTGCCTTTACAACCATGGTTCATTTCGGTTGTATCGTTAAAATCCCAAACTCTAAGAAACCAGAATGAACTAGTGTAAATCAAACAGTGCTCTTACCACTTAGACCCACCCTGCAACCCTTTCCAATCAGGGAATCTAAAATTACCATATTTACAGCATCTGCAGCAGAGCCAAGTACAAAACAAGATGAATAGCTGTGACGCACAAGGCAGAGTGTGGAAGTATGCAGCTGGGCCTGCAAACAATATAGGCACTCGGCACTGAAGTCCATCTAATGCTTTTCACAGATCACAGTGACTAAAAGGGGAAGGAGGGGGAGGGAGGAGAAGAGAAATTCCAGGAAGATGAGTGAAAACACAGCAGAAATCCCAGGATGCTTCACTAATGGGTAATTGAAATGACTCACAAAAGGTCTAGTAGGGAATTCAATTAATTAGGGACGTGACTGGGCAGAGAGGAGGAGGGAAAGAAAAGAATGCCGGTGATACAAGAAAATCACTCCTTTCCATTCACTTAAAAAAGGGTCTGGAAGAAAACCTCCAGAGAGAAAAAAGCCAAGTTTTTCAAGGCAGGGCCTCTACGCCTTCTTATGCACAGAAAAAGCCCACAGTTGAACCACTCTGGCTTCATGGGATGAGAAAAGGACAAGTAAGCAGATCCCTATTGCCTGCCTGCCTTCTCCCAGATTTCTAATGAAAAGGAAGAAAAAAGAATAAAATTTGATATATTAAATATATCACCAGTAAGGAAACTAGTAAGAAGAAACTATGAGGACAAGACAGAGGAATGATGCAGAATAGATTAATACAATGCTGCTAAAGCATCCCCTTCTTCATAACACCTCTACTTACTCCATGTGACAATGAGGGGAGGAAGATAGGAAACAGTAGGAAGATAAATAAATGAAAAATATGTGGGGACACATGAAGCAAAACATGTAATACAAGAAAGGGAAAGCAGCAGCAATGGGGACATGAAGGACTGGAATTGACAGGAGTAGGGTGGGAAAAATGGAAAAGGAGTGGGTGGAGGGAAGGTGAAGGGAAATGGGGAAGGTCATGGGTGAGAGAAGCAGGAGAGAGAAAAACAGAAAAGGAAGAGAAGAGCACAGGCAGGAATGGTCAGGGAAAGAATGGGAAGTTTCACAATCAGTCAGCAGTTAGGACTTGCTGTGATGGGCACTCAGGAACAGCAGTGTTGATTCAGCAACCATCTATTGGCAAATACCGCTTCTGACTAAGCCTCATAGACTAAATTTACACTACTGCTAGTTTAGAAATCTGCAAGAATGTGTTACCCATTCAGGACCACACTGGCCATTCCCGGTAATGGAACAGCAGGGAGAGATACAATGACCAGGGGGACAAATGTTAACTCGTGGGATGGAAAGTGCCGTTCTGCATCCTTTGAGAATAAAGTTGCCGTAGCTTGAAATATAGCTCTTGTTAATTCTGACTCAGAGCTTTTATTGCCACGCTGGCTGTTCAATAGCTTTACAAAAGAAACTCATGGTCATTGTTTACCTTTGTGAATCACGAAGAGAGCTAACAAAAAGCAATTCTTGGGCCTATTGGGTTCAGCACTGAATGCCCTCTGAAGGCTTAGATATGCTCTCATGCTCAAGCAACAAGATACTGTCACTGTGAAAGGTTGGCAAAGTTTGCAATATGCTGCATGTTTGGACAATTAGTTGAGTATTTCTGTTCTCAGGGCTGTCAATCCGACATCTTAGCAAGAAAACATATAAATCAAACCATATGCCTCTGCCAGTGAACTGACCATTAATGTCACCTCCACTATCAAATTACTTTAGAATAGCAAAAGATTTTTTTATAAGCTTTATATTTACTCTAATAGAGCAAAGAAGATACAACACTGCCCAAGAAAACAATTTTTAGGTAGTTGAGGCATACTGGACCAGAAGGAAGAATATACTATTCAGGTAACAAGAACCAGCATGATAAAAATATACTACTGTAAATACACTAGTGTCTAGACACAGAGATTGCACTACTGTAACTAAATCCAGGCTTTCACAATGTTTTAAGGTAGAGTCATGCAAAAATGAGTATGCAGCTGATTGAGAATTGACCTTCCAACAGGACAATAAGGAGCATTATGCTGTGCAGGAATCATCTTTTGGAAGTGGTATAAAGTGGAAATTCATATTCCTATGGGCTGGTTTAAAAAAATAGCCCCTAGAAATTTTGCAAAGACATTATTGTTGGTGCTCTAGACAAATGTAAACATATTCTAGTTTCAATCATCTAGGCTGGTATTTTCTATGGAAAAGGACTACAAACTGTGGTTATTCAGTGCCTAGGAGCCTATGCAACAATGTGATTGTCACACAAGAACTACAATACAGCTATAAAATGTCAGTTAAGACAGGCAGCCCAAAAAGCAAATTCAAACCGGGCAGCCAAAGCACCACTCGACACAGTACTTTTTTGGTTTCAAAGCTCCATTCTTTTCAAATTCTCTAACAAGTCTGATGAAACAGACTGTAATGTGCTCTGAAGGTCATCAGTTTCTTACCAGAGCACCTCCAATATTTAGCAGGGCCTTGATTTCATAGCCAATATAATTTTGTCCTTTTACTGAGTCTTCGCCAAGATAAACTCATGAGAACTACAGGCTAGGTCAACACGTATCTCGAGGCTATCTGGATTCTGTTAAGCCAGACTGATGCATTTTGTCCAGACCCTCCTCTCTTTCTCTTCAAAACACTCAACAGAAAATTAAAAAAATCCCCTCTCTTCCACAGAATTTAAATAATTAAAATAAATGCTTTTTATCTCTCTATTTAACTACCATCCTGTATTTAGTCAGTTGACAGCACCAAAGAATGATTTTTCTGTATTCCACAATGTCATCCCTCCTCCCTGGATCTATTCAAAGGCTCTTGTACATATTTAATCACTCCTAGCCAGGCCTGGCTAATGAAATGCAGGGCCTTACCCTGACCTGACCTTGCTATTTCTATTTTGGCTCAGCACATCCTCTGCTAGTTGGGCAAAGAAAAAAGTTTCTTTCTCTTGGACTTAAAGGTCCTGTTACTGGCAGGGGGTATGGTCAAGGACACTGCTGAAAAAAGACCAAATGACTGTGAACACTGCTTTGCAAAACTACTGCAAAACCAAAAAGGACCACAGCAACTTAAGTGCAAATATTTTTCCCCTTTTTCCTTTGGCTGGCAAAGACTGGTGGGCACTGTTCATCTACTGGGAATCGCTTATGGCTAGATAACTCTGTAAGAAAAATGGACTGCTCAAATTGTTTGCAGCACTCATAAGGCACTGGTATTTGTTTTGGGCACTTACTGAAACTCAATATGCTGTTCTTGGTTTTCCCTTGGTATCTGCCCCTCCTATTTGCCAATTTGGCAATTAAAAAATATATTTTCCCTTTCTGAGAACTTGTAAAGAAGTGTAATCCTGTTTACGAGCACTTAGGAATGCTGGATGTTGGGTTAGCCCTTTTGTCACATGATGATGGCTGCAGGAATTTATCAACATGCCAATCAGAAGTCAGAAATGTTGGCAGTGTAGAACAGGACAACATTTACATGGTGATCCATGTGGTCTTTTTAAGATGAGTTTGTTTTCAAGCGGTTTATGATTTTGTTGACCATTAGTTTTGGTGCTCAGTTTGACACACTGAGTTGCTGGATGAACCATAAACCATATTTGAAATCAGCAAGGGCAAGGGCCATCTTTTTATTCTTTGTGTCTATACACTGCCTTACATTGTGGAGCTCTGGATACTGAACAGAGGTCACAGATGCTATCACAAAACAACCAGTAACAGCACAAGGACCTTTAGGTACTCAGACTGTCAGAAAAATCAGGCTGAGGGGCTCAATTCACCATTGTTCATCAATTATCTCTCAATGGAGGCATGTCAGAGAAAATGGCTGAATAGGACAAAGATGCCTTTAGCTAGCTGCCCAAAACTAATGCCCTACATCCCATGGAGCACTGTGAGTCTCAAAAGTTGCCTAAGAACCACAGATATAGACCATATTTCTAACGGTGAGAATCCATTGAACACATCCCTTATTAGTTCTTCTGCATGCACTGGAACTGACATAAGAAGAGTCAGACTAGCGTTTACAAGCCCAGTCTTTTCTTAGCTCAACTGAGAAAAACAGGTTCGAGTTGCAACATTCAGATGAATTGAAGCAGTAGGTTATTAGACATTGCTCAAAGGAAGAAATAATAAAATTACATTTAAAATCACTAAAGACAAACAATGCAGTTGTGTAATTTTCCTTCTAATACTGTTTATCAGGTTCTTTTTTATTCTGATTTTCTACAAAGACAACACTTCTGCAATCCCATTCTGTACCCCAATAGTTTTAATCCCTATAAGTTTTTTGATCAAGACTAACAAAGGATAGGGGTTCTCAAACGTACGTGATGTTACAGAACTTCAGCGAAAAAAGATGACCAAGTAGAGGAGAGAACGCCTGTAAATACTCCTGTCCAGCTTATTAAGCTACTCATTATTAGATTCCATGACATCTACAACAAGGATTTCTAGGTATCAACCACAGGAAAGACCTGTAGATACAGTTAACCGATCACAACGTACAAATCTGTACCAAGCCATGTTTTATTAGTTTACTACAGTCATAGGTTCGTCACAGCTTCCAAAAAACCCCTTGAAGTTGCCTATTTCATATAAAAAAGTGGAAACATACAGCTTGGTTGGAATTGTGTTATCAGTCTTTTCCACCACTGAAATGCAAGACCTGCAGCTGAGGGTATTCTATCTTGAAACAAGCAGCTTTACTTCATTGTCCCACGTGGCTCGACACTGGAGCCAAATCACTGTAACCATAAATGGCTAACAGAACATGGCCCCATGCTGTCCTCCATCTCTTTTTCATTCAGCCTTACTGATGCCCTTGCACTAGTGCCCATCTTACTCTGCAAGAAATCGGTTCAGGAAGCAAAGGTGGCAAAAGGCTCACACACAAGTATATAGCAAACAGATTTCTGAGGTTCCATAGATGACTCACTGAGGGGTTTGATGAGCACCAGAACTGATGCAGTAATTGGCCTTGCTTTGGACACCTGCTGATGACCATGAGTTGAGAGAGCAGCATTACTACAATCTGAAACCTGCCTGCGGTCTTATGTGCCACAGTCAAATGTCTGCAGCTGGTGACCATCACCCAACAGCATGACTCCCTTGGGAAAACGCACCAGGCAGTGCCAACTCCGAGCAAGGAACAAATCTTTGTGAAACCAAAGGCAAAGGCAATATTCAGCCACTTTTCTTCCCTCTCCAAGCAGGCCTCTGATCCACCCTGAGCCCCAGCCTCACTGCAGTTCTACAAAACACAGCCAAACACACAGCATGCTATGTAGAACAAGTAAGCTCACACTGCCTGTCCGTGTCTTTGATTTCTTTGTGTTGCATTTTGCTGCAGGCATTTTGTTTGATTTTACACTACAGACATTGATTACTGAATCTTCCTTGCTTATGCTGTTCCCGATGTTTGGCAGAGCTGGAGAATGCTACCTTGGGGTGCTCCTTCCCTCAGAGATCTGGTGGGATGTTGCAGTTAAGCCACATCCCCACAGCTAAAACCACAAAATGTAAAAACAGCTGTGAACCAACTGCCTGATCTGCCTCAGTGTTTGACTGGCCCCTGTGTGGCCAAATTTTTTTGACTCAAAGCAAAATTATGATTTAGCACAATTCAGGAGGCTAGGTAAAAGCATTTTTGGAAGGTTTTTTCCAACCTACTCAAACAAATTTGGACCATCACCTATACATGCCAGAAAAAATGTTTATCCGGCTTAGCCAAAATTGAGCAAAATAGATTTGTTGGCAGCATAGACAAAACTTTATGCTTTACTTTTTTTAAGGTCCCTTCCTAATTCCAGTTTTCCGTTCCCCACCCTTTGGACTTTCCCAGATGATTCTCTCTCCCCAATGTTTCTTCAGTTTGGGTACTGTCCTTTAATGTTTTCTCCCTTATGGTTCTTTTCTTTCCTTTAGTCTTCTTTTGCATTTGTTTACTTTCTGTCCTGTCTCATGGAAACATATTAAAAGACTTCCTATCTCTACTATTCCTACCTTTTCTTTGCCAAACTATTTTCCCCTGGCCAAAGGTATATCCTTTGATACCCCTTGATTAAACTTCCAACATATTAAATGACTAGGAAACAGGAATCTTAACAGTAGCCTAAGACCATTAATCAAAAAAAAAAAAAGGACTTTTTTTTATCTACACGTGTCTTACTAATGTAGTTATTTATATACAGATACATATATTTCCATATTCTTGCCACTTCCTCAACAACTAGCACAGAGAAGATACATGTAAGGAAGAAAGGACTAAAGTGGTATTTTTGAGCATGACAACTTCTGAAAGAGAGGAAAATTGACAAATTTAATAGCATAACAAGGAAAATTTGAATCTCTCACTTCCAGATACACTAGTTTTCCTTCTGATATTACAGACTTCATATGTTTCCCATGCAATGGACCTCAAAACTCCTATTTCTTTAGCATCGACTGTATGAACCATTTATAAGATGGCTCACACTCCCAAAAATCAACAGGGAAATTTTCAGCATTCCAGTTAGAACTTTCTGAAATTTTATTTGAATTTTTTAAATACAAAGTCAGACTGAGTCTCATTGTAAGTGCCATATAGTTTTGTGTGCATTCTTGAGGCTACTCAGACTAACCTATATAAAGACCTGAGTACTATCTAATGTCTGCTGAACATGTTTCCTGAAAATAACCTCACTACCTCCAGAGACTTTAAATTATAGTTCTAACCAGTTGTCTTGGGGATGACAAGAAGCAACTCTGCACTGGTAGCTGTTCAAGAGAGCCTCCCCAGTGGATTCTTCTAGGGGATCGTATCTCCACTGTGTATTTCCAGCCTCCAACCATTGCCTCAGATTCACTTTTCATAAAATATAGGCACTTGAAATTAGAGCTGATTTTATCACTAAAAAAAATAATTGTCCATGTTGAGAATGCAAAAGATTTAGGAGGGATATGACAAGTCCTTCAAGCAACACTGAGTGTTCAAATGACACTTAAATGCTCAATACATAATACCACCCATAAGAAGAGAAACTCTGCCTAGGCAGTGTCTATGCATACTTCACAGTCACATCAGGACTGGCTCTCAGATACAAAACATGTGCATATGCCATGCTAGTGACTGGTCAATGGCCATTGTTACTCATCACAGGCTTAGAAAATTCAATGCAAATCTAAATTACAACTTAAACCTTTTAGTTCTCATCAAGTCAAGAAAAAAATCTTTGGTTTTGATTTTTAGGAGTCCCACTGGAAACGCTGGTGGCATCTTCAGCAACTGCATCACTATTGTTCTGACGTGTATCCATAGTGGCTCTCGGCAGGTTCAGACAAGAAATGGGAATACTGGTATCAATTTCTTGCTCCATATGTTACAGTGAGATCCAAGTCCCTTCTGGGTCAGAAATCACATTGTGTATTAAGGGCTTAAGGTTAATTCTGGAGATTTAAACTCCTGTTTTGACCATAAGCCATGAATGGAAATGGGCTACAGAAAAAATAAATTTGATGACTCTGAGCCATGGAACAAAAGAAGATCTTAAGCAAGGAAAAAAGAATGAATCAATTTAAGTGTTCGATGTGCATTTAGCATCCTGTCAAGCAAGTCACACCATTAGCTTGTTTTGGAAATCTGAAGCAAAATGACAATATTAGGTACTTTACGTTAGAGGAAAGTCTTTGCAGAGGTCTGTGTAACTCCACTCATGGTGACAATTTCTATGTTAAAAGGCCAGGAATAATCTGCTCCATAAAGAATGGAATGAAATCCACTCTCATCAGGTTGGTTAGCAGTCCCTTTTTCTTCTTTCACACATAGCACAGACCTTACTGTATAGTGACTATTGGGTAAGAAGTCTGGTGTCTATTACCAATACCTGAAACTTCAACAGGTTTTCATCTCTTTATAGCCAATACCAATATTTTTTTTTTTCCACTGGAGGTAAAAAGTAGTAAATACAAAAGTAATGGCTCAACCAAAACCCCAGACTTCAGAAGACTACAGAACACACAGATGGCATCCTATACTCAGGTCATATATTTCACTAGATGACAGATGAAGAGAGATTTCATATGGCATATAGGGATGTAATTTTAACATCAAATACATTCCAACTCCCTTATCTAATCTAACGAGCCATTTAACAGTTTATCTATTAGATCAAGTCTTTGAATGAGTTTTGTGTCATGGGAGTAAAAGATGCCTAATATTTAAATAATCATCTTTTTGACAAAGGTGAATTTGATCAGTAATAAAGATTGTTTCCAATCAATGATCTCCAAAAGATTTCTTCTGTTTCTTTCCAGATGACTACACAAAATATCACAGTACATAAAATACCTTGGTCAAATCCATGGCCAATTACTTTCTTCTTTGTCATTATTTCTTAAGCTTTATAAAGTACTTTCATAAATGTTTTGGGTATAGGGAAGGCATACCCTTGCTTTCATATGAAAACTGTAAGCACTTTCAACTCTCCACTGCCAGAACACACACACACAGTTGACACATTCTTCTAATCACACAAGTGAAAAAAAAAAAAAAAAAAAGAAAAAAAATCACAGCTGCAATATTAATAGCAAATATATTCTGGTTCATGTCCAGTTACCCTCAGGTGAACATTGATAAGTCATGTGTGACATTCTCATACATAGCTCTGCCACTGCAAGACCAATGCTATCATGCCTCAGCCTCTTTTTAACATTGCTGTACAGCTCATTCCTGAAGGCTTCTTGCTGATCTACTCCTCTCCAGTAGAGATGCATTACAGTTGGTCATAGTTGGTCACTACTTTTTACAGAAAAATAAATATATGGGCCTCCATGTCCCCTCAGAATCTGAGGCTTCAAATAGGCAGGTAGGCCAAATTCTGCAGCAATGCTTCCTCCAAATGACAACTTTCAGACATCATTCCTGAATGTTTGCAAAACACATGACTAAAAAATCTGTCCTAGTTAAGCTGGTCTGTGTGGTTTTCTAAATGCCATGCAAGTGTTTCAGCTATATATATATATATATATATATATATATATATATATATATATATACATGTAAAAATCAAAGTACTATGTTAAACAAAACTGTCTATACTGTGCAAATGTGTCCCAGATTAGTGTAGTGAGCTCTAAAAGCACCATCTTGGCCATCTTAGGATGTATGTACCCTGCCTGATTTTGGCTGATCTGTATTGCATTTACAGCATGCAGAAATTACTGTGGAAAGAACACTGTTTTTCAAGAGCAGACTAAGGTTTGCCTTTAACTTTAAGGCAATAACGCTAAGGCAAATTCCAGTATGTTCCCTCCCAGCAGTCTTAGAGCAGCAATTTTTCACTTGCTACATTCAGGCAGTGTTTATGGAAAGTCACTGAATACCTTGAAGAAGCAGGTGTCTGACCTATTCATAGCACTCGCCTCCAAGCGCACAGTATTCCTAGCACAAAATTAAACACTGGGGACTAGCATGCCATGGCATTCATAGCAGGGCTTTTGCAGCACACTCAGTTACAGTGTGCTCAGCAAACAAACTGAGGACAAAACAGTTTAGAAAGAAACACTGAAGAACACTGAGCAAATGGCGTGGTATCTATGGACCATCACCAAACACCAGGTCTTCATAATACAAAGTAACATGCAAAAATAGACCTTAACATAAACAGCGGGAATGGGAAGGCATTGCCAGACATTAATGAAATGCTAACTTTCCAAGCTTGGGAAAATTCATTCATCATTACACAGCCATTGCTTGGTAGCTTGATTCAACAGCAGAGAAGGATGCTTAAAGAATTCCTTATATGTAGTAAGAATTTTATACGTTCCTTATACTAAAAAAAAAAAAAAAAGTATTTTTTTTAAACATAAAAGGTTCAGGCCAAATGCACTACCCTATAAATGTCTAATCAGTTTTACTTTCTTTCTCTTCTCACTTTCAAATTCTTGTCTCCTGGATCACAGCTGCAGAAGAAATTTCCAGTAGTTCAGGACATTTTTGCAATTACTTAAACTGGCTTAAAGGACCTATGGTAACAGGGATTATCACATGTAATAATCAGATACAGGGAAAAAGCTTTGGCCCAAATGATCAATATTCTTTCAAAAAGAATGATGAAGACTGCTACCTCTAAATGCAGTAGCTGGACAGAACCGTTTTAACTTTTCCCTCCATGGCCTGAAAGAGACTACATGAGATAAAGGAGCACAGGCACAGCGCAGCTGTGCTGTGAGACCTCATTCTTCCTTTGGTGTAACTAGGCAGCATCATGGTCCATAACTCAGTTTCTGTACTCAAAGCTTACAAGGAAAATGCTCAAAAGGAAGAAACAGACAGCAGTGGGAACGCCATGCTATGCAATTCCTGATGTGTGAGTCAAATTGAATTATACAGATAGAATTGCAAACACTCAAGGGCCCCCCTAACCCAGGGTTCACTCCTCTTTCAGTACACTTTAACAGCTTTAAAGAAAGCAGCTGCCTTTCCACATTCCACCGTGGGCCAAAATAAGCTGCCCATCCCAACATGAGTGGCTAAACTCAAGCATTTTGCCTCTGTTCCAGGCCCCTGTAACATGAGCAGTCTATGAAGGGACAGGACACTATGCTGGATGCTGCACTCAAAATGCCTGTCCTCTCCTTCTGGCACAGAGAGCACCACTGTTCCTTTCTAAAAATCCCCTGCTCTTAGCAAGGTTTGTTTTCCTAACTGGTTCCCAGAAACCTCTTGGGGGTTCCAAGCCCAGGAAAGTAATTACTGCATTACTTTGGCCACAGACACAATATCAACCTTGTTAGACTTGGCCTGTGGAGAGAGCCAAACACCTGCTGCTGCAACATTTATTTGATAAGCTTCATGGTTCGCTAACATAAACCTGATCCTGCTGACCTGCAGGAGGATGAAAAGGAGTCGGGGGGAAAGGGTGGAGCAGGTAGGCAATCTCACGGCCCTTCAACCCAGCAGCTTACAGCCCTCTCTCTCAGTGAGCTCTCATTTCTCTTTGCTTTCTTGTTCCCTGGTGAGAGCTTCAGAGAATTGGTTTTCCCCCTGCAGTTATGCAGGCAGATGTGGAAGGGGCTAGGATTCCCATGCTTTATGACGGATTAACTGACAAGTGCAGGATCAATATGGGAATTGTTCTAGCTCTGGCTGCATCTGTAGGCTTCCAAAGCAGACAGAATAGCTGCACACACTCTTGTTGGCATGGTGGTGTGTGCACTGAAAGGCTGGCTTAATGCCAAAGTCTATTAGTTAACAGCAAGGAGGGAGGGGAAGAAGGGCTGCAAATCAGTCAAATCAACAGATAAAGATTGGAGAGAAAAGCAGATGTAGAAATAGAAACTTGATTCTTATTCTTCAAATGACATAGTTTTCCTGTCTAGTTTAAAAAAAAAAAAAAAAAAAGGTGGCGGAAGGAGGAAACAAATAAGATTTTATCCTAAACAGGGCCATCTCTTCCAGTTGATACTACCAAACAATATCTGAGGAACACAACACAAGTGCCAAGGGATTTAGCAGGAAGGAGAAAATAACTTTCCCAACTATGGTGCTCAGAATCAGCAAAGAAAGTTATTCTTCTGACAGGCAAGCTTGCCTCCTCGTCTGCCTTACCTTTTTCTAGGCAGGGGAAATAAAAAATGTACAATCTAGAAAACCAAGAAAGGACATTCCCACGTATCTGCTAGTTGTCACACGGAAAGAGTTTGACCTCAGGACAGTATGTTTTCTAGTGTACCTCAGTCTGTGTATGTTGATATGTATCTTGGAGATATACAGTATGATTCACCCTCTTGGGAGACAGTGAGAAGCAGATGAATCACTGTGGATTACATCAGAGCCAGACAAAACTTTAATACAAAACTTGGCAAAAATATGAAGACTAATCCTCTGAACATGTGTGAAATTGTCTACATGACCATCTTCTATCTTATTTCACCTTCTTCCGCTGGCTCAGAACTACAGGAAATTTACTTCCTGATGGATAAAAAAACCTGCAAAGATTCAAATAATATGGCACAAGACATTTTCTGGATAGATCCAACCCAAATCAAAGCATCACCTCAAAAGAAAACTTCTCTTGTGGAACCTCAAGCACAGTTCTGTGAAATGCATCTGAAATTCAGGTAACAAATGATAAAGATCTGAAATTTTGGACCAGCACCAACATTCTACTTTTGTATTCACCCTTCAGAGTGTGAAGGTACATAACTCACAGCATCAAAGAAAACTGCTAACTACACTCAGAAAACCAGCATGACTGGATTCTCAGAGCTCTACTAACAAAGCCAACTGTTCTTCACTTTCTGCTTTTTTTATTGACTAGGTTGTTTCTCTACAAATAGTAAGAGACAGATTTTTTAGAACTAGTAATTAAGGAAGAGAAACAAATAATGTGATACTATTAGAAGATTCTTATGGAAAGTGCTGCAAGCAAGAAGACAGGAAGTGTAATACAATTTGACCTACACTGGGAAGCCTACGTTGGTTGGAAGCCTGTGAGCACAAAAGATCCACAAATAAGGGCTGCGCAGCATGACAGTGAAAGCAATGCACAATATATCCCACTCCTGGAAAACATACAAGACTGAGCCCATCTTAACTTCGTTGAAAAGTGCTGATGACCAAAGCAAATAACTTCATTCTTGCTCCATCATTTTGCTTCAGGCTCTATGCCAATGTTCCCCAACAGACTAAAACCAAAACAAAAGAAGTCCAAATGCATTTTTCACCCAGCAGGCAGTGGTGATAAGGAAGATCTCATGGCATATTCCTCAACAGCTTCTAGAGAAATCAGCAGCAAAATTGCCATCAATTTTATTATTTGGAGCTCTCTAAACAATAAAGCCATCTCATTTCAGAAAGTACTAGGAAGCATTATAGGTAAAGCATTGCAATTACTATGAAGATCCTCCTAATGGTATTTAGGTGAAAGCCCTATTGTATTACAGGATGCTCATCTATATTATTCCGCCTTTTATTCTTATTCAGACTGTGAGCAAATGTACACCTTGTACAGCAGCTTCTACCTGTAAATTCACTAGAGCAGAGACTCTAGTGAATTTACATGAAGAGGCTCTCTGAAGGATGTTTTATGGTAAAATACTAGTAGACTGTTACACTAGCAGGAATAGTTTTAAAGAAAATTTAATAAGTATGACAGCAGAAAGAGTGAACTAATGCTGGTTATCTGAGAAGTGGAACCCAAGGAGCTTGACCTCACAGATCAGCAAAGCACTCTGAAACCTTACTAAGTTTGGAGCAGAGCAGGGCATATGAGAAACAACAGCCACACAGCTCACTCAGAGTATCCTCAAGAGAGCAGCCATATGCTGACAAGAACACTGCAGCCAAAAGGAACCAAAATCATACAACAGCTTCTTAAAATAAATCCTCCCAACAGGCCCTGCTTCCTTGCTTCCTGTTCTGTAACAGCCACCAGACCATAGGAGTGAAACTTACTCTGAGTCACGTAAGTGCACGTGTGCTCAAGAGCACTAAAATCTAGGTCCCTAGGCACATGTGGCTGCCCATGCTCTTGTGCAGCCAGATACAGGAACATGAGAAGAACATGAAAGCAGGATGCCTCTCTCTCTCTCCCCACCATATTCTTCCTCTACGCAGAGAACTTTATGTAGTTGCAAATCAAAAAATTGTGAACTTTTCCCTCTATAGGTAAAATAGGAGCAAGTGTTGGAGGCCCTTAACAGTCCACGGGTAATTAGAGCTCAGCCTGGTGACACTTCACTTATGCTGTGTTGCATTCCTGGGAATCTCAAGTCAAGACCTTACCACTACACCGTTTTGTATGGTAGCAAAAGATCACACTGGACAGAGTCAGAGTAGAATATCATGATAAAACTTTTTTTATGGTAACTGAATATCGTGTTCTCAAATATTTCCTCTCCTTTTCAACAGAGCATTTCCAGCTTTACCATCATGAAGAAAACTTGTTGGGAATCAAGAGTAAGCAATGTAAATTGCCCAAGGTTGCAAACACACTGAAACAAGTTTCTCCAAAATATGTCAGAACTTGGTGCCTTGAAATGACTGAACCCCATCCTGCTCCCAAGTCCTTTGTTTCAGTGTATCTGTTTCTTCAGGTTGGAATCTTGTTTCTTTGATAATTTGCTAGCTGTCACTCAAAGCATGTGGAATAGTAAAAGCATAAAACTTCTATTTTTTTGTTTTTGTTAGGTGGTGTGTATGTGTAAAGAATATCAAGAATAGGTTTCTTCTTATAGAAAGTCATCCAAAGCCATCCAAAATTACTCTCAGAATACTCTTAGGTTACCTTGAGCCTTCAAATACACCTCCGGCCAAGTCCTAGGTGGCTAATTACTTCTAGTTATTTCTGAATAAAGTTTTAATCACTTCTCTTGGAGTCATCAGTATCTAGCAGGTTGGGGTGAGGGGAGGAAGTGATCTCTCTGAATGTTAGACAAATAATAGACTTACTGACAGAGTGAAAGCAAAAGAGCAAAACAAAGTAACTGAAAAGGATAGCAGACCAATTGCTTATAGAAGAATTTGGGGAAGGCCTAGGGAAAAAGTGAAACACCTTACAGTATCCAGGAGCCTTTGGGTCACTTTATTTCAGCTGTATCATGCCCTAAGTTTTGGCAAGAAGAAATACGGGCAGGAAATGCTAAGAAGATTTCTATTCTTTCACCTTAATATTCAAATAATTTTTTTCACAGCACCAGTACATCAACTCAAACTTGATTTATCCTTAAAACCCCCAGTGTTAATTCCTAAAAGCTCTGCAGCAACTCTGACCTGATTTCAGAGCATTGTGGCACATAGGAGGTGAACTGGGTGCTGATGGGGGACATACAGTATGTGCTTAGGAGAAGGAAGGACTGTAAGAGAAACCCATGGAAAAACCGTGTCCTGCTCAACCTAGTCTCTAGATGATCTTTTATAAATGTGAGAAATTATTTGACAAGCAAAATATAAGGGATTATGTGTGTATTTAAACCTTTGCTTGAGTTGACTTATAAAGCAGGAACGCCATGAAAATGCAAAATTCACTTTGGAAAAATATGTCCAGATAAGGATATATAAAGCTTTTCAGATAACTATGCAATAACTGGACTATATGTATACAGCCTTTAACACTGTAGAAATGAAGCATCCTTCATATAATGCTGAACATTTCAGCATCTCTGTAAATTAGAAAAGAAGATGAAAAACATGATATGGTGAAATTCTTTTGTCCATTATTGCACAAAACTGGCAAGGGTTAGCAGTTGAACCCAGATATCCTCAGACCTCAATCTTAAAACTGTATTTTCTTTGATGTTACTCATTCCTAGGGCACATCTAAAAGAGCCCTGAACAACTGATGCTGATTCTTGTGGCTTATTAGCCAGTGACAGATATGTGCTGTGCACATACTGATTTAGCATAACAAATATTTGCACATGGGATTGAAGCATTGGGAGGCCATACACGCACAGCTATTTTCTCAAGTCAACCCTTCCTTTCAAGACGCGGTTCAGCTCCCTCCGCCATCTCAGTCCCTCCATTAATCTCCCCATTTGCCTTCCAGTTTTGCTTAGATTAACATTTATCATCACTAAGTACATGAAAACTGTAACTAAAGACTGACCATGCCTAGGATAATCACTCAAATAATTTCCAGCTAATGATTTACTGTTTGCTTCCCTTCTTCACCCACTGTCTGGCTTTTTTAGGGCACAGACATAACTTCTTGCATGTTGCTAGAGGACTACATGCACTAGTGGGGCTAAGAATGCAATAAAAAAGATTTAATGGTAAAGAGGATGAATAGAATCAATGAGTATTTTCCCTTCAGCAGAAAACAGTATGTTACTACTTTGGTGGGAAAGGCTCCTCTGCTCAGAAGAAGCTAAGAACTGTCTTCTGTAAGTACCACAACAGGAGAAGTACTTTTGGCTTTACATGCCCACGTGTCTGCTGATGTGATTCTTCAGTGAGACAATTCACTGTCTGTTTCTGGGGACAGAATGAATGGAGGAATGAGATCAATTATCTGAGAGTCTTCAGGATACACTCTGACAGATGATGAAAGGACTCTAATATGTAATTGAAATACCCTCTACCAAAATACTTACATTAAACCTTGGCTGATTACACACAGGTCTGAGCTATCTCAGACCTTCAGAACAGGAATTGAGTTGTTTATCAGTGAAAGCCAAACTTCTAAAAAGCTGGCTTCCCACTACAGAGCCTTTGTGTTGGGTAAATTAGCTTCAGGAAGAGAATCAAAATGAATTAAAACCACATGGAGATATTCTCCCTTCCCCCCCCTTTCCCCTTTCCTTTTGCTATATGAATCCCCTCTGACTGACAGAGGCCAGTTCAGTATAATTTAGTCCAGTGTTTTTGTTTCCTAAAGTCTCAGTCTTGGGCTGAGTCCATTAATAGGCTGCAGCTGATTTTAATCTAGATGAACTCAAGACTTCTCTTTTCTTTGGTTTTAAAAAAGATTACAAATTGTGTGTTATATAAATAGAGGGAAAAGGGGAAAAAAAAACCAAACCAGAATGAGTAAAAAATCTGCTCTCCATTAGCTGACCTGCTGAACAAAACTGTGATTCAAATAAAGATGAGAAATGAGAGATGTGGGGAGAAAAATACACAACTAAAAGCTCTAGTGATACTGCACACAGACACACTGGTAAAAGGAGATGCAGTAATGTTTGCATAGTGACCATTACCATTGTAACAACACAGAAGAGATATTAATGGGACTCCAAAAGTGATAAACCAGATGTCTCAAAGATTATTCCGATGGTTTGCAGCACCCCTTCCCAGTTAAACTTAAAATCACTTTGATAGACACTATGACCTCTTTGTATCTCACGTCTCTCTAGAAGCCAAGGTGGAATATGTTGGTCTTAGACTAGCTCCCTGTAGATATTTTGGAGTGTGAAAGAATGCTGTGATATTCACATGGACTGATTAAAGAGGGACTTCTAAATGGAGGTGCTGAACCTCCAGAGAGTTGCCTCAGATCAGTGCTGAGGTAATTTTGGGTGGAAAGAGGCTGTTTTTTGGGGGGTTTATGCCAGCTTGAATTTTTTTTGTCTGTTTTATGTCACTCTGGAACTCCACACAGACACTGGATGGCTCAAGACTGGATGAATCCATGATTTTTAAAATACTTGCTATAGTCTGCAAATGTGACACTCACTTTTACTGATGCTCAACCTGAGTGCTGATGCATTAGAAGTTTCCATTTAGAGGAATCTCATGAACAGCTCATACGCACCTGCTCCATTTAAAAACAGTCACCGTGGCTGAGCAGCAAAGCCAAACATGAAGGGACTATGACCAGCACAGGAGCAGAGTGTAACTACTCACAGCACAGCAACAGGATGGCTGCCATTTGGAAGAACAAGAGTTACAGAAGTAACAGACTTTTGTTATTTCACTCCAGCTGAAGAATATAGATTAAAAAACTGCTTTCAATTCACAAGAAAAACAAAATGCTTTTCATAACCTATGAACAACATTTTAAGTGAGCTGTACTCACAAACAAAAGGTCCAAGAAGCTGGAGCCTCAATGTCACTATGGTAACTTAAAATAGCATTCGATTCCACAGAGAACCCATTTCAGAAGTCCAGAAATGTTTTTTCCTACTTGTTAATGCTCTCCTTCTGGGAATTGCACACATCTGTTTTACACAAAGAAAAAGAGTATATACCTGTATAAAGTAAAAATCACAGCTTTGCCCTAAGAGGAAAGTACAATAGATATAGTAAAAGTGCTAGTAATCAATAATAAACATAAGAACATAAGTAGATATGCAGAGAAACAGATGGACAGACAACAGGAGTAAGTGGAATTACATGGTTCTAGCAGCTTTACCTGAATACAAGCTCTCATAATAAGTTTCAATTGCAATGATAAACGTGCCTGGATTAAACCCAGTAATTTTTCATTCATTGCTAATGGGGCAAATGTAACTTGGAAGGAGCCTGTATGCAATCACTGGAGGTTTTATTTGTATAACTTTTCTGGAGCTCGACTATATTTGATTGCATGTGGGTGGCTGTGGGATGGGCGGACAGCTGGGTGAAAAACTATGACAAAAGGAATCTTGTCCCATTTCCTGCTTGTGCTTCATTCACTAATGAGCACTGCTCTGGGTCATTCTCAAGATTTCTTCATCTGTTGTCTCGTCTGCAAAAGGGGCACCCCAGCAGTGGAGCTGTTGTCAGCTTGTCTTGAGAGTTTATTCTGCTGTCTCTCACTATTGCAGCTGTGTGGGATTTTAAGTGCCTGGCTGTAAACAACTCCATGTTTCGTGTTTCTTTTTGGATGACTTGAAGGCCAGTCTGAGGCCAGATGTGTTTGCTGGTGTAATCTGTTTCTCATTTCTTCTAATAAATGCATATCTCAACAACTAATAATAAAGTAAAATCAGGATTTATCTGTTGTCTTCTTCAGTGTGATTTGTGTTGGAAAGAGAATATTAATAAAACATAGTTAAGTCCCCAGTCTCTGCTTTCTTCTTGAAGTGCTTGAAACATTAACTGAACATATCCCTACAAATAAACAACTAGGCTGGTGAATCTGATGCCATTAGACTCCTGCTGTAGCAACCAATATCCCTCTTGCTAGCTCGTGGAAACAAAAACATTTTGCTTCTTTAAGAAAACACTGTTTATCAGTAACACTGCCTCATTTATTCTTGTTTCGTTTGTCAGATCAGTCCACTTGAAAAAGTTTATTGCTGCAAACAGGTTTGGTCATTTTAGTAGGGTTCTTTTATAAAAGGCACAGGCAAGTTTCAGCTTTCTCCCTCTACAAACTACTCTGTTATCAAGTCTAGTCCATTGTTGAGAAACCCCATTAAAGGGGCCACATGAAGACTGCACCTCTCTTCCCGTGTCCAGGCCACTAGTGTGAGGCTCACTAAGCCTCTATCCAGGGAAAAGGAGGAAATCACACCCAATTCATTGTATCAAAGAGTTGTCCTTTGATTTGTATTGTACAAATCCAAACAGGTGTAAAGGTGAGGCAATGGGAAGGGGAATGCTGCAAAAGCTACCCCGTTCCACTAATGGTCTGCAAGATGTGTCCTGTTGCAGTGCAACACCGAGCTGTGCTCCCTACAGTTCTCTGTCTCTTCTTTCCAGTTGGATCATGGCCATAACCACTGCCAGTCCTTTTATCTGTCATAGTGGGACTCTCACCCTTAATTAAAACCTCTGCTTAAGTCTGTCAGAGATGCTTCACCACCAAAAAGCAATTCCATGAGGTACGATTTTGATAGCAGACTTCCAGTCCTCTGGTATCTGCTCCATGGTGTTTTACATCCTCTGCAAGTTGAAATTATGATAGACACAGAGAGATGGATAGGCAGACAGATAGAAATTAAAAAAAGTCATTGGTTTGTCCTTACTCAAGAAGCCGTTCAGAGAAATGCTCTAGTTTCATCCCAAAGGAGGTTTTGCCAAGCCCTCTAGCCCTCGGAAGAAAAGGAAACCCTTTCCACAGTGCTAGACAGTTCTAATTACAGATGCATCAAACCAGCACCTACTTTTATTGAAGATAATTGTTCCCTGACAGTATTCAGAAGCTCATCTATTGTCTTTAACTGCACTAATGAATGATAATTACTCAGTCAGCCTTGCTAGTTCTGTTCAGCAAATGGGCCACCAAAAACCTAAGTAAATGCTATTTCTTCTGTGCCTCTTCAGTTTTAACACCCAAGTACAAAAACTGTAACTGCATATGTAAGCCACTGTGACTGGCATAACTAAAGACAACTGTTTTAACTGGCAAGGAAGATGATTTATTCTAATAAAACCACTCATGATGATATGTGAGAAGGAAAGACACCCTTTTAGCTTTTAAGAAACAAATAATTTCTAGGGTTAGTAATTAAGAAAATAAAACAAACAGAAAACATTTGTATTTGTAAACTGAGTATACTTGTTGTGGCTTGACTAAAATGTGCTAAATGTAAACTTGGAATTATTTTCTTTAATGAACCACCACACCTTAAGATGCTAGCAACATAAAAAAACTAAGTATGGGCAGAGTTATTCCACCACTAGCCCATCTGGGTTTTCAGCATTTTACTGAGCTTTCACATCTCCTGTGTGAATTAAAGATCAATCTGTTTTCAGAAGGCTGCTTTAGTGGGTGGTCTGAGTTCATTTTAATTCTTATTTTCGAGGACATTCGGAGTTTTCTTTCCATTTTCTGTGTTGAACTTAGTGGTTTTACAGCACCACAATACCAATAACGTAATATGGAGTACTTGTTCTGTTTCTTCCTGTATCCAGCATGGTTTTACACACAAACTGATCATACACAGAACCACAAGAGCATATCTAACTTGCACTTGGCCTTAATTCTCCTGCCTTCAATGGTTTTGTATATAGTTGACATACTAGGACTCTTTAAAGAATATTTCTTACACTTGACCCTCTCAGTAGTTTCATGGGATTCTCCCCATTCTCTTTGCATTCTTATCAAATGTTTTCATTCTGACAAATCAACACGCCCTCAGATCATTTGCATTAAACAAAACAAGGCTATTTTATCTAATTAAAGTTCTTGCTCTGTCTATAGTAATGTTGGTAGAGCCTTTTAGATTCTGGAATTACAGAAATAGATGCTAACATAAAGGTGTGAAAGTAATTTTGTACATCATGCACCATGATAACCTGTGAATTAACAGAAAATCAATGCAGGTGTGCACCCTGAATGGGAAGACAAAGCTGATAAGTATTGGTGGGCTGCTATTATTTTCTGTCCAGAAATTTCCAAGCATCATATACAAGGAATGAAGTCTGTCTATCAGAATCAAAATATGCATCCACATTTTTCAAATGCAAGTCTGTTTCTCCACTGTTTATAGATATGCTCAGTTGGTAAATGGACTAGACAAAGCCAGAGCAAGACTAACACACAGGCAAGCTAAGCAAATTTTCATGATAGCAAGGGTTATCTTTAAATTATAACCTGAGTTTATCTGATGACATAATCATTGTCCGAGTCATCTGAAAATCTGAAACAATGGCTGTGAGCATGGCAAACTTTGTCATTAATCTGACAGTGTGTCAGCCTCCTGACTTGAAGGATGGGGGGAGGGATGGCAGGGATTCTGCCACTTCAGCAGGCAACTTTATGGGTGGAGCAGGAGCAGAAAAGTACAGTAAGCCTGACTCAGTCTCTAGCAGATACATTCCTGATGTTTGAGCAACATGACTGAACTTTACACTCAGGACACCCGATGCCTGTCACATTCAATAAGGAAATGACATCTCTTACTGATTCTGATGACAAGCAACAATGCAGAGGAGGAATCAAATGGCAGAGAAACAGCAAAGCAGAGGAATCAAGGTTTAAAATCAGGGTTTTAAAACCTCACATGATCTAAATAAATACTAGCACTGACATACCTGATTTGGGGTTGTCATGCAAAGGAAGCCTAGTCTTTAGACAAACAGAGTGTCCGCCCTTAACCTCCTGAACTATCAATTTTTCTCATCTAATACTGCAGAAAGGTTATGTTGCAGTGCCCTGTGCTTCCTCATATTTAAAGTCAGGGTAGCCAAGGGCAACAAAGACTCCTTCCTCTCTAGCCTGATAGCACAGCTCTTCCTTCCTTTTGTTCACATGAAGAACAAACACTGAGTTGAACAATAACAGTGGATGCCTCATTAGGATGCTCTCCTGGGCACCCAGTCTTGGTTAGCATTATCTTACCACTTGGTTTTGTTTTGAAGGAAACCCTGAATGGTCCTTTCAATTGCTGGTGTTTCAAGATCAACATTACCTCTACTTCCTCTGTTTTCAAGTTTCCTTATTTTACCAACAATATCTGGCACTATAAAAAAAAAAAAAAAAAAAAAAGGACAAAAAAAGACACCCCAACTAACTGAGAAAGCTGCGAGTCTGAGGTAAGCAGTAACAGAAGGCCAAGCAAACTAGCTTTCCCCGAACCAGTTAAGCTACTGATTCTGAGCACTATGGAAAAAAATAAACTCAAACCAAGAACAAAGAAAGCCAAAACAACTTAATCCTTAGCAACTATTGAAGGAAGTGGTCATAAGGAACACAGTTTAGGCCTGGAATATACTTTATTTGAAAACATCCATGCATCTGTTCACACTTCCTGAAACCAACGTCGCAGCAGACCACTCTCTGTCACACCTCCTACTTTACGGACAAAAAGGCCTTCAGTTATTTAACAAAATCCATACCCTCTGGTCTGTGACAGATAGGTGATGAACCCAAGTTATCACAGAGTTATTACTTGTGCGTTCCTGCACTCTTACTCTTCTTGGACAAGTAATTGTTTTGGACAAGTTACTAACTTATTGCTCACTTTTCATACTTTGTTCACACAGGTGGACAAATTCAATAACAATTGTGCAGTTGTCTCTGACCCAGGCATGGTCAAGAATGTACACTGAAAACAGGTGTTGGTGGACACACAGTTCACAGAATCATAGAATTGTTAAGGTGAGAAAAGACCTTCAAATTCATAAAGTTCAACTGTTAACCTAGCACCACCACCAAGTTCACCATTAAACCATGTCCTCAAGTGCCATATCCATATTTTTTTTGAACACTTCCAGGGATGGTGACCCCACTACTTCCCTGGACAGTCTATTGCAATGTTGACAACCCTTTCATTGAAAAAAAATAAATCCTAATATCTAATCTAAATCTCTCCTGGCACAACCTGAGGTCATTCCCTCTTGTCCTGTCACACTACCTGGGAGAAGTGGCTGATAGCCACCTCCACATAATCTCCTTTCAGGTAGTTGTAGAAAGTGATAAAGTCTTCTCTAATCCTCCTTTTCTCTAGGCTAAACAACCCCAGCTCCCTCAGCTGCTCTTCATAAGACCTGTGCTCCAGACCCCTCATCAACTTCATTGCCCTTCTCTGGACCCGCTCCAGCATGTCAATGTCTTTCTCGTAGTGAGGGGCCCAAAACTGAACACTGCTCAAGGTGTGGCCTCACCAGCACTGAGTACAGGAGGCCAATCACTGCCCTGGTCCTGCTGGCCACACTACTGCTGATACCGGCCAGGATGCCATTGGCCTTCTTGGCCACCTGGCCACACTGCTGGCTCATGTTCAGCTGACTGTTGACCAGCACCCCCAGATCTTTTCCCAACAGTCAGCTTTCCAGCTACTCTTCCTCCAGCCTGGAGGGCTGCATGGGGTTGTTGTGATCAAAGTGCAGGATATGGCATTTCACCTTATCAAACCTATACAATTAGCCTTGGCATTGATCCAGCCTATCCAGATCTCTCTGCAGAGCCTTCCTGCCCTCCAGCAGAACAACACTCCCACTCTATATCATCTGCAAAGTTGCTGAGGGAGCACTCTATCCCCTTTACGGTTTGTTGATGAAGATATTAAACAGGACTGACCCCAATACTGAGCCCTGTGGAACCCCACTGGTGACCAGTCACCAACTGGATGCAGCACCATTCACCACCACTCCCTGGGCCCAGACATCCAGATAGCTTTTGACCCAGTGACAACTACACCCATCCACACTATGGGAAGCCAATTTCTCCACGAGAATGCTGTGGGAAACAGTGTCAAAGGCTTTACTAAAGTCTAGGTAGATGACGTAAACAGACTTTCCTTCATCCACTAAGCAGATCACTTTGTCATAGAAGGAGATAAGGTTGGTCAAGCAGGACCTGCCTTTCATAAACCCATGCTGTCTGGGCCTGATCTGGTTGTCCTGTACACGTCGCATGATGGCACTCAAGATGATCTGCTCCATGACCTTCTCTGGCAACAAGGTCAGGCTGACAGGCCTGTGTCTTTCCAGATACTCCTTCTGGCTCTTCTTATAGATGCGTGTCACATGTGCCAATTTCCAGTGACCTGTTGGCTGGGACTGATGGTAAATGATTGAAAGTGTCTCAGTGAGCTCTTCAGCCAGCTCTCTCAGTACTCTTGGGTGAATCCCATCAGGCCCCATGGATTTGTGCAGGTCTAAGTTGGATAGCAGTTTGCAACCATCCTCTCCTGGATTATGGAGGCACAAGCTGTTGGTGAGTGGGAAGAGGAACATTTGGGGCAGATAGTTTCATCCTTGGTCAAGGCTCTTTTTCTGCAAAGACCTGTCCCCCCAAAAAAACCCGTCACTCTTGAACTGAGCGTGAGGCAAGTCAGTCTAAATTAGTGCTTCACTGCTGGCTGCAGCCCGCAAGTGGGCCAGTTTACTTACTCCCTCTGCCAAAAGAGGCCTCGAGTTTGCAGATTCAGTTTGTGTGTTAAAGTTTCCTGTGCCCTTGACCGATACAGCAGTAAGTGGTGTCTTTCCTGAGCCCAGACAATTGGGATCAGCTTGAGGGACACCTTTCTCCCCTTGTGTTTAGATGTGACAGTGGAATTTACTTCATTCTACACTGGAGAAATCTGGACTTGCTCTGATTTCTGTCCATCACTTAGGAACCTTTCCTATGGCATGACAAGTCTTTCTAATGAGAATCAAACAGTGCCTCAGGTGTCTGCCCATCCTTGCTACTGCTACTGTAGGTTGGAGACAAGAGGTCAATTGTGTGACCACTCATTCCCCAGTTCAGCCTAACAAACCTTTGAGAGAAAAAGGGGGAGAAAATGTGTTTTTCAAGAAAAAGAAAGTATTCTGGATAAATTAAATGACCTCTGTTAAACTCCAGTAAAGTCCTAATGAGTATTACTCAGCGGGAAGGACTGTAGTGATGAAGCAAGGCAATGAAATTGTAGGGGAAGGAGGGCTGAAAGGCAAAGAAACAACATACCTTTGTGCTCTGGTGTGCACAGCATGAGGCCCTGCCTCTGTATCAAACATGAAGGTGGCTGGGATCACATTACAGAACAATCAAAGCTATGCTTTAACCACCCTGATTTAGCTGTTTTGGCTTTTGCTACCACATTAGAATACATTGGCTTGATTTTCAAAGGTAACAAGCACCTACAGCTCCCACTGCCTTTGGTGACAGCTGCAGCTCTAAAAATCAATTTAAGATAGTTTGCATATTGAGAAGAACCAAAGGAAAATAAAAGGCCTATTGTGTGGAACAGAAGAGTTTACACACTGCTGATTGGCGGTATATGAGTCCCTTCCCTCTTCAAATGAATTTCGCTTCATGTTTTGTTTGGTTTTCCTGTTGATGCATCCTGTACCCTCCAGTGCTAAGCTGGTGGGATTCCACATACTTTTCCTGGCATGTGGTGTTTAAAATAAGAGACCTCAGCAATCGGATATCCTCAGCATTTCCAGCTATTGAACACAATCATGAGTACTGTGATCCAATTTCAGAGTAGAAGAGGAAAGATATATAGTAATATTCTCCCTGTGCTAGTATGGGGCAGACAAAAGAAAACTAGGCAAACAGGATGTTCTGCTCCTCTGTGGACTTCAACAAATGCCATGGCAGACAGGATATGGTCTACAGACTCACAGCTGCAACGTATGTGCCTGGCTGCCCAATACCTTGTTTTGGGTAATTCACTCGCAGCACAAATATGGCATGAAGTAAAAGATGGAGTGTGCAGTTCCCACCTGACATGCCTCAAGACTGAAGTCTTTCACCAAGCGTATGCAGCCTGAAGGAGGAATGTGATGTTTTCTATACACTACTAAGCAAGAATGTCATTCCTAAACTCACTCAGGACATCTTCATGAGTGCAATACTTGGCATTCACAACTTTGCATATCAGCCTGCTTATTCTAAAAGCCTATTCGCTAAGTAGTAAGACATATCTCAGCCAAGGTCTCCACAATAGCACACAGCACTCTACTCAGACTGCTTGATAGCACTCTAATATTCCCCAGCATTTTCTAGAAACACCACTCCTCATATCTCTGCTGTTGCTTCTAGAAAGTGCACCTTCACAAGGCACTGGAGAAATATGGGAGATTGTTTCTCTAATGGAAAAACTAGGAAGTTTAAATGAAAATGAGATTCTGTATATGATAAAGTAAAATCTTTTCAACAACAGCATCTCTTGTTGAACTGTTAATTGCAACATCATTTGCCTTTGCTTCCTCTTCACCGCTACAGTTATATGTGTGCTGCCTCACCTCCGCTGAAGCCTAAGGCAGACCCTTTAGAGCTATTCAGGTGGCAAACCGAGGAAGCACCAGGGCTGATACACCATGCTCCAGCAAACTGATGACTAAAGTTGTTGCCTCTCTCATGTCTATAATCCCTGGTTAACTCGACCTGGCCCAGAAATTTAATCTCACAAATTTTTCAGGGGTCTTCACAGAACTGAATCACAAAGGACCAGACTCTGGTTTCATGACAACATAAGCATCAAGGAGCAGTGCTAAAGTTCAAAGGAGCATTGCAGAGAACTCTTCACAGTAACAGCCCAATATTATTAATTTTAGAGAATTACTGTAATGAGAAAAAGGTTTTCAAGTAAAACACTGTTTGTTTAGAGTGTTTATGATGTATGTCTGTTTCTATTAAAGTGCTATATATTCCTATTCCATCTTACCAAGACAGACTTAAGCTTATATGAGAAGATCATTTAAATCTGTGGTTACTTCAGTGTTCAAGACAGGGTAAGTCAACACATCAGATGCAGAAACCTGAGGTTGTTCTGGGTGTGTTAATTATGGAAACAGAGAGTTTCAAGGAAAAACAGCACTGGGGCCAAAGCAGTGGAAGTCCTATTTGTAAAGAATTATCCCTGTGCTAGTAAGCTGCGCCTCAGGCAAAGTTTGCTAGTTTAGATGAAGTGCTATTTAAATGTGCTTGTCTACACAGAATTGCGCTCTGGAGACTTCCAGGTTTAGACTGTAGGCAACTGTAGGATCTCCATAGCACTCTCCCCTCCCCAGCATAGGGAACAATAAAATGTCCAGCATTTCTCTTTGGCAAACAAGCTGTACGGTCAGAGATTTTACAAGATTTTACAATGGAGAATACATGAATTTCTATAGCTAAAGTTGCATGTATTACCAAGATCAAGTCATTGGGGTCATAGTCCTCTATTGCTAACAATTGTTTCACAAGATCAAATGACAGTAGTGATAGCTTCACCAAACATGCTAGTAGTGAAGCCAGAACAGATATAACTTTTGAGGATAGCAAAAGAAATCTAGTTGTGCCTACATGAGAAAGGAATAAATCACAATGAGACCTAACTGTCTTTTACTTTCATAAGCTGCACACAAAAGCATAAGACTTTACTCTGGCTGAAAAACATGTTTTTGAATGGAATTTTTTTTGGCTTCCTGCTCATGACTGTGTTCACTTAAGAACATAAAGTCCATTTTAGGTACATTTGACCTTATTCTACAAATCTGTAGCTTGAAAGATGTAACATCTACATTAAATCCAGGCAATTACTAGTATAGTCTTGGTATTTTATGACAGGGTTCAGTTCCTAGAACAATATATTGTCACAAATCACAGATACTACCACTAATCAACAGACAATTTCAGTCCTTATGTTAAAAGCCTTTTAGAAAAAAAGGCCATTTGCTTTAGCACTATGCTGAAAACCCAGGGGAGCAGCCCACTTTGATCAGGAATTCATTACAGAGAGCCTGGTAAGGAGATTTCTCTGAAGTGAGATCATTTTGTCCCAGGAAGCCCATGCCAGCCTTGAAAAGAGGGGAACAGATTTACACTTTTCAGCTCATTGTTTTAACAACACTGGATTAAAACAAATTAGTTTTGATTCACACTTGTGTAAATGAGAACAGATTTCACCCACTGCTTGCACTAAGGTTTTTGCATATTACATTTAGTAGAACTTCAGACATTAAATGTTGGCACTTCAGTTGCAATCTAGCAAAGCATTTAGGGACGTATTTGGCTTTCAATGCAAGGCAGCAGTAGGGCATCTTCAGTATCTTTACCAGCATCTTCAGAAATAAGCAGGTAATTCAATACATTATACTAAACCGCACAATATCCTCTCATGAGTTAAGCTCACAGCAAAAAGTATGGCCAAAAAGTTTACCAATCTGCTATCTACTACGCCACTATATGAGTTCATGTTTGCAGACAGAAACATTTAATTTTATTGAAATGACAGTTTATTTTGCTTCTACTGGATCTAAACCCAAGATGCCTCTAGTTTTCCTTCACTGTTAAAATATTTTCCTTTCCCTTCTCTTCATTAACTTTTTTGGTTGGTTTTGCATCTGTGCTTTGTTTCTCTGACCTCCTTCATTTGATAACCACAGAGTTTGGTTACTTCAGCAAGGCTTTGTCAATGCTGTTTGATGCAGAGCAATAGAGCAGTTCCAACAAAGCCATCTAGTGAAGACACTGTCAACCCAAGCAAACACCTGGGTCAGGTTAAGTAATCCGTTCCTCAAAATGACATGAATTGCCTGAACAAAAGGATGTTTTTGATGATGTCAGCTACATCTGTATGGGTAATGTTGCTGGCATTGAGATGATGTTTTATTTTTTTCACATGCCTTACTGCCAGGATAGACCTAACCTACAAACTGATAATGCTTTTTTGCTCTCATTATTACAAACCTGTCAGAAATAGCATGAGACTTTCAGTGTCCTGTGGGGAATACAGCAAAAACGATTCCACCCCACAGAGATCCTAACAATGATTAGTTCATCTGTATCCCTCCAATAGGGCTGGAAATCACTAGTGGCACTGCAAATCTGTTACCATCTCAATAGCAATGCATAACTCTATTCTCATTAATGTGTCTTCCACCCATTCACACATCAAGTACAACCCTGCTTCATTTTACAGATTATATCCATGTTGCTCCAGACAAAGGTCACTTAATAGTTACAGTTCTTCAACTGAATAAAAGCTTTTGATGCAGTAAATCATTGTCTTTTACTGTTCAAACCCACACAATACAATACAAATAATGCTGCCCTTTCTTTCAGAATTCCCTTTCTACCTCACTACTCGTTTCTTTACAAAATAAAATGAGGCACTTTTCACTTGCTTCAGTCACATAAATTACTTACAGCACTTTGGAGACGGGTTTGCCATGCTGCACTACAAACCCACACCCTGTGCTATTTTGAGATCAAAATGAGCCTCTTTCATTACTTTAGGGAAAAATGAAACTAATGTACCAAGGTTTCCCTAGATTTAGCTGTTACTAGAACTTTTCCCTTAGTACTGTGAAACTTAAAACCTAAGACACTCTCTTCCAAGTGCCACATTCTTTTGTTTCTACTTATCAGAAGTTACCTGCCTCAGTAAGACATTACATGCAAGGTGAATATATTTGTGTTAAGACAGATTGTGTGCAGTGGAAAAGAGGGCAAAGAGGGCAGGAGAAAGGGTGGATTAATCAACTAACTAATCATCCCATCCTGTGGCACAAAACCTAAACTCTTCTCTTTAGCAATCCAAGGTATTCTGTCCTTTCTCTGAGTAGTGAGGAGAGCCAGTCAGCATGACACACAAAAGTTTTGAGGTTATATTTACAGACAATTATAACTTTCTTTCAAAAGGAAGAGTAAAACATACAAGATAAAGCATAATGCAAAGTTCACTCATGAAAAATAGCAACTATTTAACAGCAATAGTGCTTTATTTAGCATTGAAGGTCATGATAAGAACTAAGGCTAAAAGCTGAAGGCAGACAAATTCTAATCTGAAATACAGAACAAGTATTTAGCAGCAAGATAGCTAAAAACTTGAAAACACTCTCAAGGCAAACCAGGAGCTCCCATTTCTTGGTATCTTCAAACAAAAGTGAACATCTTTCTAAAAGACATGATTCAGTGTGACATAAGTTACCAGGTATGTGAAGGAAACATATATGACACATGGGAAGTCAGTTTGGATGAACTGCTAATTCTACCTATCTTTAAACCCTATGAAAATAAATCATTACACAAAAGCAAGTCCTAGCTCATTAATATATTTTGCCGTATGTTTTCAGTGCTTCTGAGTTTTTTCAGTGAAAAGCAATGTTAATCACTTAGTTAAGGCATTCAGTGAAAAGTCCCAATAGACTCTTAAGTTGGCAAGCAGCCACCATGTTCCCTGTCTTCTTTCACAGCACCATCCTCTTGGTAACAGAAGGCATTTACTTAAGTAAGATGGAATGAGATTTCCACGAACAGCTGAGTTACCAGTTGCTAATAGGTAGGCTTGTCACTAGCTTGTATTTATACCCCAGAACACTGCTGCTTCTAAAGCTGGACTCGGATGATCACCTATAGAATACAGCTTAAAACTGACATCAGCTTACTCAGCCTATGTTTTCCACACATGTGTGTGCAAGTTTAAGTGACATCTTCCAGTTCAGCTGACCTACTCCAGTATTTGCTACACTTAACTTCAATGAAACTACAGCTAGGCAAGAACAGTTCCGAATGTGTTATGATTGTTATGCTAGGCACAGAACCACCAGCTAATAATTTCCAATCAAACCAGAAATCCTATCACTGCCAACGAGAAAAATCATCTTATGACTTGCAGTCCTAACCAAGTAGCTCTGTAGCTTTTAAAATGTTACTTTTCTTTTTAACAGCATCATTTCACTCACTTTGACTGGTACATTGAAATAGGGAAGCAACAGCAAGTCCTTAAACATCATACACAAGTTGACAGTTAAATTTCCAGTATTTTGCAGTGCTTAGATCCACGCTTCTGTCTCTTTGCCTAAGATTTCTACAAAACAGAGATCTGCTGTCAGACTGGATTCTGCACTCACAGTTCAGGTTCATCACAGAGTGTCACGCTACAGCATGGCAGTACGTGACTTGACATTGTATTGCAATGTAAAGGCAACTGAGGGTTGTTTTGGGTTTGCAGTCCATCCCCTCCACAGCACAGAGCATATTAAGCAATAAAAGGAGACTGAAGACTTTCCTTGCTAAATCTCTGACTGCCCAATCGTGCTTTCCAATCATCAAATTTAATTTCTTTACTCTGAAAGTGGAAATAAAAAAGTAAGTGAATAAATGGATTCTCCTCATCCCTGAACACTTCAAGTTTATAAATGCAAAGAAGTTTTCTCCATGGCACCCTTGGGCAGCCTGGAGATCTCCTCTGACAATAAAAGAGAAGCAGTTCTGCCTTCACTAGGGTCTCCTCCAAAAACTTCTGTGCTTGCACAGCCCATGAGATGCAAAGATACCAGGGAAACAGAACAGCGATTTACACTGACAAAGAGGATTTTGATACACTCCTCCAAATGGGACAACATTACCATCTTAATAGCCTTTTGCTCTCAGCCCTCTTCCTGAGGACGCTGGAGATTTTTGCAAATGGAGAACAGTTCCGCTTCTCATTTTAACTGCAACAATAGCAGAAGGGCTCCTTAAACTCCATCAAATAGCGGTCTGTGAAATCCCTAACTAGCCGCACTGCCTCTCCTGCAGTTTTATTATCCTTCAGTCCACAGAACAAAGAGGGGGCGAGCTTCTCCTCTTTTTTTTTTTTTTTTTAGCCTATTCCACACATCCTAATCCTTCAGAGGTGGCAATGGAAATTGCTTGTGGAACTGTTAAATCACACTTTCACTTTGTCTTTCATTCCCCATTCACCCTCGCTAATCAAGTAGCTTCCAGCCACATTTTCCGATATCAATTTGTTTATGGCCTATTGGTTAATGGTCTCGGGATGGGACCCCCTGAGTAAAAAGAAAGAACCCTGGGTACTTCAGCCAGCTGCTGCTTCTCACCAGTTCCCACACCCATCCACTTGTTCCCATCAGCCACCCTGAATGTGCTCACCTCCTGACACCAACTGAATTAAACAACAAAGCCTGAATGGGAGAGTTGCCTTTGCTGTCAGGCTGCGGGACAGATTCCACTTGTTAGTGCTATATGATGTCTCTTCAGCAGCGATGCAGAGACACTCCCTCACCGGCTGATCTGTGGCCAGTCACCTTACTGTCATCTTACCTTGCATCCAGCTTCCCTTTGGAAAGAAGCACCAACTACAATTCTCAGGAAAACTCTAGCCTGGCGCACAAGGCAGCCTGGTGCCACTTTCTGCATCTTATCCAAACCAGCCATTTCCTGGTGATTTCCTCGCTTCCTCTTTCCACAGAAATAATGATCACTGAAATGTGGGATGAGAACATGCAGTATTTACTTTGCACAGCTCAGTGAGATGGCTCACGTGTAAGTGCTTACAAGTCTCTGTAAAACAGTTTGGGGCACATTATCAGGGGAACCATGCCCTTCCTTGCTACCCATGTTGGAGAAAAATATCTAAAATAGAAACATAATGGTGTAGTCAAGGTAATAAAAGGCTCACACAAACACAAACTTTTAGCTGCCTTCCAAAATGTACAAAGAACGCCTGATATTGAGACATCATTTATTTAAAGAAATTCAAACTGGTACCTCACCTGTTTTCAGAAAAATGTTGAATGCTGTTTAAATTTACACCCCAGAAACATATGGATATAGGGAAAATAGCAATTGCCACACTCCTAATACAGTGATATCCTTATCTCAGAGAGTGCTGCTCCGTCATCATTAAGTGTAACCAGGCCCATTTGTTCTTTAAAGGTAGGGTTCAGTCCTGGGAAAGCTATATTCATGGCTCGCAGAAGAGAACTGAAAAAATCAAGATCCTCTCTGTTTCTGAAATGCGAAAACTTTCTTTCCCAAAGTTTCACTACATTAGTGCCTGAGGACAGAGCAGAAAACAGTCTGCCTTTTTTAAAAATGACCAGAAACATCTATGTAACCCAGAAGATATCCATGATAGAAAAGTAGCTTATCTTCTGCCCTATTCTGAAACAAAACATGTCAAGACCAACTCTTCCAAGTAACCTCAGTTTAAACTAATAAAAATTGTTTCTTGTTTCTATAGACTTTTAGAATTACTGGTACCAAATAAAGCAGATCAAATAGCCAAAGTGCTATCTAAGAATACACTGAGTATAGCATCCAAAGGCTTGGAAACATCGGATGGATCCCTCTCCCTATTATCATTATGTAAATGTATCAAATGGAAGCAAAAACATACCACAAAACATTTTTACTTCTTTTGTTTTCTGAAAATTTGCATTACCTGAGGTGTAAGCACATTAAGTCATTAGGAAATATAAATATGCCATTAGTTTGGTACAGTCTTTTTGAAGGTGTAAAATGTGCAATCAGATAGAACTGTTCACATTCCTTAAAATATATGTAGCCATTCACAGGATCAGGGATTCTCAATCACTAGAACCTGAGAAACAGTTATACTCACTTTTCTTACTGTCATGGCTCCATATCACAGTGTCCCTCCTGAATAAAAGTGACAGGCACTGACTAGTTCTATTTAGTCTGTTAAACTTAGTGCTCAGGAGCCAGCCTGAGCCAGCATATCAACAGACAGCAATTCAACAAAACTGATCTATGAATGTCTGTCAAAAAGTAAGGATGTTTATTGGGATAAATGGGGAAAAGAAGGGAAGAGTTGAACTTCCCTCTTTGCTGTGGTCTGAAAGTACGTGATTTAGGACAGGGCCATGAGGAATCCTAGTTCTCTGCCATGGTGGTGGTAATATCCAGCTTTTCAGTATACTACTTCATATCCTAGAGAATCTGAGGATTATTTAAGACCATGGGGCATTAGCCTTAAAATGTCATAAATATAGAAAGCATATTAATTTCCTGTATTTTTATTGATGTCAAGCCATTTGCTAAAGACAAGACATTTATTAGCATTTATTAGCAGGTTATTAATGATAGATGGGTGTGTTTTTCCTGAAGAAACCTATCCCATAGGACCAATGCTACCAGAACCAGACTACTTTACCTTGAAGGAAAACAAGGAGCCTTGACTAATAATTTCAGGGTCCATTCCTAGATCCCTGGGAATATGCAGAAACTAATTTAGTGTAATCCAAGACAAATCAGTAGATGCAGCACAAGACTGTCCTTGCCAACCAAACTGTTTAAATGTGTGGGGCTTTAATTAGGTATAAATAACATCATTTTCAATAGTAGTTGCTGTTATCTACATTCAGTCTGCTTAAAATACTAATTGAAAAGACAAAACAACCAATGCTCTGGTCTTACCCTGAAGAACCAAGCCTGATTTCTCAATGGTGTAGAAAAAAGCAGAGAATGGAGCAACAGGAGATTTAGCAACCAGGAGCTGCAAAACAAACATAATATATAAGTACACATATTTATAACATTCCAATCAAAGCTTAAATCCGTAAAACAATCTCACTGGATTTAACTTCCAGAAGTAGTAAAGCATATTTCAGAAATAACATGGTAGTTATTGATCTAGCCCTGTCACTTCTGAGTAGTTGAGGTCTTTTCATACATATATATAGACCATGCTACAATTTTAAAAGGATTTACAGGTCTTAAAAAAACACCACGGTGAAAGCAGTAAGTTTTGCTTGTCTTATTGACATCCTGTTAAGCTTAACCATTCCTGCTGGTTCAGGCTGTTACAGTCAGAGACAATTTTGAGCAAAATTGTTACCGCCACTGTGTAAGGCAACTTTTAATTGCCATTAGCCTTTCCACAGATATGCTCCCTTGGCTGCTCCAAGAACTCCACCCATTGTCTTCCTCAGCCCCTGGAAGCAACATGTCCACTCACAAGTCACCACATTAGGGATGGTTAAAATGCCATTTTTTTTTGCAAGTGTCTGGATGCCCTCTTTTGCAAAAGGGGTAAAGACCAAGTCAAGCTTTATTCAAGGATCTTGTCTTTGGAATATTAACATAGGCTCTGGAATTCCCTCAGGGTGTATAGAACAACTGAATTTAGGTTGGTATTAGGGTGTGTTGGCCCTTCACAATCAGGGCACAAATATCGCAAGCTCCCTGGCTCCACTATGGAAGAACTGCTCTCTGTGGAAGAGATGAACTGCAGCAGAGCTCTGGAGTCAAAGAAATGGGTTTGTTGGCAGGGTAGGGGATGTGGGACCTGCAGGTGGCAAACTCAAACAATTATGCCAGGCTTTATTTCTTAGCTGTTTGATGTCTGCTCATTGCCAAGGACTGCTCCCTCACAAAGTGCCTCAAAATAACCCCTGTTCTGTTACATGAACCTGCATGAAAGTGATATTTTAATGATAAATTTAATACATTCTGCCCAGAATGTGATCAGCACAAACACTGATCTGATGGTGCCTGTGTGGCCCTGCAGAAGCAGCTGACAGCAGCGGCTGAAGCAGAGAATGTGCTGTTGCTTTGCCTCTGGCATAGAAGTGCTGAACAAACCTGCAACGTGGTTCTTGCTTGCCTCTTCAACAGCTCGAAAGGGATGATGTCTGGAAACCAGTCCTCCCAGCAGCGGCCATGTACCCTGGGAGAGCCTTCCTGCCTCCCTGGCCTGAGGACATGGTTTGGGTAGATGTTTTCCCTTCATCTCATGCTGATCTTCAGCAGGGATCTGAAGAGATCCTCTCAGTAGGGCCTGAGCCATGAATGCTGAGGACACAGAGCCGACCCCCTTGGCCTCCTTTCAGTGCACTGATTCCATCTACCCCATCCATGAGGCCTGTCAAGCAGCATGGAACCATCCCTAGATTTCCAAAGTCCTGTCAGATACTGCACTCTCACTGCCCACAACAGGCAGCCCTCTGCCAGGTACATTAAAACACAGATTTCTTAAAACTACACACAGTAACAATCGCATTTTTAGAGGTCCAGGCAGATGCTGCTGATTTCAAATGATGTAAAACCACCTCATTATTTCCAAAGGTCATGCCCTAATTCTGCCAAACATTCAAGCACTTGTAAGGGTCACTGCATATGAATTTTGGTTGGTGGTGTCAACAATCAGTCGGGAAATAGTGAGCAGGTTTTGCAAAATCCAAGAGAGACTACAGGAAGACAAGGAAATTTATGGTCACTAAAACTGCTCACATTTCCCTGCAATGTCAGACAGTATTGAGTCACTTCATAGACATACAGGACTGGGACATTTATTCCTAAGAGTAAGAATAACAACATCGAGCACCAGAAGTTTGAGTTCTGCAGTGTCTTTTAGTAACCAGAGGATTTGGCAGAAAATTCTGCTGCAGCATCAGAGCTCATATGACTTTCCTGTAGCACTTTAAATGCTAAGGGTGTCTGCAGAATAGGTAGGTTTCATTTCTATTTGTACATAATCTGCAGACAGGACCATTCTTAGATGCTTAGTCTTGCAACTCTTTCTCATCTGACTCTGACACAAGCTGAAGAAACAAAATCTTCATATCTGGTTCTTCTAATGTAACCATCATTACCACAGCTAGCTAACAATTTTATGGTTTTCAGCACTTAAACCAAACACAATCGGCCTTCTTCTTTGAAACTGAAAAATAAAAGCAGGTATATAAAGACCACAAATACATCCAGAAAACACCAGACCAATCCAAATGTCAGTGTTTTCCTTTCAGCCATATGAAGCTGGCAAAACCACCTCAGGATGCAATACAATCTTTGTGAATACCCCAAGTAGGAAAACTGCTGTGGTTGCACTTTCCCCTCTTCCATATTAATTACCCCTCTCTCTGGGATGATCTTTTGGAGAAAAGAGGGGCATGTCACATCCCATATCCCTGATGCACCCTAATAAACCCCAAATTCCCTTGCCTGTCATTATCCCCAGAGCCAGCACTTCCCCCTAGCAGAGCAGGAGGGGGACTGTGCCAGGACGAAAGCAGAGTGAAGCTGAGTGCCTCCAGGTGCTTTGCACACTCCCTCACCTCTGAGAACATGAGGGAGAGGATGGGTGGAAAAACTGTGCAAACACTCAGGTAGAATCTCCCATAACATTAAACTGGATGTTTAATTGGCGAGGCCTGAAGCGAAACAGTTACAAATCTGATGTCTAAGGTCAAATTTTTGGCATTCCACGCACTAGCATGCACATAAATACTAACCTATATATGTATGTGTGCGAGGCACAGTTATACGTGCACACGGATAGACATTCAAATAACGCCATGTACATTCTGCTGCTGCATTTTTATGCAGTTACAATATGTGCATAACTAAGTATAGCAAAGAAAAAACATACTAAATCACATCCTTTCAGCAGCACGTCACAGGGCCCCTCTGAAAGGCTGCTGCTGCACAGCTACATCTGAGGCTCTGAATTAGCTTCCTTCTTAGTGAAATGGGAACAGCTCAGAATATTCAAAGGTATTGCTTTATTTTGAATGTTTGCTTACTGAGAAAAAGAATTGTACTGAAAAGCACAATCAGATATTTCACAGCCAGAGAGAGTATACAGAATTCTTTTTTATAACACCAAATTCTACATTAACATAACATTATTTTTTTAAAAAAATATATATTTAATTTGGTTTTCAACCAAAGAGAAGAAACTGGAAAAGGCCATTGCAAACCATCCTCTGGTTGGAATAGACATCAGAGTGTAGGTTCTTACATACAGACAAGGAACTTATAAAGCATAGAAGAAAATACATATCAAAAGAAGAAAATTATGTTTTGAAGGCCAGGAAGTGGAAGTATAAATCAAGAATTACCAAAAATCAAGGTAATGTTGACCATGGAAAGATTATTATCAATATTAAAAAGGAATAAAAGTTAGAGTAATCATGAAATTACACTGGGATAGGGATCAAATAGATTCTAGATATAACTGAAGAAATAATCAGTTTTCTATTAGTGGGATGATACTGAAAAAGAAGAAAAGGCACAGAATCAGAATGATCTATATCACATAAATATAGAAATAACAACTGAGTGGAAAGAAAACTCCAGGAGCTTAGTACATTCAGCAGAAAGCAGATAATCTCTATTGGAAAAACAGTGCAAGAATTAGCATGTGAATTTAGGTTTGATAACTAGCATTTACCATGTATCTGTGAATCTGAAGAAGATAACAATATAACTGAGAAGCAGCAAACACAGTCCTCAAAGGGAAGGGGAAAACAATGTAAACTAGTGACTTGAGGCCTGCAACCTGATTTGAGTACCATGCAGGACTTTAGAAGAACTTTTGAAGTGATGAATAAAATCACTTGAACACAGGACTCAAAGACATACTAAGTAAGTTTGTCTATGATACTACATTGGGAGGAACTGTTGACTCTATTGAAGGCAGAGAGGCCCTGCAGAGAGACCTTGACAAACTGGAGAGATGGGCAATCACCAACCATAAGAAGTTTAACAAAGACAAGTGCTGGATTCTGCACCTGGGATGGGGCAGCCCTTGTTGTGTGTACAGACTAGGGAATGTGAGGCTGGAAAGCAGTGCCGGGAAAGGGACCTGGGGGTCCTGGTCGATGTCAAGTTGAATATGAGTCAGCAGTGCCCTGGCAGCCAGGAGGGCCAACCGTGTCCTGGGGGGCATCAGGCAAAGCATCCCCAACCCATCGAGGGAGGAGATTGTCCTGCTCTGCTCTGCACTGGGGTGGCCTCACCTGGAACATTGTGGGCAGTTTGGGTGGCACAATATAAGAAAGACACTGAGCCATTAGAGAGCATCCAAAGGAGGGCCATGAGGTCTGTGAAGAATCTGGATGGGAAGCTGGATGAGGAGCAGCTGACGTCACTGGCTTATTTAGCCTGGAGGAGACTGAGGGGAGACCTCATTGCAGTTACCACTTCTGGTAGGGGAAGAAGAGGGGCAGACACTGATCTCTTCTCTATGGTGAGCAGCGACAGGATCTGAGGGAATTACCTGAAGATGTGTCAGGGAAGGTTTAAGTTGAAATTAGAAAAAGATTCTTCACCCAGAGGGTGGTTGGGGCTTCCCAGGGAAGCGGTCACAGCACCGAGTTTGACAGAGTTCAAAAGCATTTGGACAACACTCCTAGGCCAGAAGGAACAAAGAGAAAAGCTTCTTACACTGACAACACTAGCAGAAGAAAAAACATGCAGCCATGAAGACATTTTGGCTAGAAATTTTAAAGTGAGATTCTGGCAGAGCCTTCAGCTCAAAGAGGTAAAGCTAAAACAGTTAATATTTATTTTTAGGATTTAGATTAAAATATTTATGAAAGGGATATGAAGCACTCCATGACCTGTTATGTCTCTTCAAGTCCTGCCAACCCACCTTTTACGCTGACAGAACTGAGAGAGTTGGAACAACACATACTAACAACGTCCCTTGATAGCTCACATGCAACTAAGGATCTCTGTGAATAAACCAAGAAAAAGTTGCTCGTTTTTAAATACAGAATTTGTAGTTTAAATCTTTTCAATTGCTCCTCTCCTTAAGATTCCAAGCAGCTACCTGTGGAGAAGAGGCGAGGTCTTTCAGGATAACTCTGAAGCAGAGAGCACAGGCAGAACAGACATTTCTAAAACTCACATATATGTAACTATATGTCTTCTTTCAATTCTAAATCACTCTTGGCCAAAAACTGCAGAGACTACAGAAAGATATATTATTTGAACATGGATCTGAATCAGAATCATGTAATAATGAGCTGAAAAACAAACATCTTTCCACAATCTTAGTTTCCAAAATTTAAGATCAAGAACTTAAATTTTCAGTCCAACATAAAAGATTTACTTGATTCCTTTTTCATTTGAGGAAAAGAAAGGAAAATAGAAGTCCACTACTGTTCTTGATGTATGTAAGAGAATTTACTGTCATTTCCAAGCCAGATAAGCAAAAGACACACTTTTAGTGATAAACCCTATTTAATCACAGAACCAAAGATAAAATCCAGACCTCAGCAGAAAATTTTTCCTATTAACACTTCAGTGCAGTCAAAATTTGCGCCAAAAGTAGTACACATTTTGAGATGAGTAAACAGTAATGGTAAGTAATAATCTAAAGAAATTATCTGGCATTTTGATTACAAAATAAAAAAAGAAATAAAGAAACAAAGAAATAAAAATTATTTCTTAAATAGTGAAATTAATAGAAAATAGAAAGAAAAATAATGAAACAGTACAGAGTCTTTCTAATGTATCCTATCTCTGATACTTTTGGAATGCTATCCATGAGCTTTCGATGAGTTTCTGGAATGAAATGTAAAATTCAGATGCAGTTATTCTTGTGCTGCTGTCCTGATAAAAGTGCAAATGATAGAGATGGATGAGAGAAGTAAAAATCAAGGCAATTTCAAGTTTTGCCAAGTCCTACCTCTACAAAATGTTGAAATCTCAGTTTCCTTTTTTTTTCCTTTTTAGCATCACATTTTCCTGTCAGGGGCTTTGTAATAATTATTTATTATTTGACAACAATGTAGAATAAACATTAAACAACTGAAAAATTATTTTTGCCATGAGGCATGTTAAGAATACAAAGGTACTATGAAAGAGGAAATATATCACCTTGATGAAAAGTGAATAGAAACTGGATAGATGCCATTAGATTAGATAAAGGAAGATGAATGAGAGACAGGCAGAGCAGTTGAGAAACAAAAGGCTTGGAGAGAATTGATGATGACAGCAGAAAAATTGTACATTAAAGTTTGTTTTTTAATTAGGGAAAGCATTTTTATTAACACAATTTATTGTTTATAGGCTTTATGGAAGAGGTGAATCACAGAAATTGATTACAGAAGCCTAGCAGAAAATACTAATTATTTGGACAACATCCCCTGTCAATAGCAAGGAAAGTGATGAATTGGAAAATGTATTGAATGAACTTTCAGAAGTAGTCTGATACCCAGAAATCAAGCCAATGTCCTGCCAAAAGAAAAAGTAAGGAAGATGAAGGGGACAGAGTCTTATATCAAATTAGCTATGAAAATGCCAGGATGATAAACTACCAAACAGTGAAATAATAAGATGATTTTGACTTAGCTATGATCTCTCACAAGATAAAAAAATTTACAATTTTATAATGGAAAAATAATTATTTTAACAAAACTAATGGACGAAGATATTTCAATTAAATACTTGAGAAAATCAGCTGTATTAACTTTTAATACATCATTTCCATTTAGACTGGAATGGAAACCAGTTTCATCCCTATTATTTTGCAGAGACTATTACAAGAAATGGGTTCTTAGCAATGACTGAGGAACATGAAGCCTCTTTTAATGTATGCCAGCTTCTTATCATTGAACAGATTCTTTTTATTTAGTTCTGTGTCAAGTTTTTTCTTACTTTTCCTTTTTTCCTAGGCTTATATTAGCCTCATCTGTTGTACTGACGAAATGCATATATGTGCACTACGGACTGAATGAAAAACAAACCCACATTTACAGTCAATAGATATTTTTGAATTCAGATCTAGAGACTGAATACAAGAGACCTGTTAAGGGAGTCTGGCTCTCATTATGCTTGCAACCCTCACTGAAACAACAGTGACTTGCTGGGATGTTTTGCTAATTCATATTGTTTTCCTGTTGCAGTAAACAAGCTCTGCTAATAGTTGATGCATTTCAGGAGAATTCTGCAGTTACAACACATTCACTCAGAAGAGCATAGCTGAGAACCAAGAAGGAACCCTACACCATTGACAGTGTCACTAAACTATCTCTTAAGATTCAATTAGATTCATGTACTAATAAAATCAGTGCTAAGCTAAACAAATCTTTCCCATAATTGTGCCAAATTGACTGGGTGGACAATCTCCATGCCAGAATTTCCCTTCTTATTGTAGATTAGAACCATTGTTTTTTCAGCTGCAACAGAACCCAGAAAAAAGCCAGTAAGAAAAACAACAAAGTTGATTTTGCATCAGATATCCCAGCAGACTCCATAACTGTTTTTTCTGCCTTCCCTTCTGCTTCTTCTTGGGCCCAATGTGCAGGAATTTGATATATTCTAGAAACGAAAGCAGCAGTCCTTGTTCTGCAGATCATTTACTTTTGAGCAGAAGCAATGACCCAGTTCCCAGGGCCAGCTCCCTTTGTCAATCCCACAGCTCACGCTGCCTTCAGCCCACCAGAAAGGTACCCAAGGAGAGAACCAAGAGTTCTCTAATGGGCACTAATGCTGCAGTGGCATAAAGGCTTCTCCAAGCACTGTACAAATTGTTTCCTTCTCCCTTAAGGGCAATGGGATGGCTTTTTACAAGGTAGAAGAAAAATGGTTGTGCTTTCTCCCAGGTCTTACCAAACACTAGAACTCATTCAACCTTGGAGCTCTCTGAGGCTTCAGTCTCACAACAGGTTCTGATTTCA
The DNA here is from genome assembly GCA_035221455.1 of Xenops minutus. Taxonomy (NCBI): domain Eukaryota; kingdom Metazoa; phylum Chordata; class Aves; order Passeriformes; family Furnariidae; genus Xenops; species Xenops minutus. Next base: position 29,520,907 of record JAWWEE010000158.1, read on the forward strand.
ATTGGGAGATAAATGCCCCTTGTTGCAGAAACAAAAACTGTCCCTATTACCTTTACAGTGTTCTGGTAGGAAAAAAAAAAAGTAGTTTAGGTCTCCTGCAATCATTAACTAAGCTCACAAGATAGACGTATGTACACTTTACTGATCTCTGACCACGAATGATTCTTGGTACAACAACATTTTGCTTATACACGGTACTTAATTATAGATTTTTAAAAGGTTTTACAAGAGTGAGAGAAAAATAACCCCATTATGCATTTGCATAAATTGAAGTTGAGAAATTAAATACAGTCCTAAAGACTTTATGGCTGATATCAGTACCAAAATCCATTCAAATCAAATCACATTGCCTTCACAAACAAATCACTGTAGAGCTTGTTCAACTTTACCAGGGCGTTGTGTTTCCCTATGAAAATAGTAATCCCCTGCTTTGTATCTTGAACCAAATACTGTTGCAAGGAATTGCAAGGAAAGGCTTTGCCTTTCAAGCAGAAGCAAACTCAGACACTTGAGCAGCACTGTCTGCACCTGTATGCTTGTCAGTAAGAAAGGCTACAGGCTGGGCAGATTATGCAATTACTGGGAATAGAGAGGTAAAACAGACAGCTTGAGAGAAAAGAGATTATATGCAGTCCTTCTTCATCCTTCCTAAACATTTAGACCATATGCATGTATTCTCTCAGTTTAAAAAAAAATAAATTGGTGGACTGAAACAGGGAATGCTTAAGATGTCTTGAGCACTAGGGAATAAACTATGAGAAGTGGTGCTACAAACATTCCGCAGTACTGGGAGTAGATGTGGAGTCTCCACTGCTTTTGTACAGGCAAAAAAAAAATAAAAATAGCGACCATTTGTATTTAAATGACTTCTTAGGAAACCGTAATTTAATTTGTGCCATGCACAGAACCTGAAAGATGTGGTTCTCTGAAGTCCAGCTATTTGAAAGGACTTTCATCAAGGCCAGGTTAATGGGCCACAACTCAATAAAACTCTTTATAGAGCAGTTTAAATAGGCTATATCTCCCCTTTCCCCACAAGAAAATAACCACCCAGAGGAAACTGTTTAGGAAAGAGTTTCCTTTCTACTAATTTATAGAAAAGCAACAATGGCAGCTAGAGACACTTTATGAGAGGCATTCCATAAATTCAAACCAATTAGTGCAGAAAAGTAGGCAAGAAGAGTTTATGTGTGCATTCTAAAAATGTCCATTAGCACACATCTGGAAACAACAGCAAAATGAACAGACTCAAAAGGCAACTGACCATCCTGCTGTTGTCTCAATCCCTCAAAATGTAGCAGCACATCTGTTTATTTTCTTTTAGTGCAATGCATACAAATTTCACATATTAAAAAACATTGCTAAGACTGCAAAGCAAGAATTCCCTGTTTCTCAACTTAAGAAAAAGTGAGGGAGGGAGAAATGCAGATGCGTTTAAGACATTTTTGTGGGGGAAACAGCAACCATGGGCACTGACTTGAGTATGAAAATTAATGAAAGGTAAGTTGTCAAAAGCCTGAGGGAAAACATGAGATGGATTCAGCATGGGATAAAGAATTGAAAGAAATCTCTATCCTGAAATTTCAGCATGACAATTACATTAACAAATGTAAATTAATATCAAAGGTATCGAACCTTCTCAGCCAAATTCTGATAGATTACCTTTGTTTATAAGAGTCAGTGCTAGTGGAAAGCAAAGATTCTGAAATATTTAGAACAAATCTCTAGAAATCATGAACCTCTGTGATAAGGGCAAGATTTCAGATAAATGACTTACTGCCTTTTTGGTTCATCTTAACAATAACTTTCAGGGTATGACCCTATGTTCCTTTTGGGTAAGCCTAGGCAGATCACTCACCTTTCCTCACTGTGCTCTACTTTCAGAAGTGATTAATCAATAGAAATTAATTTTACACCTCTGTATTTCTTATGTGAAATTATGTAGGCTGCTTACATCTCTATCTCACATTTATGTTAAGCATATGTTCCTAATTCAACTATTAATAGTTTTATTATTTATGCTAAAGATTGATCTTAAAGAATTCCTTGTATCACCTTAAAGATGGGACATGGTGATCTCGCCCATAGCAACATAGAAATGTGTAGTAACTTGAAAACAAAAGAGAGGATTACTTAGCCAGTTTCATCACTGGCAGACCTGATTTGGCGTTGTTACGGCTGCATCCTTTATTGTCCTAAGAGGATATAACAGTAGCCAGTGATTGGGCTTGCACTTTGTGCAACCACAAATTCTTCCCCAATACGAGATCAATTGAGTTGCTGAGGTAGCAAAGAGGTGGACAGAGGGTTGAAAAGCTGACCTAAAGAGACATCATACAAGGAAGCTGAGAGGTGCTGAGATTCTGCTTTTCAACACCAGACATAACAGGACATCCAGGAGGCAGTACTAGTGTCTGATCTCCAAACTCTTGGTGTCTTAATGATAGCAGTAGATAATCTCAATGGCTATGGACAAAACAAGACTTTTTACAACAGGAAAAAAACCAACTCTCAGAGCAGTTTGTTAGTGCAGTTCTTCCTATAGTAATGAATAACAGTCACAGTCAATGACTCCAATAAAAATAAACTATCATTGCACGCACATGTGGCTAGGCGTACTCCCACAGGAGACATTCAATACTTGCAAAGGAAAGAAATGGAAGGAAAACAAACAAAAGGAGATAGAAATGAAAACCAAGAATCTTTTAAGAATAGAGGAGAAACAGGGCAGTGGGCAAGTCCAGAAAAGAAGACACTGCAAATTTCAAGTCTGCTATACCTGGCTGGCTTCATGCCTTCCTTATAAAAAGCTATATATATATTTTATATATATATATACATATATGAAGGACTTTTTCACAGTGCACAATGGCAGGACCTGGGAATCAGGATTCATGAGTTTTCTTCCTAACTTTGCACTATTTTATTGAGCAACTATGAAAACCATGTATGGAGATAAGACATCCACAGCAACTTCACTGTATTATTTTCTGCCAGGTAGGCACAGCTCCAGAGGTACACTACTTTCCCCTACCCAGAGGGTATGGCAGAAGGGTCAGTAAGCAACAGCTCTACTATCTGTTTTCTCAAATAGCCAGTGGGGTCAATTCTTCCCCCTCTCATAAAACCAGAAAAAAGGGACATGTTTTGGCTGTGCTTATCCAGGCAGTTGCTAGCAACAGATGACCGGTCTGCAAATTGTTTCGGTCTTTGTGGTGTGCCAAACATTGGATTTCAAGTGAGAGAGGTCAACATGTAATAGGTAGTGCCATTCAGACAAGGGTTTAGCTTCGGGTACTATAATGAGAAGTTCTGAATATCCTTGGACTGAGTAAACATAACTTCAGTGGAAGAAAACCATAAAAACCTCAAACGAGTATCAAAGACAATCATAGACAACAACCCCAAAACTTTCCATGTTGAACTGCCCTGATGTGCTCCAGAGCAATGACTGTTCTGAATGCAAGAGAGCAAATCTAACAAAATGCTGCTTTTCCCCAGCTCTCCTCTCCCAGATTGCAAACGGACCCCCAAACCCTCAAACCCAGAGAGCCTTTTCCTGCTTGATGTACATAATTCAACAATAACTTCAGTGGAAGGGAACTGCACTGGCCAGGCAAACATCGGGTGACTTCAAGTTTTAATTGGAAAACAAAATGCAGTGCCAGTGTGTATCCAAGTTGTGTCTGAACTGCAGCAACATAGCCAGGAACTGCACAAACCCAGGCTGCCTCCAGTATACTTTCTGAAGTCAGACTTCTGGTGAAAGTTCCCCAATGTGAAACACAGGGCTTGTAGGGCCAATCAGCTCCCTTCAGCCCATGTAACACCAGATCCTATGAAATTCCTCTTCCCAGAAGCGTTTTCTGTCTCCTTGCCACATGCCTTATTCTCTAGTTTGCAAAATGAATTTTGTCATCTTTTCTGTTACTGAGTCTCTCCTAATTTTCCCAGTGGAGAGTTCTCCATAGGCCAGGAAACTTCACAAGAACTTGGCTATGATAATTTCCTATGCTATAGTACTTTTCAGGTCCAAAGCTCTGATAGTTGTCCAATGTGAAGGGTAATTCAGGAGAAAATGCTTGTAGCTTTTACTAAGCAGGAAAGCAGCCAGCCAGCCAGAGCATCCTGGTTACCACAGCGAAACAGTGCCAACAAAAGGGATCTGAGGATGGTTCTGTGGCTGGATAAAGTAGTTGAGTAGCATAAACACAGCCTCCCATGGGAATTCTCTTATGTGGTAGCTTGTGGTCACTCATGAAATTTATAGTACACCAATAGTGAGAAGAACAGAAAATAAAGTTTATGTAGCTTTTCAGAGCCTTCCATACTGTTCCATTTCACTTTGGTACTGTAAATAAGACAAAGGCTGAAGGATACAATACTTATTTACAATACAGATTGGAACACTGCTTTTATCCCTGAGACCATGAGACCCAAATCATGAAGAAGTCCTAAGGGAGTACCAGTACAATAGCACCAGAGCACTTCTTCTCAGAATACATGGCTGTTTCCACCCAGCCTGCCAGACTTGACTGGAAGAGAGGGGACTGGCGGGGAGCAGAGCTCGGAAGCCGAGCAGCTGCACGCTGCCTCCTCCACAGAGCCACAGGCTCAGACAGATGCCACTGGCTCCTCTGCCCATGTCACTCCATGGAGTAAATCAGCTCCGTGTAATTCAGCAGCACAACATAAGGAATATACATTCTTAAGGATGTAATTAGCATGTGCATTGCCATCATGATTCATTACTTTTATTATTCTTCAGACATCTATAATAATTTTAGCAACATATTTATCTTCTACAGATAAAAAAGTATCCTCTGTAAATTTGGCCCAGATGCCTGTTCCTAATGTGCCTCAAATCTTTATTTAGACAATACTCATTCCTTCTTTTACTTTCTACTATCTTTCTAAATGATGACATAGTCCAACATTATTGTTTATAAAGGGAAAGAAAATTAATCCAATGTAAAATAGCATCACAAGTGTGCTCTTCCCAGTCTGCATTCATTGTTTTCAGCATCAGTAAAAACAAGTAGCTTTCATACTTTTTTGATGCAAAAGCATAATCCTAAAATCCTAAACTTGGTCCAAAAAGATTGGGATGCAACCAAGTTGAAGTCCTAGACCATAGCATAAATACTTTTCACCCACACTAGTGGCTGCAAAATGCCTTCAACATAAAAAGAACAAAAACCCTTTACAGCTCTTTTCGTTTGTTCACTTTGTTCTGCTCATAAAAGTCAAGTCCCTGGAGACAAGCTAACACAACACTGCTAAGTTCACATGTGAGAGACAGCAATATTATCTTACATAAAGCCTCAGCAGAGTGTATTTTAGAGTTCACTGGGCATCGCACAACAAGGACAAAAAAAAAATCATGCTGAAGATCTGTGAGTAATACATAGACATGCAACAAGTATGCTTCTTGAGTACTGTCATGCTCTATCAGTGTTAAGAAAAAGGTGATAGATTTAACTTAAAATTTAATTTCAATCTTTCTACAAGAGTCAGACTTTCTATAGCAAGAACATTATGGGAGAGATTTTACCAAGGAATTGGAAAAAATGTGTTCATAAAAAAGATTAAAGGCCTTATAAACATCATCTGTATTGCTGAATGTACAACTGCTGAATAACAGAATCCTAGAAAAACTTTTCCCTAACAAACATAGACTGTTATAGGAGGTTTCAATTTACATATCTACAGGGTAGAGGACGCCCAACAGGTGAAGGCAAACATTCCTGTTCCAGTGCATGGCACAGATGCACTAAAGACTCTTCAGCGCTTTAACACCTGAAACATTGCTTTATAAGCCATCAGGTCCGAAATTTGGATCACAACATGCCCCAAACAACAATCAGTAGGTTAATAAACCTTTTTATGTTGGAGAAGCAACAGAAGCAAAGATCAGATGTAATGGTAATTCTTTTCACAAAATTATTGGGAGTAGCATTTACAGCTCTTAAATATTCTCTTGCATGGGGATTATGCTTATGAAATTCAGACTTTAGGGATCCTAACTTCATGTGACCTTCAGAAAAGTTATTTAGTCATGTTCAAAGAACAAAAATGTAGCCATTACAAAGAAAATGCCAACTGTAAGGAAAAAAAAAATCTCTCAAACTCTTCTTTCCTGCAGTGGCACCCAAATGGCAACCTTTACTACGTCTCATAGTAAATTACTTGCCTTCTTTCTAAATACGTTCAATACCAATTAAATATAGATGGTATTAGATTAGTAAGAAGCTCTTTGATTTTTTTTGTGCTTATTTACACTGCTATGTTCTCATTTCAGCTTGTCCAGTTATTTCAAGTGAAGACTCAGATGTCCATCATGAAATCACAAGTAAGACAAAATATATGAAAAAAAGGAGAAAAAAGTAGTTTCCTCTTGTTTTTGATATGAGATGTACCACATCGAGCTGGAGATACCAACAAAACATAAGAGGAGATTAGGTGACTTTACATCTGTAGCTTGAAAGGACTATGGATACAGAGTTTTATATTTAGATAGATAAATAGTGATGTTAAAAAGAAACAAGTTCAGTGACATACAGTGAAGAACAAACATACCATTTAGATCAGAACCATCAATTTGCTGAAAGAAATGACAGTGTCAGCTCAGATATGATCAGGCTTTTTTGGCTCAGGCTCCAAACCAAACCTTCTGGACTACTACCAGCTCTGTACAAGGCCAACTCAGGTGTCTTTGCAACCTGAAGTCCTTAACTTCCAGGTCAATGCTGTGCAGTATGTAAACACTGTAAACTGCAGTAGATATCTACACAGTCAAATTAAATCAAATGGCAGAAAAAAATAAGACTGATTGTTCACTCACGACTAGTGTGAGATCTTCTGCCAGAGATTCCGGGCTGACTTGTAGGAAATGACTGATAAGAGAGACCATGAACCATCACTGTGACGCAAATGTAAAAGGGCCTTGCAAACCCAAGATAAATCAAATGAGCTCTTTCCAGTGGTGAACTTCAGTAGTGACTCATACACCACACTACAACCTAGGTCTATCATTACTTTTGATGAGACAGAGACATTTATTGACAAGTGACCTTGCTAGTTATTTTCAGTTTAGTGTTGCTCCCTGAGCACTCAAGGAAGAAATAATTAATTAACTGAGCTGTACTTTACAGTACTTCTTACCAGTATCTGAAAAGCTGACGTTATCCATCAGTCTGTCAGAAACACTGAACTTCAACATGGATTGAGGAATTTGCAGTTTTCTGTTAATAGGTGTCCAGAGGACATATATCTCCCTAATCAAAGTACAGCATAAGTACTATCTGTGAGAGCTGGGAGCATGATGGCTCAGGCAGCTATTTATAATGCCTTTTACCTTTTAGTCCTAAGTATCTTCCAAAGTTCCACCATGTGGTTATAATACACTACCACCTCCTGGACACACCCCTTCCATTCCTGTTTGAGTGTATGTCCTAAAATCCCATTGCATTTTTCCAACAGTTAAAACAATCAGTCCAAGGGAAGGTAATATTGTGAAAATTACATATTTTATTATCTTGATGCAATATGATGGATAGACATAATAAAGTTGGCCAGGTAGGTCCCATTAAGTCTGCAACTTTGGTGATAAACAAAACGCCCTCTGTTTTAACATGCAGTCCATCTCAGGCAGCGGTATGTCAAAATGGGGTTTATTCATTAAACTGGGTCAGAAGTCTGTATTCAGTTTCTAAGCAGTTAAGAGGGTTTCTTCTTTTTCAGCCTGTTTTTACATCACAGCTAAAGGCACAGGAATTAGAGAGATCAAAGATTAAAAAGCCTACATAGAGCAAACCACTCTAGATGAATTGATCCTACTCAGGATAGATATACTGATAAGGCTGAACCAAAAAAACCCACACTGTTTTCTGTACAGTAGATTTTAAAAATCACTCACTGGCTGTCATTCTCCTATGCTGTCAATCTAGAACAGTTCAAGGACTTAAGATTCATAAAACAAGCAAACATTCAAGTTCAGAATGTAAAATCCTAGATATGCAAACTTCTGAGATGATTCTCCCTTCATATGTTTGGAACATCATAGAAGTTGTAATGCCTGAACATGAGAATCCTGTCTGATCCCTACCTTTTCACACAAGATGCCATGCATTTTGGTCCCATGAAGTCAACATGTCAAAGTTTGTCTGGTTTTAAAACTTTATCTGAGGTTTACTTTTTTTACCAGAGACAGCTCAAACTTGTTGTTATGTCAATAAATATATTCTGTCTACCACAGACCTTAACTGGGAAGAAAGTATATAGAGAAGAAAGCAGAAAGTAGTTTGAACAAAAGTTTCCAGGCCATATACAGTATTCCAGAGATGCCCCCAATGCCTTTCCACAATGGTACAAACACTTTTCATTTGAAAACACCTTGCCTGATCTATTCTAGGATAGCCTAGACCATTTTCACAGTTACATTACACTGTTGAATTAGTTTTGCTGTGATAAACTAAACCACTCCAGTATTAGCTTCACTTTGAACTTTTATGCTCCTTATGTAAAACAGAAACTCCTTTGTAATGCCCAATATTATTTTACAGATTATGTCTATTAGCAATCTTATATCCTACTATATTTTCTTTACTTAAGGTTGTCCAGTTCATTCCTAATGATATTCTGATATTTTTCAATATTAAGAATGTCTTAAAGCTTTAAGTATACTACATTCCAAAACATACTTAGCAGAACTTTGCTGAACCACTTAAATTTGAGTTAGGCATTTTAGTTTGTTTTTTATTGTTTTCAAATTAAAAAAAAAAAAAAGGATCCGAGGATCTGGTAGAAGACAGGAGGCAGAGCGATTTGCCAAGTCACTCCAAGGATAAATAACTTCAGTTGTTGCCACTCTGATGTTAGGAGTGATGACACTTGATATTGATGAGAGAATCTGCCCTAGGTTAATCACACTCTGTTTTAAGGGGGAAACTCACACAGAAGTCAAATCAAAATCAGAAAAGTGTGTATAAACAGGATGGGAGTTTGTGTTCATTCCCTCTGTGCAACAGGACTTCAGCTTACAAACAAAGCATTCTTCTGACAATTCAGACCAGAGCCTGAAAGTTATATCTGGTTATTTCCCTCTCCCATTTTTATGCTGTTTTACTTAACTGGAAATACAGTATTTGTAAAGGGTGTTGGATCACAAACTGAAGTTCTCTGTTTATATTCAGAACAGATTTTGTTATAGTAATCTTACCCCTCCCATCCTGACCTTTAAGTGGCTCCCAATAAAGAATAGGAGACATAGCCCAAATTTCTGAGAATTGCCATCTGATTAATATGAAAGCACACAATTATCAATTAGATCAAGGAAAAAGACTATTTTCTCAGCTACAGAACTAAGAAAATATATAAAAATTAAAACAATAACATCACTGTGACTAAGTAGGTCTCATCAAGGTAACAATTCTATTTTCTGTGGTGTGTTTGAAAGGGGGAAAAAAGTTGTTGATAATAATAGAAATGTTGCATTAACCGACACTGGAGATGAGAGGCTGGACAAGCATTTTAACAATCTAAAAATTTAAGTGCTAGCTACTGTCTTTGTTGTGTACTTGCAACTTGGAACAGTTTTGTTGTCTGCAGAGAGGAGAGATGTAGGAATGTAATGAGACTTCTAGAGCTGGGGCTTAGAAAAATCACCTAGAGTAGCAACAGAAACTGGAAACAAGGAAGCAGCAGAAAAGTTCTGCCATACAGGTTCAGTCTCAGTCTCACTCTCACTAACCTTTTATCAGTGGTGAACTTTGATGAAAAAAAGTTTATAGCATGCTAGGGAGAGAAATGTAAGACAGAAGTCAGTGACCAGAGTGAGAACCAGTTCAGGGCGTAAATTAATCTACAAAGAAAATTGGAGAGGGAAGCAGAAGGAGTACCTTCACAGCTGAGGAACTACATACTACAAGGAGATACAAACATTTTTAAGTGCCTAAAACGAAGGCAGTAAAGGTTGAGCAAGATCAAGCTTATCGGCACTTAATGGCAGTGAAGAGATTCCAGCTCTGCTTCCAGCTGCAGGAGATTACTCCGGCCAGACACTTCTTTAGGATTCTGTTGTCTCGGTTATGAGCACCTGGCAAGGACATTGCAGAGATCAGTCTGCAAATGCTTTTGCATAGTCATTTGAAAATATAACATAATATCAGATGGTTAACTTGTAGCCGGTGTAGGTTAGCAGCAACCAAAAAGGAGTTTCTTCTGAGAGCCGACTGATCTGTCAGTCAAAGATACTTCCCAGAAAGTACCCACCTCTGCCACCAGCTTCGGTAGACTCAGTGTAACCCAGTGACCGAGTTTGCCTCTACCTCAGAGATGTTCCTCCTTCTCTGTTTATGATGCTTTGAACTACAGGTCAACAAGTTTGACATGTGTACAGCTGCTGCTACATTTTGTCCATCTGATATTAGAATCATCAAAAAAACTTGTAATGCTTATTACAAAAATGACAGCAAAAGGCTTCTTTCTGTTCTTTTCTATTTGGCCTAGGGTCTTCTAATTTCTATTTAGGTTCCTAGATAACAAATTGCTTACTGATTTATTAGCACCTGAGTAAATGAATTCTTGCTCAAGAATGATGGAAACATCTCTCTAAAAAGTGTCCTGCTAAGAGGAGAGAGCCATAATTCCAGACTCATTTAATGCAGAAAGGGCTATGGTGATGGTTATATTGTATGACTATTGATCACAAGTTCATTAAGAAGGAAGCTGGCTGCAAATAGAGACATGAGCAAATACTCAAGTCAGGAAAATAAGTCACCTAGTGATGTTTGAGCTCCAAACACTTGTTAATGAACTGTCTCTATTTTTATGGCATCCTTTCATTTGGCACTTTGCTGGATTAAGTCAGTATCATACTATGTTGATAACCATCTGTTTATGCTACAGTTGTGCCTTGTGTCCAGTTTCATACTGTTCTCATGCAACTCAAGATCATAATGATGTTTATGCTTGTATATGATCTATGGATAAGCAGAAGATTTCTGTCATAAGGGTTATCAGTCCAAAACCTTTTTAATCAGAAAAAAAAATCTGTAAGCTTATTTACGTCTTTTAAAGGATGTGGTTTGTACACATGCATGGAAATTTGAGGCCACAACAACCTTTCATTGTGTCTTGATTCAAAATACTCAAACAATAGTAGAAGTGAGGCAGAACTCTCTGAAGTAAACTGTGCATTTTAGGAAAAAAATCAAAATTTATTTAAATGGAAGGGTTTGTACAATTCAAATATGTGCTTGTATAGTCGTTCCACCTTTTTTTTTTTCCCCAAAAAAGCACACTCTGTAATGGAGAACTAGAAAAAATTAATCTTACCTGAAAAAATCTACTTTCCTGTAAAACTTCCCATTATGTTTCTCCTTGCATGACTCCATACAATCACCCTTAACTTAAAAATAAATTATAAAAATACCTCTTTGTGTTTTCACAGAGCTGATTTTCTATACAATATGCACATTATATAAGATGTCTCAGAACAGAAACACACAACATTTCCAATAGCCATCTCCCTTTTTTATCACTGCTTACTGCATTATCTACTCATTATCCACTGCCATCTGCCAGTCTCAGGTCTAAACACTTGAAAAAACAAGTCTTGTACTTTGTACATAATCTTCATTACTGTACAATGTACATTAGTCACATGGCATATAGAGATGGTTTGCCCAACATATATCACAGCTGCTGAATGGCACTTCATTTGTCTTAATACTTCTGCTAAAAACCCACACACAGAGCTTTTTTATGGACTTGTTTGGGGCATTGGGACTTCTTTTTCTGAGTCTCCCCAAATTCTAGCTCAGTAGAAGACAACACAAAGAGCAGTACTTCTTAATTCACACATAACGACAGGTAACCTACACACATCCACAGTGACCTCCTTTGGCCAAACACTGATTTCATTGCCCAGTTCTCTAGGGCTCTTTCTCACTTCTCTGGGTCAAAAACTGAACTAGCTTGTCCTCTGTTCCCACTGAAACACGTGAAAAGCTTTCTGTTCACATTTCTCAACAATAGTGGCCATTTCTGTCCTATTCCTCTGTTTCCAAAACTTCATTTAAGACTATTAAAATATTTTTTTCCATTGCATTTTCTATTTCTCTATTTGCTTGAGTAGGTAGCTGTAAGTGCTCCAAAGTTAATAGAAGAAAACACACCCATATTTTTAGGATTTTATTTGTATTAGATCTTACTCTTTCTGTCTCAGAGGGATTTTAGTGCATGTTCTCTCTGATTCCATTTCACTGCCATTTCTTTCTCCCCAGCAGATATTACCATCGCACCAAGTGATTAGAACTCTTTATGGAATGAGGCTACAATCTTTCACTATCTTTCAACACTTGAAAGTTGTATGCCACTCCCAAACTTCGTTACTACGCTTGTTACCCTGAAGACCATTAAGGTAAAATTTAAAAAGTGTGAACTCCAGACAGTAGTACTTGCTGTATGCTTGCTCTCCACAGCCTACTTCATTTGTTTAAAATACTTTTATTTTTTTGTTGTTTGCTTCCCTTTTTTATATATGAAAACCTCACCTGCTGTTGTCTTTAAAATAGGACAGCTACCAAACAGCTTCAAAATCCACATAACAACCATGGTCAATGTTTTAAAGGGAGCAAAAAATATAGTCTCGCTTTTGCTCTTAAAGCATCATGACTGCAACAAGTTACATTTTTTCTAATGTATTTTCTCAATGACTAGTAAAATTACAACCAAACATCTGTACATTTTAAAAGAACTGCTTTACTAAAATGATTAAAAATTTAAGGTAAAGACTCATGGCAATTGGCCGTAGCAAATCACACAAATTTAAAACATGATCCCCACTCCCCTTGGCTCTCCTTCCGGCCCTTCCCTAGTCCAGGGAGTACCGCGGTTACTTCACTGTTGTAATTCTGGAATGCTTATTCAGGGCTTATTCATAGGATAGTAAGCAGAGCAAGACAAAACAGCTGGTCTGTAACTAAGGACACAACAAAAGCTATGTCTGACACTAGTCTGAATGAGATAAGGGGGTTTTGGTTTGTTTTGGTTTTTAAAAATGAGTCACCATATACTTATGCATTTGAAACACTTTACCTGAACACTTTACTACTTGACCAGGAAAACTGCTGCCCAACAGCTCACTTAGGACATCTTGAAAGCTTCAGCCCATATCTAAATCCTAAAACCAGTTGTTCTCCAGGTATTCACATCCCTAATCTGAAGACAAGGACAGAGAGCAGAATGAAGCCCCCGTAAACCAAAGGCAAATGCTCAGTGACCTGCTATACCACTTACACACACAAAAGCCTACGGGGCCAGGTGGGACCCACATGAGGGTACTGAGGGAACTGGCAGAAGAGCTCACTGAGACACTGCCCATCAGTTATCAGCAGTCCTGGTCAAAGGGGAGGTCAAAGGTGACTGGAAGTTGGCAAATGTGACACCCATCTATAAGAAGGGCCAGAGGAGAATCTGTGGAACTACAGGCCTGTCAGTCTGACCACAGTGCTGTTGGAAGGTCATGGAACAGACCATCTTGAGTGCCATCATATGGCACATGCAGGACAAGCAAGGGATCAGCCCAGACAGCATGGGTTTGTGGGCAGGTCCTGCTTGACCAACCGTATCTCCTTCTGTGACAAAGTGATCTGCTTAGTGGATGAAAGAAATGCCACAGATGTCATCTACCTAGACTTTATTAAAGTTTTTTACAGTTTCCCACAGCATTTTCGTGGAGAAATTGGCTTCCCATAGTGTGGATGGGTGTAGTTGTCACTGGGTCAAAAGCTGTCTGGATGTCTGGGCCCAGGGAGTGGTGGTGAATGGTGCTGCATCCAGTTGGTGGTTGGTCACCAGTGGGGTTCCACAGGGCTCAGTGTTGGGGTCAGATGTATTTAATAACCTCATCAATGATCTGGACAAGAGGATTAAGTGCACCATCAGAGGGTTTGCAGGCAATAGCAAGCTGGGCAGGAGTGTTGATCTGCTGGAGGGTAGGAAGGCTCTGCAGAGAGATTTGGACAGGCTGAATTGATGGGCCAACTGTGTGAGTGAAGCACTGAGTTGTGCACCTGAATCACAACAACCCCATGCAATGTTACAGGCTGGGAGATGAGTGGCTGGACCTGGGAGTGTTGATCAATAGCCAGCTAAACATGAGCCAGCCTGTACTTGGCACTGGTGAGGTCACATCTTAAATCCTGTGTGCAGTTCCGAGACCCTCACTACAAGAAACACATTGGATGCTGGGAGCATGTCCGGAGAAGGGCAATGAAGGTGGTGATGGAGCACAAGTCGTATGAGGAGCAGCTGAAGGAGCTGGAGTTGTTTAACCTAGAGAAAAGAAGGCTCAGGAAGAACCTCATTGCTCTCTACAACCACCTGAAAGGAGGTTGTGCAAGGTGGGGTCAGTCTCTTCTCCCAGGTAACAAGTGATAGGACAAGAGCCAGTGGCCGCAAGTTGTGCCAAGGGAGGTTTAGACTGGATATTAGGAAAGGGTTGTCAAGTACTGGAAAAGGCTGTGCAGGGAAGTGGTGGAGTCACCATCCCAGGAGGTATTTGAAAGACATGTAGGTGTGGCACTTGGGGACACGGTTTAGTGGTGAACTTGGCAGCGCTGGGTTAATGGCTGGACTCAATGGAGTCAAGTCTTAAAAGACTTAAGGTCTGTTCCAACCTAAATGATTCTGTGATTATAAATGCTCTTTTTTGAAAATACCACAGGAAAATACTGATTTGTTATAAAATAAGACTTCTATGTGCACTTTCCATCTGAGAATTTAGAAACACGTTACAGACATTAACACAATACTATGAGTCTCACAAATGCCTTGAAAATTATAAAACAAACCAGGCCCATGGAAGTTGCCATACCAAATCTGGCCAGTGTCTCACTTAATTCAGCACCCTGCCTCCAACAGACAAGAATAAGATGTTAAATATAGAATATCAGCGTATTAAATCCTACCATGCTGATCCCCAAAGACAGCTGAGCACTCCCACCCTGAACTGCAGTGGAGTTGCTTCTGTCCTGGAGGAAACAAAGACCATAACACTGGCTTATACAAGGAAGCAAAAGAGCAAAGTTCACATGTTTGTTCAGAAACTTGTTCCTATCCAAGCAATAAAGCAAACCTAATTGATTTTAAGGCAGGCAGGACATCCCAGCAATTTCATTACTTTGCTGAATTGGCTGCTGTCTTATTAATGTTCACCAGACATAGGAAGGGTGGGGTGGAAAAAGGGATAGTTGGCTGGAAAATGTCTACTGGGCAAAGAAAATAAAGGCATTTTTTACTTAATATACAAAAAAAAACCCCAACTGTACAGGAATTCTATGCTTAATTTCCTTAGGTTTGTTGCATACTTGTTCTGCCACCTGCTGCCCTGGCATTCCCCAAAGTTTCAGGGACAAGGACCATGTCCCTGAGCTTTCTGAGAAACAAATACTTCATGACTAAAAACACACATCTAGCAGACAGTGGGCTGATCTGTCTGGGAGATAATAAGGATCTGGCAAACCACTTGTGTGAATCCTCCTGAACAACTCCATTATCAATTCATGTTTTGAGGTTTAGGTTGGATATTAGAAAAAGGTTCTTTACCAGAGGGTGGCTGGGCACTGGAACAGGCTGCCCAGGGAAGTGGTCACAGCAACAAGCCTTACAGAGTTCAAGGAGCATTTGGATAATATTATCAGGCACATGGTGTGACTCTTGGGGTGTCCTGTGGAGCACCAGGAGTTGGACTCGATGATCCTTGTGGGTACCTTCCAACTCAGCATATTCTATGATTCTATGAAAACAGAGGTTATTCCTTCTAGTATTGATTCTGTAAGGTTACAGATTTTGAAAAGCAGAAAAAACTTGGTTTTGCACTATTTTCACTCAAATCTCTGGAATAACTGTGTGCTTTCAGTAATTCTCTGGGGCAAAATTTCACTTCAAAACCAAGACTATGCATAATCTGGATTGGTTTGTTTGTTTGTTTGCTTGTTTTAATACAGTAACATGAGAATTTGTAAATGTGATTACTGACTTGGGAATTCTTGGATCTTCATACTAAGCTTCCTTAAAAAGCACTGATTTTCAAAGCACTGATATCTAATACCTCCTGGCAGAACCAACTCATGATGACTGAAATGGCATCTTAAGAACGGAGGCACCTTTATTCACAGTTCATTTCTGAAAGTGGGTATAAATCAATTATAGAGGAGCATACATCTGTAAAACTATAGTAATTTGATCAATACAGTGCTGCCACAGGTAGGGTAACTCTAGATGCCTTCCTCTAACTGGAAACTGCATGTCTAGTTGAAATATTTCTATGAGTTTAAGAGAATTTCTCTAATAAAAGGACACAGATATCAGCAACAGGAAAATACTTACAGGAATCATGGACATATCCCATTTCATTCATGGACTTCAAAGACTTATCACACTTCTATTTCAAATTACTTTGCCTTTAATAATATATAATAACATTTAAGGTTGTTTTTCTTCACTGTAACTTTAGTTTCTCTGCTTAATTAAAACAGAATGAGCCTATGGCTTCACATGTAAGCAAGGTGGTGAGCCTGATAAGTCAAATCAGGAAGAGAGGAAAACTCTTCTAAGCAAGTCATAATTTTAAAGTTTTGAACACATCTTTTCATATCCTTGTGATCTATTACTTCTCAAACAAAATCAGGAAAAACTACATGTAATATCTGAATGTTCTTGAGGGAAACTGTTCCCTTTTTCCAGCACCAGAGGAATGTTCTTAATCCTTTTTAGCTGACTTTGTGCATCATGAAGTAGCGCAGAGCCCAGTTTCTGCCCTTTACCTTCTGCCAACTCCACCTCTCATGTAACTCCAAAGCAATTCAGGAAATTTGTGAACAGTTTTGTATTTGGCAAAACTTAGTATTTTTGTAGAAAAGGAGAATTCATTACAGACCAGAATAAGAGAACTTCTGAGAGCAGCATCAGTAAGTACATTTCTATGCATGGTTTTTAGAAGTGAGTCCCAAAGATGCCTTTCCTAACTGCATTTGACACCCTTAACCTCCTACCTCAGAGTCCAGAGGACTACCACTTCTTCACAGGGCCCACTACTTGCAGGAACAGGTGTGCTACCATTATAATTTTACCTCTAACAAATAAATTTCTAATCTGGCTCTGAAGACTGCAACCTAAAAGTGAGAAGCCTTGTGCTGTGGCAGTAAAGCCAGGAGGACCACTTTGAACACACATGGGTAGTAATACTATAGGAATAAGATGGTACAAATATCGCATAGCAATTTTTCTGACAGCTCTCTAACTGGTAGAAAATCAATAACATTAAGACTGAGGGTCACAGCCTTTGGAAAGAGTGACATCAATGCAAAAACAGAACAGACAAAGCCAAAAGAGACTGTAACCACAGATATCCCAAGGGCCAGATGAAATCATGGGTTATGATGTTTTTAAAAACAAAAAAAAGTTATTCCCTCAATCATCCCCCAAGTGCCTTGTCTCCTAGTTTTCACAGTTTTTTAAATTAAGAGGTGAAGACTGCAGTCAGAATGCTACTATATTCCACTCAAAAGCATAAAGTCTCTTCGTGATAAGGGAAAACACTCTCTTATTTGCAGGCATAGTTCCAGAAAATTGATACCATACTTACTGCTCAAAGCAGCAAGCTTCTATTCACAAACAGCAGTCACAGAAGATAGAGTGCTCCCTGTCCTAACAGTCACATTTGAAATTGGGCACAAAGAGTGGACAGTATGACAGCAGAACAATCATGGCAATGAAAGGTTTCTACTCCTGCCTCAAAATCGCTGTGCAGGAAAGCTCTTTAAGGATCACCTTTCGTTTCCACAATGCACTAGTGGAATGCACTGACAGCTCAAGGAACTTGTAAGCCTGTGCCAACTGTGACTCAGATAAGGCCATCCTAACACAGAGAGACACTGGAGTACTGGCCATCCCCTAAAAGCAAAGGACACTGACTGCCCCCTCCCGCCCCCCCCGAAATAAGCGATTGGCTCTAGAGGGCCAAGTTCTCAACACACATAAAATAACCACAGAGGCTGAAGGACACAGCCCATCTGACTGAGTACTGCTGGTATTTATTTAAATTCTCTTGTTTCTCACCTGTCTTTTTGGCAAGTCATGATATTGTAGTATGAGCCTGGTGTTGACGTTGTGACTCCACGTGTTGCCAAGGGCTGCTGTCACACAACCAGAATCCCTCTTCCCACTTACAGAAGCTCCTGAAGAAAAATATGAAAGAAACTGCATCAGGACTGTGCAACAGAGAAGGGTTCAACATGGAAACTCTAATCAGTTATCTCGGATAACTTTCTAAGCCAGGTAATCACACACGGTACTTAATAGATTACACCGCTGCATTCATTTCCTACTTTTCTTGTTTATTTATACAACTGCAGCGTGAGTTCTCCTCCTCACGCTCTGATACCTAGACAAAGTGCCAAGAATTAGAGATGTTGCAAAGCAATACCTACCTTCTTGGAGAGACCAGTATATTTTCTAAATATCTAGAGGTGCAGCATGCATGGAGGACACTTTTTTCTCTTTAAATACTCTATTCCCAAGCTAACCAGCTTTCTATGAGCTCAGAGGAGAGGGAAGCAGGCCAGCAGATCACAATGTACAGTGACACAACAAAAAGGGAAGCTAAAGGAGTAGAATCAGCTGCCACAATACCTTCACATAAAAATCAGAACACTGATTCATGCCGTCAGGCATCCTACACATTTTCTAGGATTTGCAAAGAAGGAAGTCCCTTAGCTGTAACTACCAATCTGGTGTCTCTGAAATCATATGAACTTTATATAACCCTATAGGAAAATGCACTTTGCTGCAATCAGCAATGACAACATAAAGAAGTGTTTCCAATAATGCCACATGATGCAGCTTGCTGAACTGCCATTGTACTTGACCTTTCTCATACCACAGCCAGAGATCCATCCACACACACATACATGGATGCAGGCAGGTAGGTGCCTAAGACCTTCATCTTTACTTATCACAAGTTCTGTGTAAGATGAACAGATAGATGGGTGGGTTGTTTGTACTTCAAAGGACACTTCAAGAATAGAGCAAGTCAGACAAACCCAAGAAATTCAGAAACAAACCCCCACTTGTTATGTGGGTATAAATGACCATGTGCAAGTTGAAAATTGAACTGAGGCAGACAGTCCATACTGTTAAAAAACCAAGAGTGAGTAAGAGACAGCTTAAAAGCCAGGTAACTTCCTGTCACCTATCAGGCAACAAACAAAATTGCTTTCCTAGGACAGTTGTGAAATCCTTGTCAACTAAATCAATGCAGACACTTACTTGCAATAAAGCAATGTTTCTGTCAGCCTTATGTTTCTGTCAAAATGAGCAGTAATGCAACAGTTCATATAGAAATCTAAATTATAAGTATTAGGTTTTGGAAGAAAACTGTACTGAGATGACAAAGTCATCTTGTAGCCCAGCAGAGCTTCTGAAAGATTTGGGTTTAAAATTCTTCATTACTTTTGGATTTGCAAGGTTGCGAGGTTTGTTACTCACTCCCCCCTCACCCCCAACTATTCAGAGCAGAAGTATAATTTCTTCATCCACCAAAGCTTTTATTTTGGAAAAATATCCAGTAAAGAATAAGACCAAAAGTGCTCACATGCAGAAATAATCATTGTTTATATCACTGCTGGTAGCTTGCAAGCAATGAGAAGGATACTTTATTAGACTGTATTAGGCAGAGGAGAACACCAGGCTGGAGAGAAGAGCCTGGAATGATCACAGTGCACTACAGGATTCAACTGAAGGCCTCAAATCTTCCCCCCTGCAGCAAGTAATAAAAGGGTCAATTATTATCAATTATGGATTAGGTCTTTAAATTTAAGGTCTAAAAAAGAAATGAGTGAAGCACCTGGTTCAAGACAACAGTTTGAAAAGAGTCTGAACTCTGTACTTGTCTGAATTATTTCCCAAATCAGGGGAGCTTGCTCCGACATGCACAATACTTGTGTCTCCAGAACACCTGTTCTAGTCCAAAAACAGGCTACAGTTGTGCCACCCAGCAAGGATGTCTGCTTTACTTAAAACAAATATCTTGATAAGCAGCAAACTTCCACCCTCATCAGAATACCTCATCAGAGGAGCACCTAACTGGAAGTTTCACTATCAGGAATGCTATTCTGTTAATTAGTGTAACCCATCTCTATTGGGTAGGTGGATGTGCTAACAACAATAATTTGTCTTCACCTATGTTTTGTATTTAATTTGCCAACTGGAGGAGGGAACATGCTCAAGTGCTAAAGCAGGGGGCTAGGAGGTCTGTATTCCATTCCCTTAAAACGACTCAAAGTGATTTACTTATTTAAGTTCATTCAGTTCTACAAATTTTTGAGTTTGTGCTAACACCACAAAAGAATATTAACGTATAAGGAGGATAATGGAGAATATAAGACAGTGAAGCAGCTTTAAAATTTTGCAATCCTCTCATGTGGAATAAGCTGCAGTCAACACAGTCTCTCTTTCCCACCTGTTAGAAATGGTTAGGAACCACAGAATTCAAGTGAGGCAACAAAGTGTGAATTCTGGTGGGTATGGAGATGTTTTCCTCACAGCTGATATAACTGTGCCCCTGGAAGTCACTGTTCCACACCATCAAGAAGCAATTCCCCCTCGCCTGCTTGCAGGCCCCTGACCACAGAGAGCCCAGACTTTCCAGAAGTAGCTGGTGTTGGCATAGAACAGCCACAAAATTCACACCCAAACTTCCCTCTAATCATGTGTCTCTTCTGTTAGGTAACAGAAGGAGTAATATCTTGCTGTTGCAATCCTGAGCCAGGCATTTAAGTGGTTAAATGTCTGGGACCTGCTGTTATTACAATATGGAGATATCACTCCATAGCAATTCCTAAGTCTGCATTCCTTGCAGGCCTAAAGCCTGCCCCAATGTGAACAGAAATGCTGTATGTGTAATGCTTGTGGCAGAACAAGCTAATTGCTGTAATTTATTTTATTATATGGGAGAAAGTGCGCTGTACCATACTGTGTCAGTCTCTATCTGAAGAGGGCAAATCCTCTTCTGTGAAGTTATTAAAATTTATGACTTTGGTGCAAAGTAGTTAATAAACCCAGAGCAAATTTACAGCAGAGACTTTTTACAGGGTGGAAAGGAATGCCTCACTGGAAAGGTTTCCATTTTATAAGGGATCCTCCCGCAAACTGATGCATTAGGCAGATAGAGAGGCAAAACAAGAAGTGAGGCAAACTGAGGAGGAAGCAATGCCAGCTTTGCAATGTTCAAGGGCAATGACAACACATGCTGCATTCCTTCTTCTTGCTCTAAACACAAAAAGATAGTAAATGTCTCAGAGGAAGGAAAGAGGATATGTTAAGAAAACAGATTTATGTTGAAACATGGCCTTAAAAAAACCTTGAACTTATCTTTTCTGTTATTTCAACCCCTACTTAGTCATTAATGAACTGAACAAAGGAAGTGGATAAATAACACTGTTCAGAGAGAGTGATAATTTTCAGCACGCATTGCCTTGTGCTTCCAAACCCTGATATTTTCATACTTAGCAATGGCAAGAAGAAAACAGGCTCATAAGCCTTTGGTCTCTGCTCAGAGGTACCCAAGCTCTCCAACCTGAAATACTTCACAGTGGCAAGGAGCAACAGCTCCGAGCCATGGGGTGGATGCTTCCACAGAGCCTGCAATGAGCAATCAGCTGACAGGCAGCAGTTCCAGTCAACCCAGTCTGCTTAAAGCACAGATCTTACTCCAGTCACTGCTGGCATGATGGTTTCTGTTCAGGACAGAGGTGATACGGGGAGTATAGGGACTAGGGAAAGTAAGAAAAAAGGGCTGACATGCAGATGACAGAAAGGTGACAGATCTCAGTTTATGGATGCAGTACGTGGAAAAAGGGAGTGGGTGTCCAGAAGCACAGAGATGTCACCTTAGCATGGGGAGGTGAAGGTGCATGCTAGCAGGCTGGGAGAAGAACAACTCCCTGCTTTATGTATTCACGTCCACCTCAAGTAAAATGGGGGATTTCAATTCCTATAAACAACCCCTCCTTCCTCACACATAAAAAACTAGCAAACTAGCATTAAATTGATCTTCAAAGGCACATCAGCAGACAGGCCAAGGACTCCACGAGGTGCCTGTTCTACTGTCTCCTGTGAAATTGAACTCTTCAGGGCACCAGCAGAGACACCAGCAGAGACCGTATCTGTTCTGGACTGCAAGCACAGAGGAGGAACTGGCTGCTTCACTCTCACTGAACAGCTGTCACAAGTGAAAATAAAGCTGCTTGTGGTCTGAGTCAAATGCAAAGTAAATGCCTCTCCATTTACCGGGGGAAAACAAAGAAGAAAGGGTTACTCTTCAACTGAGTAGTTGTCTCAGTGCTGTCTCCAAGCAAAAGGGGATTGCACTAGGCCCAGGAAGGAGCTGTCAGGAGAAGTGGGCACCAATACTTGGCCCTAATTATACACAAGGACTAGATTAGTTTTGTTTGTTTCTCCCCGTCAATGTAATCAAAACAAACTTTCTGTAAGTAACTTCCTTGCAACTGAGAGGAATGCCACATATAGGCAGGATGGGGAAAGTGGGTTTATTCCACCTTTCGTTTTTCACTGGAAGGAACAGTAGGATTAAAGCTATTCAGCTCAATACTGATTCTGGGATTATTCCAGTATGTCCAATCAGAGCACTGTAAGTACAGACATGGTCTCAAGGACCTTCTTGTCCTCTGCATATAAGGAGGTACATCTTAGAGACTAAACCCTCATATAACCAAGTCCGAATTGTTGGAAATATGTTTGAAGGGGATTTAATTATAGAGTAACTTCAGTGTCATTAGTGTCTCATCCTGTGAAAATTTAGGTAACTAGACCAGTGTCTTGAATCAAATGAAACAAACTTCTTAAAACAGTATTTTTAAATGCAAGTAGTCCTTGCAGGCAGAATGTAATGATACTCGACTAAAAAATACCCCAACCTGTTCCTTGTTGCTATAACTGCAAAGAGCAATGAATTCCAACCTTTCCACATTCTCATATAGATTTTTGCCTTTCCAGCTGAAAGAGTCATTGCCTGGCAGGTTCATTTCCACCACTGGGCCTCTTTGCAATGTCTGTCAATTTGGCAATTTAAAAATATTTTCTCATCAAATGCTAAAAATGGATCGATGCACTAAATGACAGTGAAATAACAAAACAGAGAAGAAACCAGTCCTCAGATCTTTCAAATCTTAACATCAAACCATCTTGACAAAAGTCAGATCTATCAAAAAGAAGGAAAAAACTCTCCAAAAGTACAAAGAAAATATTTATAAAGAATTAAACTACTGAGCTCAACAAAAACAGCACACCATGCAGTAAGAATGAAAGTACTTTCCCTCTTGCTCAGGCTGTGCAGCTTTCCGGTTCACTGGCAGAGCTCAAAGATCACTGCTTTTCACCTGCATTGCATTTAGTCCGTATTTTTGGTGCAGATATCTAACAATAAGACCCAAAGAAGAAAAAAACCCCAACCCTCAAACCCTAATGTATTTTTCCATCCGCATCTAATCAGAAAGTACAAGCATAAAAATATACAGTGGCGGAAAACCCCATCACCCAGTAAAAAACAACCCACGGGACAAACTCATGTGTGCAGTAACTAACCACAGTGCTCTTCAAACTCCCACATGCTGGCTTCTGCCATTTTCAGCCCTTCTCCACAGCCTTTTTTTAGTCAAAAGGTGACTGATTCTCATACCCTACAATGATGATGGTCTCTCTCTGCACTAGTCAACCAAGGTACATCCTAAAGCACAGCACTGACTTCATACAGTCTTTTATTATTTAGGACATATGGCAGGAAAAACAGTTGCTACTGTAAGAAATCAAGCTTGGCCACATGTGAAAATTTTAAGTTTTAATATGCTTACTGTCTTCCTTTTATTAAGAGAGGGAATCTGTAATTTTACTCTCAAAAAAATTCCTTATTCTAAATCTGTATAAACTACATACACACCCACCCCTTCCTCCACCCCAGATTATTCCATCTTATTTCAAAGTTTAATTAAAATTAAGTAGGAATATTTTAGCTGGAAGTTGGAATTGTTTAGTAATCAATGATGTGTATTTTTTTTTAATAGCATAGTCATCAAAATATACTTAGCAAACAAAGCCAACAGTTGTCAACCCCTACTAATTTCCAGTTTAAAAAAAAATAAATCTGTTTCAATGGAAACCTTTTTGACCACCGCTAGTTTGTAGCTATGCTACTTCTGTGGCACTGAAATGTCTGCTCAAGATTACACTAAACAGACTGTTCCAATGCAGTCATCACCATCAAGAGACCAAAAATTGCCAGTTACAGACTCCAGGTGCAAAGCTCTGATGGAGACAGCAGTGAATGTGACAGAAAGGGATCAAAGTCACTTCTCATTTTGGTTTTTTTATCTCATATGCCTCAAACAGGTGAGTTTTCACACTTTTTTGTTTATCATTATTTATTTTTATTTTTATAAGTCTACACATTCTGGGTGATTTTTACAGGGTTAAACTGATTTAGATCAAGACTAAGGTCCTTTCTGCTGTCTTTTTTACAGTCACTCATTATTTCTATTGTGACAACTCCTAGAGCTCTCATCTGCAATATGCAAACCACTAGACAAATAGAGAACAAAAAGACAGTTCCTGACCTAAAGACCTTTTCATGAGAACTGCAGATTACAAGTCTCTTAGCTGCTGCTGCTTACTCCCCATTTACAAGGAATCTTCCCTAGGGGATGAGAGAAAATACACCAAAATATGTGACAGACCAGACAAACTGTGTATAAGTAAGGACCTTCAGTATTCTCTGAACATCAGAAGCTTTTTCAAATAAGGAACATTAACCATTATTCTATCACAAAAAAAAAAAAAAATTCAGCTGGGACCTCTATCCAGCTCAAGAAGTAGGAAGGATCCACCAGAGAACTGGACAGATGCTGGTTTGCTTTTAACCCCACACCAGCATGCCTACTGTTATCAGTGTGTTTGGCACCAGGGGATCTCGTTCCCTCATTGAAGTCATTGGAGAGTTCATGTCAATTCTCTTCTAAGTTGAGAATGGAGCAACAGACAGAAAGAGAAGCACACATATGCTAGTACTGAGACTCCTGTCTGCTGACCTAAAAAAGGAATTAACATTAAGAAATGAAAAAATCCAGCTGGTCTGATTTCTTGCCAGACAATCTACCAGCCATGACCAAAATGTTCAGGTCTCAGGAGATCTGTGGAGGTGGGAATACAGCTGGTGGTTTACAGCACCTGAAACAGGGCCCAAATCAGGGAATTGTGGAGTTGAGATCCTTGGGAACAGATACTTTTTACCAGTGAAAATCTTCTTCCTCTGTGGCCTGACACCATACCACAAAGTGATGAGTTTCTGGCCCTCTACCCTTGCTGCAGTGCTGTACAGAGGACCAAATGAGTAGTGCTTTGGCGGGAGGGATGGTGAAGACCAAGTAGAAGACAGCGGTTAAGTCAATTCCTTTCTGTAACCAAGGATAAATTCTTTACCCCTCAGCTCAACCTCCTTCCCCTTCTAATCTTGCTCTTTGAGAAACTCCCTCTTTTTCTAAAATCTGGAATTACACCAATTTACACCACTCTCTTAGCACCCAGAGTTCTCTTCCACATTGCTCACCACTAAAACATAAAGCAGCTTCTTCCTTCAAACTTCTCCCATACAGTCATTTCTTCCCAGTGTCCCCAAGACTAGAAAATAAAACCCCAAGCCACTGAGTTAAGGGAGAAAACAAGCCCCCAAACAACCCATATCTGGAATTGTGCCTGCCTGCATATATAAAGGATGTATAGGTAGAAAAACAAAGTTTGCCCAATCATGGCATCTGGCAATGCTAGGGCACTGTGATTCAGAAAATGCTTTTAATTATCACCTCACCAATCATGCTACAAGTTATTGCTGTTTTGTGGTTTTTTTTGTTTGTTTGTTTTGTGTTTTTTTTTTTGTTTTGTTTTGTTTTGTTTTGTTAAGTTCCCTCAGGGAATTAAACAATTAAACAGATCATTGATATAAATCAGAAGGCACGTAGGAGAGAGGGAGCAGAATGCTAGAATTACATATGTGTAGGTCCCTTAAGGCTCGAATAAAGAAATGAGAATTAGAATCCCACTGCCAGAGCAACTGAAGCCTTGCATGCTGCAAGCCTCAGCCCTCTGACCTACACAGCCTCGGCATTATGATATCTGATTTTCCCAGGATGGTTAATCTCAGCTGCTAAACTTTATCAGTCTCTGCTAGTGTTTACCCATCATCTGGATTTGCCACTTCCGAACTTTCCAGACTAGAACCGAATAAGCCAGCTGCCACACTCCCCCCTCCCATATAACAGCCTAAAGCCTGGCAGCCTAAATGGCTGAATCCCAGAAAGGCAGAACAAAAGCTAATACAAGCCAGGGGGAGGAGAGGGAGATGCTGCTCTGAAACTGCAGTTCACAGCAATATGGTCACACTGTGGTCTGAGATGCAGACTGTATTCCCACAGTCTACATTTTTTTTCTGTAAAATACATTCTGGTAAAGAAACGGTGTCATGGCAACTTAGCTCTCATACCCAGAAAATTGACACAGTGCAGACAAAAGCAGCAGTACTCCAGGCAAGGTAGGAGTCAGTCTGCAAATGAACCTTAAAGAACATTGGAGAGTCAGGGTGCAGAAGGGTGATGGGGGTAGGAGGGAGAGAGGCCAGTTTCTGTTGCACAAGTTCTCCATCAAAGTGACTGATAAAAGAACCGATTAGTACTAACTTACCCAGGGTGTTTCTGACATGGCTGCCTATCTCCTGAGGAGTAGGCTGATGGTATGCCTACATGGCAGATGGAAAAGGACAGTAGGTGTATGCAAGCTCGTTTGAAAGGAGCACTGAGGTCTTCCTTGGTAAATATATTTTGCCAGGAAGACACAGAGAGCATTGTGCTGCTATAGCTGCATCACTGCCAATACCTGAGTTTGCTCAATTAACACTAGCGCTGACATCCTGTGGTGGATTTTCTCAATATATTCAGCATAAAATACCTTAGCAAATAACACTTTCTGATCACAGCCTAGTTACATGGATTTGAACTAGTGAATTAAGTTATATACCCTTTTCACTCCTGAGCACAGGAGTATTTCAATAACGGTCCTCTTTCAAATTTAGTGACTTCTTCATACAGAGGGTTGACACATGCAATAATTAAGACTCCAGGGTGGGGCTCTTAACCATAAGAACTATGTTTAAAAATCAATGTTAAATAGTACTTCAAGTTGGACTATAATTCAAACCAAGCAAACTCTTTTATTCTGAATGATGACCATCATAATTTCTTTGAAAATTCAGCCTCCTTCAGTGTTCTTAACACTGGCCCCATAGATTACAGTTGCAACAATTCCCTCTAGGTGTAAATAAAAACAACAACCTTAGAGCTGTAAAGCTTGGATCATGAGCCAGAGTTATCGAAACTGAAATTCCAGAATGAAACAATCCTCTTTCAGCCTGCAACATGGAAAGAGAGGTCAGCCAAACATTTGAGGGCTAAAGATGACTGTTTGCAAATTACAGCTGTTCACATCTGGAGTTCAGATTTGGCCAAACTGTTAATACTATCCATCACAAAAGCTGAACTGGAAGAATGTTGTGGTTGTATGACTAGGAACATAAAAGTTAGAAAATACTAAATGTAAAAAATGCTATGTGCAATTTCAGCTTTGCCTATCAAATGCAGAAGAATGGACTCAATTATTTCTTACACTGAATATCATCAGGGTTGACTGTAGCATTTCTTAACTGGTATTTAACCATAAATCTGCATTTGCCAAAATCAGTCTCACTGACCATATCTGTTTCTCAGTTTAGAGAGGTCCGTGACACAAGCTGAAAGATGTAACCCCTTCTCTGACAGAGTATCATTTGGGCTGGCCCAGCAAACCCTACACACAGACCTAGCAAATGCATCAGAGTACTCAAGACTACCTTCACAATCACAGCTTGGAGTAGCTTCTGACCATACATTATTTGGGCACTTTCATGGGTTTTACACCCATGTACAGAAAATGTGTTCCCTCTCACTGTAAGATGTATGACAAAACATTTTAGTACATGCAGACACCACTGGGCTCCCTGTTCAGAACTGACTCATCTACAAAGCTGAAAATGCATATATAAAAATATACTTAGACACACACACAGAGGCAGTATATAATATGGAGAATGTTAAAATGACTGAGGATTACAGGGGTCTGGCTTCACTCCTTGACTGACACAGACTTTCCAGGAGGTTCTCAGCAAGTCAGTCCCCCTCTTCACAGCATAGTCACCCATCCTGGAGTGGAGGAGGTACATGCTTTTTGATTCATCTCATTCTCAAAAAGGAATGACTTACTTTATCTGAACTAAGAAAATAAATTCAATTTTGGACAACAACCAAGACTGGAAAATTTCATCCTGATAAGCTTTTTTGACTGAAGACAGAGGGTTAGAAGGGAAACAGTTACACAGTCTTAACTTTAGGAGGTTCCTTCCGTTGCTGCTATAATGCAAAATATTCCAAGATGTGCCAAGTTTTCACTGTAGTCTGCATCAGGCAGAGACAGGACAACAAAATGCTCTGCAGAGAGCAATGCCTAAATTTAAAATGATCTTTAGACTGCAGGAACTCTTCTCTCCTGAGATGTATTATATTTTTTAAAGTCAATGAAAAATAAAAAGTTGCAAAACACCACTTTTAATTCTTGGCCTAAAAAATGGTTGAATGCTCTAGAGGCCAGTCAGGGCCAGAAAGAACTTTTTTCCCCTTTCTCCCAGATTTGGGGGGGGACAGAGGGGAGGGTAAGGGGAAAGGGAAAGAGCAAAGAGTGGTTGGTTTCAAATAGCAACATTGTCCAAAAGGGTGAAAGGGAACAGATGGCCATGGAGAATGCAGACTCAAAGCCCTAAAGAAAAGGGCTATTTTGACAGATCTTGCTGTTTCCTATTCAAGCATGAACACACTGGCATGGAGAGTTAAGATGATACAAGGAACAACCTCTGTTCCCAGCAACTGACTATGGGCAACTGGCCTCTGAAGCTCTCTGAGAAAAACAACATGAGACAGACAAACAGATATGGCAGCAAGCCCAGATCTCAGCCACCAGGAAAGGGAGAAAAAAAAAGCCCCAAACCAAACCAAAAACCCCCAAACAAACAAACAAAGCCCAACAAAACAAAACAAAAAAAACAAACAAAAAACCCAAACAGCAACCACCCCTCCTCAAAACCCCCAAACATCAGGAAGGCTGGAAACAGCTGCCTTTTCCTGGCTCCAGCACAGAGCATTAGAGCCTGTCCAGCCTTTCTCATCTTGCTTTTCAGTGAAACCTCTTGAAGGGGTCACCCTCAAGCTGCTGGTCTTTGCCCTCAGGGGAAGTAAAAAAGAGGACAGCTCAGAGCTCATCTGGCTCAATGAAAACTACTTCCTTTAATCATAAAGTTCTCTCTCCAGCAAAGGAAGAACTCTAAATGTAAAAATGCATAATTAATGTTGGATTTTTGTATGCAAAAAGGTTGGGAAATTTAAAGTTGGGGCTCCCACAGTACACGTAATCTGTTTGCATAGTATACAGTAGCGGGCCATTATATCCGACGGCAGGGAGAATTGTACTCCTCGCTGTGGGAAACACTGCTAATGTGTGTCCTGACTTCTTCTGTCATTGTTACCAAGAAAGTACATGAATAGCTGTTTCATTCACCAACTCTGGGTATGTGCTACCAGACAGAGATTTCAGTTTTGAAGGACAGCTTCACATCCATACCCAAAATTTAAAGAGAGACCTGGGCCATTAATGGTAATCAAACTTCAGTGTTTCCAAAGTCTGCAGAAGAAGGGATGAATCTCAAGTTTCTGAATTTCTGATTTATGTATCATTTCCATGTTGAAGGCAGAGCCTGATGTACTGACTGTTTCCCAGCTGAAGCTTGCCTATGGACAGAAGCACTGAGCGATACCTTCCCTTTGCACTGTAGCCCAGACCAGAGCAATGGTAGTTTCATGGAAGCTGTAGGGCGGAAAAGGGGACAAATGGTATAAACATTAACTATCTTCACAATTGTTCCCTGAGGCAGGGAAATAGCTATCATCTCAATTTTAATAGCCTTCTTTTTAAAAATCATTGAAGGGAAAAAGATAATAAGGAACTCTGGGTGCATACATGCCAGAACTCCAAATGAAGAAATGCAAATGATACATGCTGATCCTATCTATGTCTTTGTTCCCTCATCTGTGAAACAGTATTTGTTAACTTTAGTCAATAAGTAGTAGAAGTGGAGAAAAACAGACACCAGGAACAAACCACCTCAGCATCCTTAGCCTCTAAAAAGATCTAAATTATCAAAGCTATAGTTTTCTACAGTATGTAAAATAGTTCATGTTTTTTTGTTGTTTTCACAAAGGATAGCAAATGAGGTCATTACTAGTTGCAATTGTTAATTTGTAACTAGATAGATAGGATCTAACTAGTAGAAGTAGTCAAATAAAAAAATACTTTATTTTAGGCTAAATCAGATAAATTCTGCTTCTTCTTAACCATGAACTTCCTGAGACTATCTGCTCCAGGCTATACTTATTAAGGGAATCTCATATGTGGATCATTGGCTAAGTATTAATAAGCATTGGACTTGTGGATTCAACTTTCTTCCCTATGTTTCCTTGAGTAAAGTCAACTTAGAACCCCATCATTTTCATTCTGCTTTACTTTTAGTGTACAAGTCCTTCTGTTCACTGCAAGTGTAACAAGCAGTGCTCACAAACTGATTCCATCTTTCACATTGCAGGACAGGTGGTCCTCCAGCATATTCCCACACATTCCAAATATTTGAAGTGTTCCACATCTGTTGTCTAAAACATTTTTAGTTCCCTGCAAGAACAGTAGGAGAAGAAAACAAGAAGTTATATATAAACATAGCAACTGACCTTTTATGCCACACAACCTCTCTGTCGTTTCAACAAGATTATAAATTTCAAAAGAGAGACAATCTTAATTTGTTATACTATACAGCTATCAAAAATTCCTTTAGAGAGAACAACTTGAGAATTAACTTATGACAGCTGTAATAGCCTCGAGAACAAAACTGAGACTAGATAGAACATTTTTTCCCCCAAGTATCTATTCATCTACAGGCAATCCTTAAAAATTACATAATTGAGGTGATTTACACATTTTCTGACCCTACAAACCTCTCTTTCTGCTTTAAAAAAAAAATGAATCAACATATCTCCCATGTATGTATAAGCAATATTGGTGGGATTTTTATAAGTGCTTAGTATTGGTCTGCAGCAGGTATGGAAACACTAAATGCTTTTAATTTTTTTCCTCCTACAAGAATGAACCTAATCAATGTACTTTAAAACCATATGACTCCAAGTAATTCTTCTTACTGATGAAACAGAACCAGTGGTCAAGATTTGAGGCCAGGAAATTACAAGCGCTAATCGTATCTCAACTACTAAGCTGCCTCCTAGGAGGCAGGAAATAACTGCCTGGGCTGTAATTGGGAGAGGTGGTGAGGGTTAGTATTTCGACTGTCGCTCAAAGTGTTGCGAGATGGCAGCACCCACCAGCAGCTGGGAGTCTGGTTTGCATCTCAGTGCCGAAGCTGGCACGTCTCACTTTACCAGCACTGCAGCTCCACTGGGCACAGACTGTTACAGACTGTAACAGAAGACTGTCCCCTGCTGCATGACCAGTGTCATTTCCAACCATGTAAGGGCATTCCTTCATGTGCTTTGCTAGCAGGACAATACGCTTGAGCTAGGAAAGCTGCTGCCTCATCATATGAGATACTAGAAGAACAAACATGATCTCCAAAGCTATGCAATATAAACAAATGCACAGTCTTTTGTTGTTTTGTTAATGTTTTAAATTAAAAAGAAACCACCTAGTCTGAGCTACACTGAAGTGTTATAGGGAATCCCTGTGTGACAGATCTACGCCTCATGCAAAAGGATGTCACTGTGCAACCATGTTAAAATATGGCATGACTAGAACATGCAGCAAATGTCTTATTACTTCCCATGGAGCCAAGACTGAAACGTAGGCGTTTAAGCAAATTTGCCCAAACTAATTTTGGAAGACAGGCTTCCTTTGTCCAGCCCTAAACCAATGCTGCCTGCAAGGCATGATATCTCTGCAGTGCATAATGGCAATATGATGTTAGATATGAAGGAGGATGTAGACACCTTCACCCAAAACACAATTGGATATACAGTAAGTAGAACAGACCCATGAAGATGAGGATTTTAGGGTTTTTTAAAACTCAGACCCACTCATCATAAACTCCAGGAGGACTTTGACATCCTGGTATCACAGTGAGAAGTGGAAAGACAAGAGAGAGAAAAGCAGGACAACCACAATGAGGTGCATCACTGGTTACCACAGCTGATGCCAGAGGGATGAGAACTGTGGGAGTTCTATTTAACTTATCAATCCTACCTTTTGAGAAACAATTCTGAAGAAGACATGTAAGCAAGCTTAGCAAAACAAGAAGCTGCCAAGACTAAAAGATCACCTAAAAGTTAGAATAAACATTGCTTTCAACTAGGCACAAAGATTTATTTTTCATTTTTGTGGAATTTCACCAGCCAAAATGATAATTTTAAAAAAAAAAATTCAGCATGTCCAAAGGAACTAATTCAGTCAATTTCAGTGAAAAGCCTGTTAACAAGGCCTTGTATTTGTGAATACACTTACTGAATTTTTAAACTATACTGAATTCTACTAAAGAAAAAAGAAAAAGTAAAGGTTGATAATTTTCACTAGCATTACAAGAGAGAAAATATCCTTCTGGATCTTTTTCTCTCCAGAATCTACAAAGGCCTGGACTAAACTCCAGTATGCACACAAAGCATTAACATGTCAGTGGATCACTTGACACAAAGAGAAAAGCTTCAGAGCTGTACATTGGCCCCTCCAAATGCCATATTGTCTGTGCAGTTCAGATGAAAATGCACTTTTGGAGATCCCTTTAGACTGTGCTTCAGACAGTCTAATGAAAAGTTGGGCAAAAAGCACTTGTATGCAATTATACGATTACATGATTACTGTGATATTCTCTCATGAACAGCGCGGTGCTTCCCAAGTAAGCTCGAGCTGACTTTAGAGCAAGCAGAATTCACCTGGCACCAATAAATCATTTCTGATACCTGAGAGGTCAGCTGGCTTCCCTCACAAAGATTTGGATGGTACTACCTTCTGGCTAGAGTTTCACTAGCTCTTCCTCACTCAATGAGTTATGTCTTCTCTTTCATGGCAAGCCCTGCTGAAAGGCCCAGTGGTGCAGAGAGTAGCAGTGGTTACTGAGCAAAGGACAGTCTCTCCTCAGAAAATAACATTTGATCCTGTTTCTTTGAACAATGCTGCCCCAGTGTTCTTATTTTGTAAAAGATAAAAGAAAATACTTTTAAGTCACTGACGATCCCATAGTAGCACCAAGAGTATTAAAATGGAATCTAGACAGTGAGGGGAGACGGAGAAAGAACAGAGTAGGGTCTGCCTCTCAGATTTGCTCTGCAGTCCTGGCAATCTCCAGAACTTGCCAAAGAAATTGTATGAGAAAATATTCAAACTGTACAAATACAGTTCAAAGAGTCACACACTGTCATTACTCAACCACACCTTTTCTAAAACTGCAATTTCTGGAGTCAAGTGCTCCACTAAAACTAAGTCCTGGAGTTGAAATGCCACCTTCACATAGTGCTTGACCTGTCCAGTCCTTTGCAGACTGGAAAGACTTTGCTAATTAACTCCACAACAGAAGCTCAGATGATCGCACAGTACTGAGGTGAAGGTTCTGACTGACATTTTTCTACAGCATTTCTGACCTAACGCTACCAAGCAGTATTTGTGCTTTCCTTTGTGCCTTCTGAAGACTAGGAGTGCATTTAGATTTCACTGCTTAACCTCCATACTTTCACCTTGTCTGCTGAGCTCAGTGTCACAAGAGGCTGCAATCCTTGTTTCTGCCACTCTGTGCCCAGCCAGCAGCAGATCAGTGCAGCTGGGTGTCAGGTCTCTGGATGCACACAGTCCTGCAGCATTTCTTCCCAGCAGTGGAGCCCAGTGGATAGTTTCCTCCCTCACTGCACTGGCTCTCTGGAGAACACTGATGTTCACGGCCCTCAATTTCAAGTAGGCCTGTATCCATAACACAGTGTGTTTAAAACAACTTCTGAGGTCCGTAATGAAGACACTGGTCAACAGCCCCTCTCCAGGGGTAAACTATATCCTCCTACACTAATGTTCATCTGTGCAAATTTATCCTTCTTGACTTTGCATCTGCGGAAGTAACTCCTGGGCTTTAGAGTTTCAACACCTTCTAGGCCAAGAACATTGCTTCAGACAGAACGACATGAAAACGTGAACATAGGTAGACTCCACATTGTACAGTTGGGGTTTTTTTTGCGAAAAGATAGAAAAGAGTGAGTTGCAAAAGACAAACACTACTCAACCCACAACTGGAAGTTTGTCTAGTCACACAAAATCTTGAAAAACTGCAAAGTGCAATGAAAAGCAGCTGTGTTCACATAAACAAAAGATGGTAAAAACAATCTGCAGCAAGTACTATGTCATACCATCCTAACCTGGTAATAAATAGTACTATCTGATACATGGAAGTCTGTTACTTTCACCAATGGAATGGCTATTTGGCTGACAACTATGCCAGTAGCATGCTGCAAGGACTGTTCCCTAAGTTGTGACACACCTCCATCCTTTCTACACTACTGTTGCACTGAACTTCTGAAGATTGAACAACAGAATTTGAGGGTGACTTGCTAAGCTGCCCATCCAGTGATCTGAAGCATGTGGCTGTTTTTCAGCATAACCTAATTGCCAGAAAGTAAAGCAAGTTTAGTCATTGAAGATCATTAAAGGTATTTCTACTTCACATATAACCTTAACCTATCCTCTCCAAAAAGCAGCACTGTGACTTCATTATCTTGGAATCAGTGAAGGCAACTGACTTCTGCTTCTGGAAAGCAATGTCATGGGGAAGTTCATTCTGCGTGATGTGACAAAAGAGAAATACAACAGGAAGACCATTCTATCCCACATAGTAAAAACAAGTAACTGCTGCTTTCCCACCTCCTCTGGAGCTGCCTATTCTACCCTAGGCATAAACTCTAGGATTTGATTACATTACACTGAAACAATTCAAAGTTCTTCACAGTTGACCTAGAGGTATGTAAAACAAATAGCATGTGCACTGTGATGAAGTACAACCCTGGGGAATTTCACATATGTTTCTCAGGCAGAACTTGTACTATGATTCTGAGCCCTTGACTTTGAAAAGCAAATTAACAAGACGAGTAATTAAAAAGCAGAACAATTATGAGATCAACCTTGTTACCAAGTAACAGTATGATTAAAGATAACATACTTGGCATACATCAGAAAGGACTAAATATGGACTAAGTAGTGTGTTAGTGAATGTGGCTAAACAACAACTTTTTTTCTTGTGAAACCTACTTTGAATTTTTCCCTTACATAAGCTCTCTTAAAAGCTCTACGCTGGTAGAAAGTTTCTGTAACTGACAGAAGGCTGATCGGTGGCCTAAGTGAATTGAGAGACCCCAAGCTAACCCACAGTAGCACAGATCCATCTTACAGAGCTTTCCACCCAATCTCATGCATGAAGTAAAGAGTTCACAAAAAACTAGAGGCCCAAATTAGGTGCAAAGATTAATTTCCTCTGTAAAACAGGGTTTGGGCAAGCAGAAAGACCTATTTATTATCTGCACATTTTCAAGTCAGGAGAAAAGTACAAAAGCATGTGTAGAATTGTTCTTTGAGGATGCTGCATGAAGAAATACAACTAGTCTGCTTTCAAGGCAAAGAAGACCTGGAAAGCACATAGTGACAGTGACACTGTCTCGAGTTTCTGAAATAGAAGAAAGCAAGCATTTTTTTCTGAAGGGCAATGCCCGTGACCATTTTATAGATGTTGGATGAATGCTGGTTAATGATAGCTTAGGTAGCCTGGGTTAGTATCATTCAGATATGAAATGAACATGCTCTACATATTCATTTGCCATCTACACTACATATTCTATAGTTCTAAACTGAATAAGATTCTTCATTTAATTATCGTGCTGTAATCATGATAAAAAGAAAACTATTTAGGAAGCAGTAGATAGAAAAGTGCCTCCTGGATACTGTTGGCCATTATGATATTCTATAACCTCCATTACTTTCAATGGGGGTGCATATCTACAGGCAAAGCTTTCAGCCACAAATAAGGAATGTCTAGATATTTGGTGCCTACTGAAGGCCAACTATTCTTCAAAGTCTTTTATGTTGGTTCTAACAGATGTGCCTCAGTTCTCCCAGCAAAGTAATTACTGGAAGATATTTATAATTTCTCAAACTAGATAACCAGAATGGACTGGTCTTTCCCTAACTTGTAACATTTTTTTTTTTCAGTAAGGAAGACTAATCCTCAAAACAACCTTTAAAAATACTGAATGAAATTTAATCATATGAAGTTAAATAACTGGTTCTGTAAAGGAGTAATAGGACTTTCATAATTTATTTTGGAACAATATACAGGTTTAAATTTTGACCTTGCTAGTATCATCAGCTTAGGTAAAATAAAGCTCATAATATGTGGTCCACTCAAAAATGAGGCCATGTAACTATATCACCATGTACTTCCAAAGTGAGCCAACAATATCAAGCTACTATGGAAATCCAGCAGGATTTGATAAGAGGTCAAGAAATTCACGTTTCCAATTCAGTGAAACATGATTTTTTGGTAAAATGACAGCTCATGCATCAAAAGCCAGAAAATGGAAGCACTCTCTTGTACTTGCTCATTTTACAAGGTGGGGTACTTGGATTCAAAGTTTTGCTGCTAACTGCAGACTTGAATTACAGCTTTCTAGATTCCACCTGTGGATAGGTATGTGCACTCATCTGTTCCAGCAGGCACTAAGATTTGTAGGAACAACTTTGGTGACAAATTTGGGCCTAGTTGCTAAAACAGTTTTACATCTGTAGTTTCCAGCCATTTCTGGTGAAGAGAAGCATATAACAGCTTGCAGCCATGGCTAACCTACATTCATGCCCACT
Source organism: Xenops minutus (assembly GCA_035221455.1). Taxonomy (NCBI): domain Eukaryota; kingdom Metazoa; phylum Chordata; class Aves; order Passeriformes; family Furnariidae; genus Xenops; species Xenops minutus. The sequence continues at coordinate 29,558,047 of JAWWEE010000158.1, forward strand.
GACTTAAAAGAACAATTTGTATATTCTACACTTCAACATTGACTATGCTGGTAATATTTCCTAACCAGAGCCAGTAAAAGAAATCCAAAACAAAACCACACCTGATTTAGTCAATCTGCTAAAGATGAAATGCTTTGTGAAAACCTGTAAATGCCAGTAACTCTTCTGACAGACACAGGCCATGTTGATACCTGCCAAGCAGATTTCCTGCTCAATCCTGCGGCTTTCCAGCCCACCCTCTGGCAGCCTATCCAAATGATGACTTTGGACTGAGGACCTAGGACTTGCAAGGAAACAGCTTAGGAGGTGTAAGAATGGGACAGGGCATCCATATTCACTTTTTTTTCCCAGAAAACATCTAGTAGACACTTAAATTTTTGGTTTTCTCTTCCAGTTAGAAGTATTTTCTGAAAACTCAGAAATTATTGCATAACAAGAAATATCATTTACTAGTCACTCCTACTACAAAGAACAACAGTATTAATCCTTTACTGGAAAGCAGATCAATTGCCTCTCAAGTGGCCTTCCCTTTTCCCTCCCCTCACCGCAGTATGAAATTTTCATTCTTACCTGGAGTCATACTGTAACTTTTAGTTTGGGAAACTATCACACAACTGTTTTCCAGGCCATCTGACCAGTCTCCTACTGCAATATCTGATGATTGTTGCCTGGGACAGTGCACACAGACCTCTCATACTATAACCAAATGACTTTCAAGAAGGAAGAGGCAACTTGAAAGACCAATTTACATTATCAAAGGCCAGACAAAAATTGGAGAACAGGGATATTTTATCTCTGATAAATTATCAACCCCCACCTTTGCTTATGTGCAGACATAGCATACCTCTAGAGTACCTTAGAAAGAACTGGTGCTTACTAACAATGAACTAGTATTTATTTCCATGGTATTTGACCCTAAATGTGGATATACTTTGTACATGCAATATAGGGAGAGCTATGGCTCAAACACATTTGTTGCCTTTCAAATGTTACAGTGGCAAAAACAACATAGTGCCCAGGAAAAGCTGCCCAAATTCTGTAGGGATACTAACAAACTTTACTGCTTTTCCTTGTGTCTCTCTAGGCAAGGTAAACATAATCCTTTTTTTAAAGGCAAGCACTGCAAAAGAAAAACAGATTACTTGGCTGGGCTTGTATGATCAGATTTTTGAATTTAGCCAAGACATGTTATAGCATATCTCTTGCAAGAAGTGCCACAGGAATTTCAATGAGTTCAAACACTGAAAATTACAGACTTGTGCTTCATGTGAAGGACAGCATTTCAGCAAAATGGGTGCCTCTTTATGCTCTTTATGTCACTCCAGTGACTATCTTAGTGCTAACCTAGCAGAAAATAAGATGCTTACTGAACAACCAATACTATTTTGTGCCCAACAAAAGTTTATCACGGTGGTTTCAGCCCAATCCTACTTTATTTACAAGACATAGCGAGATAAGAGCCAGAGGCACCACAGTCATTTGTTAGTTAGCACTCACAGCTAACTATCCCAAGAACACACTCACGGAACACTGAAATTAGTCATTCTCCACTGGCTTCCCTAGATCCTCTCTTTAGATGTAGTAACTTATTTAAGCAATAACCATTGCAACTTTGATGAAATTACAGAAGGTACAGAAACAATTTACAAACACCAGTAATACATTTAATTGTACTCGTAATGCTCTCCGAAGGCATTGCTGTGGGGTTAAAACTACAACGAAACAACATATTTTGCTCTGACTTTACAAGTGCACAGTGTCTGTTAGACTGGCTGACAGAGTGGAGCCTGGTACTGAAAGCTGTGGCCACTGGCGGGGCGCTGCCTGCCATTAGTACAAATTAGTGTGAAATACACCAGCTTTAGTCTGCCCCTTGACAACCTACAGCAATAGTCCTGAGTTTGGTTAACACAGCTGTAGCTGTATGGTATCTCCTCAGCTCAAACAGAAAGGGAAGAGTAAATAAGGCACTGAAAGGAGTTTGCCAGACCACAAGTGTCTTGTCATATACCAAGCAAAATACATGTAGTGTATATATCAATTTTGAATTTAATGTTAAAGACTGAAGTATGTAGTGGCTGCAAAAGGGTCTAAATTGTTCTCATTCAAGCCATTATATTTTCCAATGTTTTTCTTCCTCAGAGAAAAAAATTCATAGAAAAAAAGAAAGTAAACAAGGAGAACTTAGTGTGGTCAGGCCGTTTTATTGTCTACAACTGCGAGCTCACCACCTTCAGGAACAGGGAAGGAGAAAAAAGAGTTCATTTACCGCACAGAATTCTGCAGTGAGATATACATAGAAACTGACTCATTCTCTTGTAAAATAGAGTGCTTTCTAGGCCAAACACAGCAATATATCAAACCCAAAACACATCAAACAGTGCTAATATTTATATCAGTGTTAATAATGACTTCGGAATGGAAGAATACAGTTCCTTTCCATCCTAAATTTGGTGTTAGCTTCAAAACCATATACATAAATGAGATATATCAATGGAAAATATCAAAGCGCATTTGCCTCCACAACATAGCTCTGGTATTTCCATCAGTGTTCTCAAATCTTAGCAAATATTTTCTAAAAACAAATGGCTGGTAACTGTGTTTCTCTGTAACTGTGTTAATGTTTTACTGCTTTAAAGGTTATGATTTTTTTCAAATTAATCATGGCTCCATGTTTAATCTCCTCTGTAAGCAGATACATCAATATTTTAGATTTTATGTACTCTGACTCAAACTTTATTTCAGAAAAAAAGTTATGAACATAAAGCAAAACTGACCATATCTGCTGAAACACTCCCTGCATAAAGTTCCTTTACACACTCCCTATGGCTCACAATTCACTTCTTTTGATTGCTGTGTTTGAGGCTGTAACATAATACCTGCTCAGCAGCTCTACAGCTGTACTGTTTAGCAGCTTGGGGTAAGAAGTGAATCAAACTGTATTCAACAACTCGTATCTACCAGGTAGAAAAAACACAGAATATATATATTCAGAATAACGCAGTGAACTCTGTCCCAAGGGTGACTTATTACACTGAGTACCTATCCTAAAGAGCAGCAAAAACTTTGTTATAGCAAGATATTTTCAACAATACAGAGGGATTATTAGACATCTGGTATTACAGTCACAAGATTGGTTTGGGGTTCCTGTTTTTGGTTTTTTGGTTTGGTTTTTTTTTTTTTTTTTTTTTGTTTTTTTTTTTGGTTGGTTTTTTTTTGTTTTTTTTTTAGTTTTCTTTCTTTTTTTTTATGAAGTGTGTAACTACAAGGCAGGCACTTGCACTATATTGCTGCTGTTTATGCATTTATCTTTTAAAGTTACAGACGTAAAAACATCCTGGAAAACCTAAACTAAAGTTCTTTTGAAAAATACAGTTTCACCCAAATAGAATCACTAACAAATAAAGCCATAAAATCAGAGGCTGCTCTAAGTACACTCCTATGAGCCCTCAGATTAACTGAGTTTGCAATGAATTCTAACATACATATAAATTTTGTGTACCTTTTGGGTTTTCTGGCAATCACATTGCACAGTCTTCATTATTACCCATATGGGAGTTTTGCCACATTAATGGAATTAACATGCTGTTTTTCTTTTGCTAGCACAAGTTCTTAAACGATTTTACAGGTTTTTGTCCCTCACTTCTGCTTTCCATGTTAAAGCTGGTGTATTTAGCAGCAGTTGCTCACTGTGCAGGACACACACCATTTCAGCACTGGCTCAGAAGAATGCGTTGCTTGGGATGCACATGTTCTCCATTTGAGCAAACCACTGAAATAACTATCACTAAAATAAATATTTATCAACTCAGCTATAAATATTTCCCTTTCATACTGGACAGTGCTGGACAGCAGACAAGAATGTTAATGACTTAACTATCATTCTTTTCATATGCCTCATTTAATTGATTAAAATCACATCAAACATACATGTGTGGGGCTTGTAAGTCCCACCTGCTCCAGTATGGTAGGGAAATCTGTTGCATATGTTAATTCTCCCAGCAGAACATTACATCCCACTCTCTCTGAAAGGTAAAGAGCTACGTTGCTTTCAAAAATGACAATTTAGATTCTTATGTAGCTGACTCCCAAAGGTAAAGAAACTGCACTCTCAAGGGATCTGAAGTGTTACTCTGAATTTTCAGATGTTTGTAGTAGTACCTTCACCTTTTTTTACCCCCTCTTTTGCATCTCTCCCATTCCCACTCAGGACAAGACTGCTTTTCATTAGCTTCAGTGAGATTCCACACGAAAGTAACACTCCCCAGCACCTACTGTGCCTGCTGCTTTGTCCAATCTAACTTGTAATAAATTGACTTCACTGTTACTCAACAACACAAGTTCTCTATGGCATGGAAAGTAATAATGTGGTGAATGTTCCCCTTAAAAGATTTTATCAGTGATGCAATTTCCTAGTACAAAACTGCTTCACACATTTCGGGGGGTGAGGGAGGGAGGGAAGAGAGGGGGCAGGGAGCAAGGGGAGATAATTGTCTGAGATCAGCACCAAACCTTGCCTCATCTCCCAAGGGTGATGAATCATGCACCCTGCTCAGAATAAACACATCCTCATCAAAAGAGACTGTTGGATGGATTAAATGGAAAACACTGTAACCGAAAGATTTTGTTTGCCTGTAGATGCCACTCCACTGCATAAAGAGAAAAAAGAAATTAAGTTGCTGTTTTGTGGTTAACTTGCTGTCCCAAGTACATCTCAAGTCCTCTCACTAAAAGTAGGTTCATTTTTTCCCCTGTGCAATCCAGTTTTTAAAGTATTCAGATTACCATTTAACTTTGCACTGTGAACATCTCACTGCTCTCTATGGTATAGCTAACAGCCAGTTGCTACCTAGGAATGTGTATTTTGCACAATCACCCATTATTTTTGGATGGCTTAAGGAAGAAGATGCATCAGTGATGAGAGAAGGAAGAAGAGAAAAAAATAAATTAGAGAGGGGAGCCAAGACTGAAATGGGACAGTGGCAGGAAATGAAGTGGGGTGGGGATAGCTGAGCTCTGTGACAGCAGGGAATGGTAAACTGGATGGAGTTGACAAAGCATCATGAGAGGAGACTCCAGAGAGCAAAGAACAGTGACATGTTTATGTACTGCACTTGTACTCCATGAACCATACTAGTTTTTTAAAAAAATTTTGATAGTTTTTTTATTACACTGTACTGATCATGTTCTGTAAAATTCACTGTAGAGTTTTTTTAGTCCTTCTTTATCATCTCTTAATCGTCTAGAAGGATATTTTTATATTTTTGCAGGGCTATGGAGATCAACTGGAAACCCTAGTACATCATCACTAAATACCTCTTCTTATTCTCAGGAATACCTCTATGTACTCAGAGAAGATCCTCAAGTTTCAAGGTTTTTCGCCATTTCACCTTAAAAGCAAACAGTAACCTGTCTTCTCAGATATAGTGCACATGATTTCCTAGGTCTTTACACTGAAAGAAAGACAGTACAGCTGTAGCAATTTAAAACTGCTATTAGCTGAGCTCTGCAACACCAGCTATCACTGGATTTAGAACAATTGCAGTTTATTGTCCTTTTTTTCTACTTTTCTTCTCTTAAAGAGGTATATGTCTTATGTTCATAAGCAGTTTAATTAATTCACACTTTAATTATTTTCAGAAGCAGTGAAATAACTAGATACTTGCCATGCCAGCATCACTTAATGAAGTCACTGTATTTCCATCATCCAAAAAAATGTGCACTTGGTATTCTGCTGCTCAAGCAAGCAAAAAGGTCAAGTGATATAAGACAATACCTGCTGCAAGAAGTTATGCAACAGCCTTTGAGCAGAAAAAAGGGACACATTTATACATATCACAGTGAAATTAGACAACAAGTTACAATTCCATTACTGTGGCATCTTACTTGTCTAGGGAAGCTGAAAGTAAAACTGTTTGAAAAACTCCAAAAAATGTTATTTGTCTTGGAGATAGCACCCCTCCTCCAGATCAAACACACTCAGATTTTGCACATCATCTCTCACCCCACATCTACCAAAACTGAAGACATACAAACATATTTATTCTTAATGTTGCATGCTACCTTCATCTACTTGTCACTGTTTTGTACCTGTCTGAAACCAACTAATGATGGACACTCATTTTTATGAGACAGCAGGAAGACAGCCTTCCTCCAAAGACTGTCCATCTCTTCTTTTCCAATGAAGTTTAACGTGTACTTTTAGTCTCTAAAATTCCCAGTCTCTCACAGACCAAATCTCTGTATCACTGTGGAGTGTCTGCCAGTTGCCAAAGTAACTCATTTGCCACTAAAACTAACTAAACATTGTTCTAAAGGCAATTTAACACTTGCTCTATGTCATGCATTTGAAATCTCAAAAAAAGTGGTTCATTTTCTTCTGCATAGTGCTAGAAAATGGGTTTGTGTACTGACTTCTCAGCTGGCCAGCTTATAAATGCCAAGAAGTCTCTAAATGTCCAGTTGCAATGCCTGGAATCACCTGATTAAAGGCTCAGTTTCTTCGTCTCAAGTTTTTACGAAATTGGTCTCGACCTTTCCTCAAATTTGCTCAGTCAGAGTCAGAGTCAGTGAAATGCCTGTTGTAATATAACACCTCCAACAGGTAGAAGAATACTTAAATTCTGTGGAGAAAAAATGCAGTGTAGCTGAAATCTGAGTCCATTTTGCATAACTGTTTCTTACTGTACCTTGATGCCTTTTCCCGGCTGTGGTATGTTGAACAGATAACCTGTGGAAGCTAAGGGAAGTGAGGCCAGGTCTCAAGGTTAAGCAGAAGGTTCATGCTAGGACCATTACAACACCCAGGGATGCTAGGGTGAAACATGAGGTTGCACGATGTTAAGTAACCGAGAATAACAACAGCCACACAGACAAGTGAGAAGATGGACTTCCTTTCCCTTGGCTGAAGTAATACTGTACACTAAAACACAATGTCTGAGACGTCCTGGACTACCAAAGCTATTTCCTAAGATAAGCCTGCACTGAATTTGAATGGTATCTTACAGTGAGCCCTTTGAATCAACTGCAGCAAGAGGCAGTCTAGGCTAAGCACAGCCTGTGAAAGGGGGCAGAGGGTAGAAAAAATTTATGACAGCATGAACCTACTTTCCTACTCTGAGAATACAGGCTCAGACAGGGGAGAACCGGTTTCCTGCCTTGGAGCACAAACTCTGTGCTGCACAGAAGGCAGCTAAAAATTTCCTATTTCATGTAGGCTCCAGACTCAGAGTGTGGCTCAAAGGGTGGGATTTCAAAGGATCACGCAGAAGACACTGGTAAAAATGGTATCCCAGATGAGGAGGACCACTGCTCCAAACTTCTGCTCCTTAAAATGTCATTATACTGTTTATTCCCTATTCTTTTCTACTCATTATAGCAGGATAATGGAGAGCAAAAAGTTTTCCAACTGCACCTTTTCTTGCAAATTCTGTGATGGGACAGTGGGTTGCATTGACAGGGTGGTTGTCCTGGCAGGGCTCAGTCCACGTCCATGCCCAAGCCAGCAACAGGCAGAGCCTGTGTTCAGCAGAGGGGAGCCAAAGACAGTTGCCCCCCTCCTCTCACTGCTTTCCAAGTTCAGTCTTTCTGACAACTGATGTTGACCAGATGGGCCCTAGATTTTAATAGCTGTGTGAAAAGAAGAAGGGATGTCTCCTGATGTGCTTGTGCTGAACAGAAAACCCACCTCAGGCTGTAACATGCCAAGAGTTGCCCATTTGAAAACAAAACAAAAAACCTGGATGCTTTATATCAGTGGAAGCTGCAGAGTGGTTCACACTGGAACTGTGCACGCACACAAACACACAACAGGCCTCACAGTGCAAATGAAGGGGCTTATTAGAGATGAAAGAAGGCCTCACATCATCCCTTGTAAGGGACCATTGTCTCCCTTTCTGCTACAGTGGTCTGTGAAGCTGTGGGAAACAAATGACCTTCGAGCCACAGCGCTGTGTGCAACTGCAAAAGAAAAGGAAGGGGGAGAGGGAGGGGGTTCTGTGGGAGGGCCAGCATCCTCACTCTCCAGTCTTCCAACAGCCCCGCCATGCCATCCGTGTGCACAGCACGGAGGTGATTCGCGTGCCTCCAGCTCCTGCTGCAGCCCAGTCAGCAACAACACTGGGATCTGAGCTGAGACAGCAAGACACCCTTCCCCACCAGCACAAGGGGTTTTTCCACCTGGCAGCCCGGCTGGTTACTCAAGCTTAATGGTTGAAGGTATGCTTCAGACCTTCTGCTTTTCATTTGTATTTTTTCATACCATTAATAAGGGACAAAAAAACCTGCTTCACTTGGAAGAAAGGTGGACAGGAACAAACAAAAGAGAAACGAACAAGTAAATGAAGCACTGGGGAAAAGAGACAGAAAGGATAGGTATAGCACACAAAGCAATAAGCACCTATAGCTAATGCTTATCCCGCATCCATTACTGAGTTTCTGGTTATGGGAGATACTGGGAGATGCAGAGGAGAGTTAAACAGTAGGCAAGCACATGCGCTATCCATGCTACTTTGAATATAAAACACCCTCATTTATTCTTTCTGGTCTTCTTTTTTTTTGCTTGCTTCTTGTAATCTTCCTTCCAATCATTTGATCAATTTTTAGTCTTTTACACCTAAATAGAAGACCATCCTCTATTATATTCAACTCTGCTCTGGAAAAATGAGAGTAGTATTTTTGATCCGACTAAATTCTACCAAGATGCGAAGTCCAGCATCTTTGAGAAGTCAATTAGTTCAGGGTCTAAATTTCTCCTAACTCATCAACAGAAAAACTGTTTTCCACTCAGAAGCTGATTCAAGATTTCTGCCTTCATATTTGGGTATCAGTCAACACTACAGGAATAATCATCTGTCTGCAGTGCCTACTGTCACACCAGGCTGCCAGAGCTAAAGAGGATGCTCCTGGATGCACCAGGGAGAGAATTATCTCTTGGAGCAAGAGAAAATAGCACAGATATAACTATGTTCAGAACTGTGGATAACATTCAACTTAGCTTTCACTGAATTTCTTCAAAACTAATCATAACACCTGAAAGTTCATGCAGTAAACTGCCTTTGAAATAACCTTTACAGGATGAAAAAGAAGAGAATATTATCACTATCATGATTTCTATACTTAAAAATTTACAAGATGCTCACACACTTGGGTAGCATGGTGATAACTGAATATGCAAGGTGTTTTTTTTTATTTAGACAACTCTAAAATATATGATATTTGTAATTAAAATTACCAATAGCAATGCTAACTATAACACAATTAAAAAAAAAAAGTTAATATACTTTTCCATGCTGAATTCTCTTTGGCTATTTTGTTTAATATAACTCAAGATGATGCTACTCTCTTAAGCCCAGCACTACACAGTCTGACTTGCAAAGGCATTCAGGAAATACCCAAGGCTAAACAAAACTGTTCTTAATTATTTTAAGTTCATAAAACCAGCTCTGTATAAGGTTCTGAATTCCTTTTTAGTTAATAGAAATACCCTTACAGCTGGAACCCAGACTACAGCTCTAGCCACCTCTCTTTCCAATGTCAACAAAATTTTCCGCTTCTGTCACAAGATTTTGACAGTTCTTACAACATCAATGAATCAAGTGTTGTGGTCTCTAGAAAAGCTGCATTATCCCCAGAGCACATAAAAGGAGAATCAGCATAAAGACAGCTTTGGGGTTGTTATAACCCACAGGTTCCACTGAAAAGTGAAAAATGGAGATGGGGAGAGAAGCACTGACCTTATAGCTGGTCAGGGACTAAACATGTTGAAGTTAACCAAACTTGGATTAAAAGTAGTAAAATGCATTCAGGACACAGAGTCAAGTAGCAAGGAAAGTGAAAATCTGGAAGAGCCTTCAGCAGCAGCCCCAACTCTCACAATCTAGTGGGAGAGAGCAGAATCCACAATACAGCACAGATTTGTACTGACATTTGTTATTTCCCAGACCAGGATTATATACTGTCCAATGTAATTGGGTAAACCGCCCCGCCCCCAGCGACTTTCAAACTTTGCTTAAGTCCTTCAGGAAGTTGATGGTAAAGCCATGTACAGAAGCCAGGTCTCCAGACGCCTAGTCCTGTAACTTCAGAAAAGATTTGTATGCATATGTAAACAATGTCTATATATAACATATATGGACTGTATCTGAAAGCTTAGGAACACAACCACGGTACAGAGACCTGAGCCAGCATCTGAGAAATAGGAAGTTAAATCTCTGTAATAAAACCTGGCTTTACATACTGCCTTCCATGTTCCCTGTTCTTAGCAAACAATAATTACATAAGTGGTTTTCACTGTCCATTCAGAGTGAAATGAAAAACAAATCACATGAAGAGAAAGTTGTGAACTAGTGAACTAGTAAACAGGATTGTTTACAACCTTTTGGTTTTAGTAGTCTCAGGTAGGGAATTGCCTAATGTTTTCTGTTTATTTTGCTGATGGTAATTTCAATAAGCACCTACACACAATAAAGTTAATTAAAATGATTACACAACCTATGAATCCATATTTGTTAAACACAGTAACTACACAGTGACATGCCAAAGACAGCCCATAACCTTCAGATTTACTAATTCCAAATAACAATAAACCAGATTAAATACAAATATTGAAACCCAGGAGACCACATCCCTGAGCACTGTTATGCACTGCTTATGTACTCTGCAGGTAGAAAAGTATGACCATAAAAATCAACAAAACCAGTCTACAGAGAATCACTTCAATGCAGTGAGGCCAGCATAGAGTGCCCAATATCATGTCCTCCTCTTTCCCCTGACCAATGCAAACAAAGTCATTATGAAATGGAAAATGGACAGCATCGACTCATTCTGTAAGATTCTTCTTTTTAATTGTATTTTAAAGTCCCCTGAAACAAGCTAAGTTGCGTTAGTTCAGCTCTAAGACTGATGGATCAGCTTGCAGCAAAAATAATCAAGGCAGAGTGAAGGTAAGCCAAATACACACACATTTTATTCACCATTTGTTAACATCCATCCCAATTATTTTCCTAAAGAAAATATTCCCAGACAGATAGTGAGTTGTTTAAAGCTCTGTCCTGCAGAAGAAGTACCAATCTGGCTCTCATTTTTGTGTGGTTTACAAAGCAGCTGTTTGTGTTCACAGTCACCAGCAAACAATCCAGCTTTTTAATCAAACAAGAGCTGCATGGGTACCTTTGCCCATGGCTATGGGAATCAAATCACTCTGGAAAACAAACCTTTTACAATAATACTAAGAGGCCCTCAGCAGATGTATGGGACTAGAGAGGCATGCTTTTTGAGAAAAAAAGGTTTATAGTTTGCAGCATTCTCCATCCTGGGTCAATATACTGGGCTCAGTACCAAACTTCAAACTTTCAAAAGGGCCCAAGAGTCAGTTTTCTTTCTTCTTCTCTCTCCAGATCGTGTTCTTTCTGTCTAATGTGCTTATGTCCTCTTTTTTTATCCTCACTGCATACACATAAACACAATAAAATACTAATTCAGATCTACAATAAAATAAGGTGGGCAATGCAGAGAGGATACACTACATTTTTCTGGTGTGAACAATCATGTGATGGCACTTACTTAGAGGTTGATCAGAATGTGTGAGCTCCTCTCCACATTTCACTTAAGCTTTGTAGAGACCTTTCTCTACTGCTGGCCTGCTTGGAGCTGTTGCTGACAAGTACAAGGTGTGCAATTTTTAGTTTCTCACAGGCCAAGACCAGTTGCTCATTTGTCTACAAGTGAGTTAAAGACTGATACATCAATGGTGTACCTCCTAAGGTGTACCTCCTAAGGATTCAAACTGAAACTTATACTGGCCAAGATTTCTCTTTCTTGCACTGATATGTACATTCAGCTACCAAGGGAGAAGTGAGTTTAAATGCTGCATCTCTAGACTTGGAAAGGCAAAAAGTGTACCTCAGCGAGAAGCAACTGCTGGTTGTTCCTCCTCCTGATCATTGCCTAGCAACGACAGCATACTCACCTGCTGTATTTTGAAACACAGACCTCTGAGCTGCCCAGTCTGGCTTCTTTTCCATATGGAAAGAAACATTTACAATGCACTTTGCAATCTTTGCCATTCCTGTCCACAAAGCTTCCATAAGAAATGCCTATGTGATCTATGAAAACAGGATTCTACCAGGATGTTTTTTTCCCTTCTAAGAAAAAAACACAGAGCTTAAAACAGCTAATACACTAGAAAAGCCCACTAGAAGTGACACAGGCATGGGAGGCTTTAACTTGACTTGAAAGGAGCACAGCCTCTTCTCTTGAAGCCAAGTAACATGAGCCAGTTTAGTTAATGAAGTCTTCCTCATTCCATCAGGAATTCCAGAGCAAATTTGAAGATTTCTGTCTTCAGAAAACTTTTAGATAGTCTCACAGGTGCTCCACTGAACAAAAAACTGGTGAAGGTCACAAAGGGAATGTAAACACACTTGAGCTGGTCTACAGACTGATGGAGGACATCAATCCAACAAACAATAATAATAAAAAAGGTATCATATGAGCAAATGGGCGCCAGACTCAAAGATTCACTATGATTGTCCAACTAATAGAACAAGGGATTCTCCATGTTTTGTCATTGCAAGTGGTGCTGTAGATATTAAGAACCACTAAAAATTGTTTTTCCCACAAAGTTACTTCAAGCAGATCACTGCTAAAAGACTCAGCAAGTGGCAACCTGGAGACACTGTGTTTTCGTTTTATGTGGTATCTGCTTCCTCTGGGATTCCCTCTCCTAGGTAGCACATAATCCTTTTCAATAAAGCATCACTGTTCAGGCAATTCCCAAGACAGCAGCTAAAGGAAAAAACAATAACCCTTAGCAAAAAACACACAAACAGTGATCTGCAATATAAAAGAAAATCCACTTAGACACAAACTAAACAGGAAACTGAAGTGTCTTGAGTTTAAATGAGGGGAAGTTGCAAATGAGTTCTGGGTCTCTAGAGAATAAAAGCGTTACAGCCTTATGGCCATGGTCAGCAAAGATCTTTTTTATTCTATCTCCTCAAAACCTGAAGTCTGTGATCTCTATCAAGCAAGTACGAGGGAAGATTAATTCCATCTTCATTAACTTCTTGAGTTTTTTGCCTTGAACACAAGTTCAAAATTGCACACAGCACCCTTATACAAAAAGCAGTCCCTGCATTTTATAATCTAGGTTATCCTTCCCAGGCAAATGCAGTTTATTACATGGAGGAATGCCAAAACTTAAGTGTGTAAGTTTATACAGACATACCGCACTATTTGTATTGGATTGATTAAAAACCCAGCAAATGAAAACAATAACTCTAAGGAAAAGAATCTAAAAACAGAGCGTTCTTTATGTATTTGTAATTTTGGTTACTAAAAAGACACACTTTCAAGGATTTGAATATGTACTTATTTTCAAAACATAAAAATGAGCACTAATGAGTACAGAAGTTGGACAAAACATTCCTTTCCAGCTGAACTTTATGTGCAACTTATATTTAACTTTAAATATCTGCCTTCCATGAGTTTTTCAAACTTCTTTTACATGAAAACATCACAGTGGATACTGATTTCTATATGTTGTGTAATCCAACTCACAAAGGTTCAATATAAAACTTAAATAATTAAAATAATCCCATTTCTGTTGAAGTAAATGTTGCAATTGTTATTGATGTAATATAAGGAATGGATGACAACTCCTCCTGACCAGGCCCTGATTCAATACTGAACTTTACTGTCAAAATTGTCTTTACTCTCAAAAAAGGAAAAAATTCAAAACAATATGAGGCAAATGTAATAATTCGGTAATTATACACATAAGAGAAATTAACCAAAACAAAATTGATTAATAAAACAACATAGAAACAAATAGTTTCTCATTTGAATATTGTTATGCTTTCAAAATTACTAAGATGTAAATTCAAGCATTTTGCTCAGTTTCATTAAAACATCTACAAACAAGAAACACAAATGCAGCATAACTGAGATAATCATAAAGTTAGTCCTCTGAATGTTATTGAAAGGATATACTCAAAATCAGAAGGATTAAATAACAGAATGAATAAAAAGTACAGGTCTTTGGAGCATTTAGAAATATTTTAATGAAGTTTCTGTCTCATGACATAAAGAGCTGGATAACACCTTTACAGGGCAAGTGGTTTTTCCCATTGGGCAGCTGAGGAAATGGAGACTCATGGTCACAGTTCCCAATGAGTACTCTCCCTCTTCTGATGGAGACATATGTGACTTCACTCACTTCTTTACCTCATCAAATGCTTGTGGCTGACAGCTAGAGAAGTACCTGAATTTATGCTTCCTGGTCCTCTTCACACATTTGCTCACTGTGAAACCCTGCAGCTGCTCCACTGGAGCCATGCTGCGTTTGTGAGCTGGACATTCAGGTGAAGGTTGGGACAGAGTTCTCTGAAATGAAAGAGCACCCCACAGCAAACAACATAGCCAAGGTGTATAAATTAGATTAAATGTAAGGAACAGTATCCTTCTAAAACACAAGATCAGGGTTGTGGTTGGTGGCAATTATATACAGTAAATTTTGTTGAAGGAGTGACTCACATGTCCGAAAGACTATGAGGGCAGTGGATCATTTACTTTGTTGTATGAAGCCCAAGAAGGAACCTTTAAAACGGAATAACAGTAGAGGATAAACCAATCAAAAGAAACCTTCTAGAGGAACATTCTAATATGATTAGGTTTGTGTCTACTAGCCTGGGTAGTATCAGAACTAATGACAAAGGTAGTATTACATCAGCACGCAACTGTTCAAGTAAGAGATATAAAGCTGCATGCCATACAAACCTTTGTCACTGTAACAGAATGAATCCTTTGTACATGCAGGCTACTCTTTTGCTTTGTTGGATTGTAAATGTTGGTAATGCTAGCCCTGCTGCCACTTTACAGTGCATAATGCTTGCATACAAGTCTTAGCTCATATAAGCACCCCTCTCTTCTTCTCAGATTTGCCATTTTCATCTTTTTTTTCCCCCGCCTGCTTTTTGTTTAATTTTGTATCCTTAATTACTGCAGAGAATATATTTAAATAGGGATTTTTTCTGTTTAAACACACTGTCTGAAACTGTAGACCTTAGATGATGGAAACCATTTTTGTTCTCTACTAGTATAACAGGTTCAATGTGTCCAATCACAAAAAGCACCATATCATCTTCATATATATAATTCACCTGTTATTTTAGGGTGCAAATTCAGCACTGAATGTTAGCAATGTTTAAAAACAGTGTCTTTGCAGAAAAGACAAACCAACAAAAGTGCCTAATCCTTGGGGATCTAAACTTCAGCTTTGAAATAAGTCAATACTGTGTTGTGCAAAATGACTGGAAGTTTTCTGTTGAATGTAGATCTGGTATTGTGATTTTTTTGAGAGGTGATGAGGTCAGGCCTTCAAATAATAATAATAATGGTTGCAATATAATGTCTTCATAGGTATTTTTGTCAGAAGACTAAGAAGTAAGAGGGTAAAAATATTGCATTCATAAATACAGGTTTTTCTAACAGTAGCACTGGATTTCTCTCTGTAAAGCACTTGTCTTTCTGACTCTGCTTAGCATCTTATCAGATGCAAAATCAGGGCTGATATTACATTAATCCTGGGAAAGAAAAAAACCAAGGCATCTTCCATACTGGAGTTACTACACATTATATCTTCCTTTTTTATCTCACAGCTTAAGAATTTCAAGTTAGCTAATAAGTTGGTCAAAATTATAGAGTCTGTCTTCTGAAAATGTAAAGGATGACTTAAAATGCTCACAGTCGCATGCTGGTAATGACTCTGGTCCTGCTTAGGATTTACCCACCATAACGATTGCAGATTCTGAGTCCCAGCCAGAGTTGTGCAAGGGAAAAAAATGAGACAAAACCCATTAAGGTCTCAAAAAGTTAAAAAGTGACTTCTTTAATTGACATGATCTTCTGAGCACAAAGGGCAGAAAAGTCAGGAGAAAAGGACATATATATAGTGAACTGGAAAAAAATGTGTGTCTCTGAAATTTAATCCTTTTCTTTGCCCTAAATCTGACTGCAGTTTTTAGCTTCCACCACATGTTTACATTGGAAATCTCTCTTTGTTCATATAGAGTTTGTTCTCTTATGAAATTACATCTCGGGGGAAGGACAATTTAAAGCCATTTCCATTTGTTATGTCTGTGCTGAACTAGGCTATCAGGGACTGTTAATGCTGGATAAAGTCAAAACCTACAAGTGCCTTCATCTGTGGATTACAGAATCTGTCCAACAAATTGCATGCTGATATTACCAGAATAAGGAACTATGGGCAGTTTCATGTTGTAGCCAGCACTGGCATAATTTTATAATGTAGCCAACATCAGTGTTGTGCCGATGATCAGAGATGTGCATATGACTTCACTTTAGGAAGGCTGAATTAAGTCTGATGATAGCCAATGTAATTTTAGGTGTCTAGGTTAGGAGCTCTTGCTGAACAGCCTTGGAGAAAATGTGGGTTGTGGGTTTTCTAATTCTCAACCTAGCCTCAACTTGTTTTGCATAATTATAGGTTCGAGAACAGCCGTAAGCAGGGGACAAGTTGTACATTATGCTTGAGGAATAGCCACAGTTAGCACGGAAAGTTGGAGGCACGTAACTAAGCTGAAATTTTTCTTCCTTCTATGCTTTGCAAGAGAATGATCATGTACCAGTGTAACACTGGCTTATTTTAGCAATGAATTACCATTTCTTCATTGTTTCAGACAATAGTTTAATGAGTTGTATGTCTGGGAGCCAAGAATCAACCCATTCATCTTTACCTGCTCCTCACTCGCTCTCTGACCAACAGTTTTAGCTTATTATGAATAACGAAAACTAGAATAAATTAGCTATTCTTCATAGTGGTTAATAATTACAGAAGTTTTACGAGTTTGCATTGTTTTTAAGATGCTCCAATTCTAACTTATTCAAATAGAGGTCAGAAGTTGCTTGACTCATTCACAGAGATGACCTTTGAGTAGTGTGTGTAAAATCTGGTCCTGTATCTGTATGTGAAATACAGCAGGGAGAAAGAAGAAGATTATGCACATGAAGGGTTTCCCACACATGACAAAGTTTTTTGTCATAGTGAGAAGGAAAAATAAATCTACTGATTCTCAATCAGAGCTAAGTCAGTGATTACCACTGATAATGGGGACCTGTTCTTTGTCTGCCAGATAGAGTTGATGATTCTTCAGTAAATGCTGATTTTAAATAAATTTCAGTCATCATGTTTTTTGAGAACCATGACACAGGACTCTTGTCCTAGGAAGGTTTTTTTATGATCTCAATAGAAAGTTTTATGTTTTAATGCTGGGATTGTAAATATCACAAGAGGCAAGATGTGAACTAGACGATGTGTTCAGCTAAAGAACAACTGGTAATGCCTGAAATTTCCGAGTTGCCAGTACTTCCATATGTAAAATTTTGTACCCATATTCTCTCAGAATTATGACTAATGTCTCAATCTTCAAATTCTGTCCTGGACAAATGCACCTGCAGCTACTGGTGCCTATCTTCTGGCTCTAAAGACCATTTCATTTGGGCTTTTCTTGTGGTTTTGCTGCGTGGGTGTTTTGTCGTTGTTGTTTTAAATCAATGAATGGTTGACCAAAGACTGGTCTGCAACTTCCCAAGGTAAAGTATTTCACTATTAGATGAAAAAAGATTTGATAATCATAACAACTAAAAAAAACCACAAAAACACAAAAAAACCAAAAAGACAACATAAAAGGAATGATCATTCATACAAGTTGTCCCAACAGATCAATTGTAAAAGACTTCTGAGTATGTGGTTATCAAGTAATCTATCTACATGCATACACATATGCACAGGCACATAGGTATCTATCTCTTTTGTTATATACTAAAACAGCTTTGTGTTATTTAGGAGAGGTTGGTGGAGTGTAGGCATCACAGCTGTTTCAGAGATGCATCTCCTAAAGAATATATATTCTGAAAGGTAACTGCACATTAGAATTTGATACTCCTGGCTTTGAAGAAGAATAGCTTGATCAATTATGGAAATGGATTCAAAATGTTTTTAGATCAGCTAGGCAGCTAAGTAAAAGGGCTTTACAAATGTAGAGCTGAGAGTTTCCTTTAATTTTACTAAATAACTTCCTTCTTCCTTTTTTTTTTTAATTCTTCAACATCCCAGAACATGCAAAAAAAAAATCATATTTGGAGAAACTATTTCTACTAAACATGTTCTCTGAAAGTATATTAATACAGCATTCTGTGGTGCATGGCTTTGTCCTCTGCAACTTCACCACCTTGACTTCCTGAAAAGATCCCTCAGGACAAGAATGATGATGCATTTCTATAAGGAATTGTTTACACATGAACAGGTATAAACAGTGGTGAAATAACAATGGAATTGGACAGCACTTGCAATGAACCCTATCTGTAACACAGTCACTAGTAGCTGAACATTTTAAACTATCTTTAGAGACATGGAAGAGACCACTGCATGCACTGGAAAATAAAACCACTTCCTGCAATTTCAGTAATAATGATGAGGATGAGCATGGAGTGCAGCAACCAAAAAGAATAGAAAGCTCTATTATCCTTTAAGTTGGAACTTGGTCAAAAGAAAGTTGAAACCATCACTTCACCATGGGATACTCAGGAGAGACAGTTATTTCAGGAGGAACTGAAGCTACACAAGAGACTTCTAACAGATAACAGGAAGCCAACTGAAAAATGAGATGTTAATTCACAGTAAGACACAAGCGACAGCCTCTGTTGACTCTCCTGCCTTCTTCCCAGATGTAGTAAGAACGTGCCATTTGCAAGACAGATAACTTCTTTCTGAATGCACAAAAATCACAAAGGAAGGTCACTTTTGATCTGAATTCCATTCCAAACATAGAAGGGTTTGGGGATGTTGGGAAAGAAGTTTTGAAAAAGAAGTACCCAGTTCCTCTTGAGTGGACAGAAAATACCTTCATCTCTTGTCATTTGTGATCCTTCAGTTCCTCTTACTGAGTAGGCTTGATCTGGCTTTTACTATGAGGTACTAATTGGAAAAAAAAAGAACCCCCCACAATAACATAAAGCTTGATGAATAAGAAACTTGCTTCCCTAAAAGAAACACCTCCATTCACAGAACATTTTAAAGCTTACAGTATTGTGGGTCATATTTAATTTTGATTCAGAAAGTAAAAAAATACTCAAGCAGAAGTTCTTACATAAGTCAGAATGTATAAACACTTGTGCAGAGACCGCAAAGACTGAGCTGTGCTTTCTCAAAGTGAACTGGGCAAAGCAGCTTCAAAAATTTCCTCTCCCTTTCAGTACCTTCCTTTAGGTGTCAACTTATTAATCCAAAACACATGAAATTTGGTCACTCTAAGGAAAGACAAATCCAGAGGGTCTCTCCTGTATTTTGTGCTTGCCACCTTTTGATTTAGTGCTTTGTTCGAAAAAGTTTCACTTCTGTAAACAGGCTTAGGTAAAGTTTCTATATGAGCCATGGATTGCCAAGTGAGATCCTGAGTGCTTCTTCAGCTGGCAAGGCAGGATTCAAGGCTCATTCCTGCTGCTTGTTCCATGGTAAAAACATTCCTTGTCCTAACATGACAGGACATGGGAGAACACACATATTGCTATTAGACAGCTCCAAATTCTGTCAAATGCCTTGATCCAGAAACCAACTTAATGTTCAACTTTCAAATAACCAGAGCCAACTTGTAAATAGGGACTTCAAGGAATATGCCAATTTGTGAAATGTACCACAACATGTTCATCATGTTCATCTATAAGTGTAAACCAGAATGTACTCGTTCTCAAAGAGGTTTGTGGATTTGGCCTGTGTTCTTTGAGTAGAAGGGCTTTATCTAGTCCTAAAGCTCTTAAACTTAATAAGCTGTGAATCCACTGTCTTTGGAGTAAACGCTGCCTCAGTTGCTTCCACTTCTCTACCAGTTTACAGTGTAGTTACTCTCTAGCCCACCGAGAGAGCTTGGTCTACACAAGCATTTTCACAGACCACCATTCCTTTCATCAACATGTCTTCATCTAACCCATGTTCATTAGAAGCTGGATGTTATTTTACTATGTTAAAGACTAATACCCTTTTTTTCCCCTGAGCATCACCTTCCAGGCTGCCAGCCCACTTCTGCTGGTTCTAGGCTGCGCATTGACAATACTAGGGCACTGGGGACTCCCACATCAGTAAACATTTAAAGAGCCATGGCTACAGCAGCTGTTTCAACCTCATTGCTCTTTCTGTCGAGGTATTTACAGTGACCACCATTTCTGCGAAGGAGAAAAATCTGATAGGGAAACCCAGACCATGCATTCTTTGTCCTCCTCCTCCTGTAACTGATCAGGCTCTTGAGACTGATGGGAGATGCTGGGACATACTCATTATTCACAAAATACTTACTGATGTATTTTAACATGGTTCTATGATACATAATGTGATGTGACAAATGTGTCCTGCAAGATCTCTTCAGCCAGTCAGTAGTATAGAGTTTCTGGTTTCATTCCTCTACCAGACTAGGTCCCCCTGCTCACTGAACACACTGTTCTGTTGTTTGGGACACCATCTCTGTGTGCCAGAGACATCCAGACCTCCACAGAATTACACTGTCAAACTCCCAAGCTTGAAAATAAACCCATAAATTCATGAGGCTGAAGATGCTTTACTCACATATCCCAGCACTTCCTAAGGATCAAGTAATTTAAACATAGTTTCTTCCCCACTTTCCCCTCTCACTAGGATATAGCAAGGCCATCACATATAGTCAATTTACAGTGTCAGCATTTAAAGATTTTTCAAGATACCACCAGCACTGTTTCAAATGTTTATTTTATTTCAACTGTGCTTCTGCTTAAAAGTTAACTGAACTCAGTCCTCAAAAAAGGTGACTTTTTATAACCCATTGATAGTCACATAGCCAGAAAGAAATAAAGTCCCACTTTATCTCAGTGGCAGATCAGGACCTCGTTCTGCACTGGATCAGTGCTTTTCACACCAGTGATCTAAGTCTGCCAAACTATACAGAACTAGAGAGCAAGGGCAAACACATTTACTCATTGCTGTGGAAGTCACTGATGATCTCCGTACAAATCAAAAACTCCACTCAGTCAGAGGCAGGTATTATTTTGAACATATTTTTGATGTCTACAGATCACAAGTGAATGACTTTTATGATGACACTGACAGCAATCAACAATTCAAATATTCCCCTTCAGAACAGGGCAGCAGTCACACCTTATCCCACATCTTCCAAATCTGACCTGTAGTTTTCATCTGAGCCCTCTGCATCCAGCACACTGGCAAACATGCAGAGCTTCCTGAGCCATCCAGTGTCTCAGTGGATGTTTTTTTTGCAAATATTACAGGCCACAGCTCAAAGGAGCTTTTCTATGCTTTTGATCTCCACTACAAACACAAAGGACTGAGCAGCATGTGGCCAGGAAAAGCTGCATCCAGTGAGAGGCTATGAAAACTTCTGCCTGTAGAGTCAGTAAAAAAGAAAGGTAAGCTCCTCCACAACAACTGTTTGTACAAGAACTCTGCTTTATATATTTGGAAACTGTAATTTGCACACATTCATCCATTCTCAAAAGCCCAGAAGTTCTGTGAGGGTATGTTTCAGAAAAAAACATAGATACACAAGGCTGGTTCGTGCACCTCACCAAGCTTACATGTCACTGCATGCAGAAACGAACACATGATATAAGTGAATAGGAATAAGTTACGCCTTAGGCATAATGTCTGGAAAAATAAGAGTTTTCCATGAAAACTTCTAGAAAAACTCATATAAGTGTTGTTAGTGAAGCGCAGAGTTTTAAGTATGCACTTTCTTTCATTCCTTAGGATGACTTCAGATCTTAATTTCTTCCACAGATGCACTTCTTTGCCAGGTTCTGTCTGACAAGGCTGTTCAGAAACCCAATGATTACACTGCAAAAAAAGTTTTATGTCTTCATCTATAAAACCTACCAAATGGACTGCATTTAGCTGGCCTTTCATTTTCAAGTCTCATTTTCCATTACAGTAAAATCATGGCAGCACACACAGCCAGCAGGGTTTCCAGTCACCATCTACCCTTGTCTACACCCTAAGAAGCTGGGTTAAAGACTGTTTCTATATAGATGTCCCATGTGGTCTTAAATATATCAATAACTAGTATATCCGCTTCACAGGCGAGCTGCTCCAAAGTTGTCACCCATACTGCTAGGAAGCTATATCTTTCTGAAGCTGAAGTTTACCACTTCTTCCAGTCACTGCACACTCTTACACACTTGCCCACACAACTGAGAAGACTGAACTGCGAAAGAGCAATTCCAAGCCTAAGGACCTCTGTAATCCCACAGTTTCACCAGACCCCTGAAGCCTTATATGGTAAAGTCTTTCTACAACATCGACGGTTTTTTGTGGTCTCCCCCATTATCTCTATATCCTCCCTAAACTCCGAGAATCAGAACTGAATAGAAATTATTCCAGCAGAAGTTTACTAGTCCTGGGTACAGTCATAAAGAGAATTCCTCCTTTCTACTTGGCAATCCTGCTAAAGCATGTAAGTATCCCATTAAGAGGCTCTTTGCCAGAGTTGATTAGAAAGACAGCTTCTGCTAAGGAAGTTTCAGCTACTTTCCCACTCGAGGATAATCTCTGGGTCATGGTTTTTAAGGCTGTTTCTTATGGTGTATGCACAGAGTTTCATTCTTTCCTTTGATTTACATTGCCTTTTTTCTGGCTGTAGTAGAACTACACAGAATAATGGCTAATCTTTAAAGAGGAGCTAAAAACCAGACAAGAAGAGAAATGGAATAACCCATTAAACCATGAACATGTCCCATAAAAGTTGCATGGAAGTATGCTGTAAGTTAAAAGGGGGAAACCTTTCGTCCCACTGTCTATCTTGGAAATTGCCTGGGTAACTATCACATTGATGGAATGGATCTGGCACCATTCCACAAAATGAAATTCACAAATTAAAATTAACCTTCAAAAAAGTTACCAGTTGCTGCTGGTATTTAGGAGGAAAGCATTCCAGCATCCCAATGTTCTTGTATGCTATAATACTTCAAGTAATTTGGACATTTCAGGGAATATGGACACCCATTTTATAACTGCTTTTATTCACAAGAATTTAAAATTTCTTCAGTACAGATTGGAACTTTAATTTAGGGCAACAGATTGTATCTTACAAACAAAAACACAGTCAAAAGGCGTGCAACACTTGGACCTACCCTGTCTACCTATGGTTCATCAGATATTTATCTGTAAAGCCCAAAGACCAAACTTTAAAAACTATGCTACATTATCTTTTGTTTCCTTTTGCAATGTTGGTTGCACAAGCATGAAAGTGCAAACAGCATGATGCTTCCTTATCAGTGACCCACCTCCATCAAGATTTATTCAGAGGTCAGAAGCAGATTACCCAGAATCACCATAGACTAATTTCACAGATACTGGATTATCCTACTGTATTATCCTATCAGTAAGCCTGCTGGGAGAACAATCTGGAGAGAGAGCAAAAGCCTTTGTTTACATACACACTCTTTCACTAATAAGGTAATAAACTAATATGTCTCAAAATAGCTTGCTATGACTATACCTATGCACATACACATGTATACACACACCTATCATACACAGGGCCTTAAGCCTAGAACCAGACAGAACCTGCTGGTGGAAACTGCTAATAAGAGAGGCTCAGAAAATCAGGTCTATGTGCCAGTTTATGGCTTCAGCTTCTCCAAGCATTTTCTGCCCAAGTGTTAAAACTCAAAAAACTGTGGTCTACTGACCGTAGCTAACTTGGAGTCTCTGACTCACACTTTGGCCATGGAGCAAAGTGCAGTTTTCACTGTTGGGTCATTAGTTTGGCCTAAGGCAAGGAACCAACTAACTCTAGGAGAAATGTTTCACCTTTCGGTCTCTGGCTTGCATCCAGTACAGGTCACTAGTTCCTGAATGTCATAACCATCAGACAGTTGTTTACAGTCTGATGCAAACTTAATTTGCCAACTTACCAGTTTCACTACATACTGCAGGAGCTACATCATCAATGACCTTCACAACACCTTTAGAAATTCAGGAAAGGACAAAATGGGAGCCTGAGTTTCCATGCTGATTGATTGGATGTGGAGTCTCCAGATCAAAGCTGCAATACAATGATAAGCCAGTAGAACAGCTTATGTCACCACTGCTTGTGTTTGATAGCCCAAGGACAAGAGGAAAGAGACTATGGTTTGCAGAGAGCTCAGCTTAGTGCCTTACAGTAACCCTAAAATCTATTAAAAAGTACAGTCTGTTTTTAGCAAATATTTTCCTAACTACAGATGCAAGTAGAAGGCACAGTTGTTTGTGTCAATACTCTGAAAGAACGAAAATTCTTTTCATCTAGCCTATATTAGGTGCTAGGAAAATGACCATGAGGAAGGACTTAAAACACTCTCTTTAAACACACCTTGGTTACATCTGGTTAGTTACAGTAAGTTCATCACTGACGTTACACCCAGTTACTTTTTCAAGGAATGTCAACATTTGAGGGCTATAACTTACTGGCAGTTTAATGTTATCCTGGGATTAATATGAGAGGAGAGAAGTGGGCTGTGAGTTACGAGGGGATGTGTACTGCAAGAGATTTGGCAGGCCAGGGCTCTTATGAGGCCAAAATTTGGGATGTCCTAGGTCTGTATGTATGCTATTAATCACTTGCTGGGGCTTACCAACAAAAGTAGTTTTTCCATTAAAAAATTCATTGCTCATTTCAAGTGGAACAGAATTATCCAGAATTATCCTATCTGCAGAGTTCAGATTTTGGGGAAAAAACCCCCGCAGAGTTTCTTCAAGTTCCCTTCAAAACATTGTAAAATCAGAGAGAGGGCTCCAGAAGACAAAATAATTTTCTACTCCTGCCTTCAAGCAGCACTTTTCCATTTCAGAATTTGTTAAGTATTTACTAACCTAAGCTGGCAGAAAAGATAATCTTCAAACCATCAGCACATTTAAGAGCAGTAAAGTAAGTAGATTTATAATTAGGGAATTATCTATTAGGAGAATAAGATCCCTGTATTTTAAAAGAGTCCCCAGTTAATAGATCAAGTACATATTAGAGATTCATCAAAATGTGTAACCCTATGTATAAATTAATAAAGAGGTATAATAAATACATCATAAAAAAGAAGAGTATATATAGAAAATGACAGTAATAAAGAAAATTACAGAACAGAGAAAAATGTAGTATCATAGGCTCTCAGAATATTTCCAGCTGGAAGGGACCTAGGGGTTCTCTTGTCCTACCTCCTGCCCAAAGATGGACATCCAGATTTTGAAAATCATTGATAACACATACTGGACAACTGCTCTGGGCAATCTGTTGTGTTCAGAATGTAGATGAAAAGAAAGAAACAGGCAGTTAGAAAAATGCAGAAGAAAACATAAAGGAACCTCAAAGTGATACTAAGAACTATCATAGAAAGAAAATGAAAGGATAAGGGAAGAAAATACAGTTCTTTGAAAAGTAAGAAAAAAAGTACAGGAAAATATTTTTTTGTACTTCAATTTATCCAGAAGCCTGAAGTGAAGGGTCTAATATTTTAAGCCTTGATTTGTAAAATAAAACAACAACCTAAAACTGAAACAAATTAGAAAACCTTTATTCCCTTCAAGCCATCTCAGACTCCAGAAGCTGAGGTAGCCCAGATCATCAGCTACTTTCAAACAGGTAGGCTACAGCGATCCTGCTGAGCAACACTTGACACATTTCTGCTAAAATTTTGAGGATAAACAATGAATTTGGCATGTTGAACTTCGTAGTTCCATCAGAAAAGAAGGTGATTGTGAGACCTCCAACACATCTGCCATATGGCTGTTTTAATGTTACCCTTTGCAAGGAATTGGGAAATGGCAGAAAAGCATGGCAGGGCCATTTTTAGGCACTAGTGAATTAAGAAATTTGGATGAACATCTAAAGTTTTGCTTTCTGTTCTATTTGGTTTTCCATGACAATTTTGATTGCATAACCTGCAAACAGAGGACATCTCTAAAACCATTAGAAACAGGGAAGAGGAGGGATACTCTACTAATATCAACTCTGCTGCCACTACATGGACAAGTGAGACAAAGATAAAAATGGATGAACAGAACTACCATCATTTGGTTTATTAGGTAATAGAAACAGGATGCTCAGACACTGAAAACACAGATCTCTGGACTGCCAAGTTTATACTGGCCACCACCAGTGAGGGCACCACATAATTCTCCAGGTTCAAGGGGTAAAAACTATTTTTCCTTTCAGATTCTCCTGCCTTTTTTTACTGACATGGGTTGGTATCACTAGGTCTTGATGTGTTGATTTAATGTTTGAAAGACCTGTGTGTCAACAAGAGTATGACTGTCTCACTGATTGAATATAGAATTGTGTTCCTGGAGATAGAGATAAGTCTGCAAAGGCAGCAGAAGCAGCCAACGAGACA
Source organism: Xenops minutus (assembly GCA_035221455.1). Lineage (NCBI taxonomy): Eukaryota > Metazoa > Chordata > Aves > Passeriformes > Furnariidae > Xenops > Xenops minutus. The sequence goes on from JAWWEE010000158.1 coordinate 29,584,468, forward strand.
AACAAGAGGCTTTCTCCTGAGGTTTACTATGAGGGAGTATGCCATGTAATGTTTTGATCATCACTGTGCTCACTCCAGCACAGGCAGCACACTGAGGTAACATTAAAACCTATGCCTGTCCTCTTCAGTTTAAGACAATAATACCAAAGGTAACAAGATCATTTCAGCATTCAAAGTAGGTGATGACAGGAAGCCACATCTGAGCATCTGCACTAAGAAAACCCCACAGAGCTTCAAGTGTCCATGACGCAGTCTTTTCCAATTGAGTATAAAATAGGACATGTCACCTCACCCAATACCCTGGGCCACAATGTTTTGAAGGTAGCAAAGGAGGAAACCACACTGCAAAGAGGAAACGACAAATGAAGCTTTAAAAAGTTTGCAGGTTTAAACCAACTTTATCATAACCAGAAACAGCTATTAAATTCTGAAGCAATAACACATGATTAGCAATTAAACTGCTGAAACTGGGCAGCAATCTCAAACATTTTCAATGGCACCATTGACTGTAGGATTTGCCAACCACTGTATGCAAGGCAACCACGAGCACGGAATTGTTTATCAGAGCAATTAGAATATGGCATGCCACTACCACAGGTACCTGTGCAAAATGCAAGGCAAACACCACTTCATATGGAACTAAGAAGGAGGGCCAACTGGTAAACAGTTTTATTTCTGTTTTATTCTTTACTGGGTTAGCATAAGTAAAACCTTGCAAAACAACATTTTTTGGTTGGGAGGGTGCAAGAATGGTGACCAAAAAAAAAAAAGTAACACCCAGACAATAACCCAGACATTATTTTGTGTAGCATGTCTCTAGTTCTTATCAAGAACCTGTGCATTGTATCTTTTCTTGTGTTCAAGATTTTTATTTTACCAGCAAAAGCATATCCCCCCAGATTATGTTGCTACTGATAAAACACTTGTTTTCAATGAAGCCATAGTTGTCACAAAAACTTTCAGCACCATCAAAATAAGTACTTTATCATGTTGAAGTTTGCTGAAAATTCAGTTTTACAGACATAGCAAGTTGTAATAATTTTTTTTTTAAAAAAATGCATTTGATTCAAAACTGCATTACACCAAAGTGCAGGTTTCTTTCAACTACCTCAAAAAGAAGAATCACCAAATCCTGGGCTGAAGCTATAATAAACTCAAAATTGCTGTATGTTGCATGGGCAGAGCTACCCTGCCCTATTACATGCCACTTCAGCTTGCTCACAATTACTATTTAGCCTGCTGGACCCAAATATCTTGTTAGAAAAAGAGAGGAAAACAAGTTATCTCTACATAAGGAAAATCCCTAGCCCATTAAAGTGAGTTTTCCAAGTCCTTTACGCTGCCAGAATGGCATTAAGCTGGTAAGAGTCCCCTCTCACACATAGGATCTTATCCAGACAAAAGCAGCTTCATTTTAACAGAAGGCAGGTTCATCTCAGGATATATCTACACTGTGCATGGTAAATACTAGAAAGATTAGCTGACCTCTCTGCCTCTGTGACTCATCTGCTGCTGGAGCCCTCTGGATCACAACAGCTCATTTCATGCTAGCTCACATGACCATCACAGCAGTGACTAAGAAGCAGATGCATCCTCAGGAAAAGGAGAACTGGGCAGTTTCTGACCATAAGCCCTCAGAATAAATTCTAGGGCCATTAAGGACTTGATATGTTGATTCCATGCTGTTTGGAGTTACCTCAGACTAACCTGGAGGAAAATAACGTGACCAGTCTTTGCTAGTTTGCAAAATTCTGGTGAACAGTCACCAGAACAAAGTAAAGGCTCCAAGGATCATGAGGTTTTTGCCATTGAACCTGAATCCACCATGGACTTTTCCTCTTGAGATTCAGATTTGGTCACTGACAGGCACTACATTAGCTTGAAGGCACTAAACTTCATTCCTATGGAACATTAACAAGAAAACAGACTTCTAAAGCTTAAAACCCCCTGCAGGTCCATCTCTTAGACACTTGTCCTTCAGCAGCTAGCAGTTTTCAGTCGATAACATAACTCTCAAACATGACAGCCACTGTTTCAAGTCTTAAAACAGAACATCAGCATTATCAGTTTGAAGTTAAAACAGAGGGAACAGCAAGGAAAAAGGGAGTTGGGTGAGACTTCTAAAAGATCATTCATCAGCAGATGCTGAGGATGACTAGAGCCAGGAATTTGGTACTTGGGGCATATGCTTACTGCAGCTGAGATGTGACTGTAGGCCAAGGGCAGGCAAAACGTCTTATTTCGTAGCATAAACAACAGTAAATGAAAGACATGGCAGCTCAGGCTTGAGCACAAATGAGCTTGCCAGGTCCTATCAGCAGGGATTTGAGCGGTTACCCTGCTGAAATGCATACAGTTGTTTCTTGTAATCAAGCATTACCTGAGCTCAGCAACCACAAGTCAGGCAACGGGCATTACACATTACTAGTAACCCCTCCTACTGATATTTGGAAGCGGTCTGTATTGCCTGACTTACATAAAGACACACAAGAGAAAACATTTTATATTTTTGTTTAAGAAGCAAGTCCCCATTAGTGAATAATTTAGCACAACAGTGTTAGACATCTGAAAGAGTTGGTGTTGATCTCCCTGTAGCTCCCCTGTAAATGCATCATTGTTCTGTTCCACACTCCTTTGCTCTGGTGAGAACAACCCTGCTCTGGGTGTGGCTTGATGACCAGCCATTAGCTAAGATTCTTCTGCCTTCACAATGGCTTTCAGCACTACTGGATCGTGTTTAATTTCCTATAAAACTTCTCTAGCTGGTGCACATCAGAACCACCCTACGTAATGAACAAATATGCAGCAAGCAAATACCATTGAGGACTTGCTTCAAAATCTCAATGAAAACACCACTCCAGATGCAGGCCAAGAGATATTTGAGGCACAGAATGAATCTTTCTGGAGGGATCTGGTAGAACAAGGTAATTTATGTTCCTCTAATTTCAGTGTACTTGAAAAAATATAGGAACTTCTATACAGTATACATTCCCAGAATGTCCTAGAGCCAAAAGCCTCAATCTCTTGACACAGAATTCTGCTTACAGTTCTTCCTTAGACCCAGATGACAGAACCCAGCCTTCTCTTTCACTATGCAAAACCAACCAACAATGAAATTCAACAAGTCAAAAAGCCACCGTTTAAAAAAAGGAATAAAAATGAAAAGATAAGCAAGGGATGCAAAAAACTGGATGAAATCAGATATTTTAAAAACTTGCAAATTTATTTGTGTTTAAGACATCAAGTTTTTTCCCCCATTCCTTCAAAGCTACAGGATGATAGCTGTTGAAGCTTGAAATTGTAGTTCCATACCCATTTGCTTTGAAATTAAACAAATGATCTCAGTTTTTGCAGTGCTTTTTGACCCCAGGGAAACTATGCCATTAAGAGAGTGCCAGAAACAGATTTAATTGATGCATGTCCCAGGAACAGCTCAAAAGCGGGCAGACATACCACATATAGATTTCAAGGAAATTACTGAAAAGCCACAGAGCTTCAACAGAATGTGATATGTGAAACACAGCATATGAAAGACTCAGTATCAAAAGGGTAAATTCAGTTCAGAATATATTAATCTGATTACCTAAGAAGTACCATGAATTGGATATGCTTCTTTGTGTACCAAATCCAACCTGGACAGATGGAGGAGACTTTATGCTCCATTTTCTGACATGTAATTAGTGTTTAAGGGACGATCAAGTTCCAGACACAGTTTCAAAGAATTTTTTCATTCAGGAGTGGCATCTACAGTAAACAGTCTATAACATAAGATTTTCTGATTATTTTTGTGAGTGGCTTACACACTCCATAACTTGACTTTGCTGTTCTCATTTTCAGTGTAATGTTTTCTATGCACCTGCCTGACAGAAAACCAGTCCAGCAACCTCCTTAAACAAAGCACTTCACACAGAGCTCTGAAACAAGACTTGTGCTGATTGAATTCTGGGCTAGTTTTATGCAATGCAGGGGTTTATCTAAATGATACAGGATTTTAATATTTTTCTGCACCACATCCTCCTCTCTCCTTCATGTCATCATTGACAATTTCCAGGATCTACTGACAGAAAAGTAAGTAAAAATAAATTATCTGTTGCAGGCTCCTCCTCTTGTTCGATTTATGCAACAGTGCCACTGTCAGATTTCCATGACGCTAAATTATGAAATCAATGGCCCTGGACTATCAGTTAGCTATTAAAATGTTACTACTTTACATTATGGTAACAAATGCTTTAAAAAAAACAAATTTGAAATCTATTTTCATTTTCGTTTATAAACTCCATTTAAAATTGCAGCAAAACAAAGCTTAAGAATCAGATCTCTAATTAGAACATCTCTAACTTAGTATTTTAAGTTGAAAAAGACTGTTTGCATGCCTTATCTAGGACCCTAGTCTTTGCAGACCACACCCGCAATCACACAAGGCCACCTTCTGTTTATTTCTCCATCAGCATCCCACATCTGTAGCACTGTGCTCACATGTACATGTATATGAATAACAGGATTAGTTTTACAAAATATAAGGGAAGGCTTAGCCCACCTCCGCTAGTACTGGCCTATATAGCTTTTAATTACGCTCAACATAACTTTCCATTTTTTCAGCAGAGAGAAATACACATCAATGCCTTCCCTAAGGCAAGGAGTATTCAGGAAGAACCATTTTGGAAAGGGTGGCTTGGGGCAGAAGTTGCAGCTGGTACGTATCCAGCAGTCATGGCCGAATCAGCCTCGCCATGAGGGCGCCGGGGCTCGCTGCCAGCCAGCTGACGGAGAAGTAAGACGAAGAGGCAAGTCCATGAAGAAAGACTGCGGCAGCGTGGGAGGACGATGACCTTTTGATCCCCGAGGTATTCCTGATGTACCAAAGTGACATGTCAGCCCTAATAAGCTGCACTCTCGAACTAGTAGCAGGAGCCTACAAATTACTGTGAGATCTGAAGGCATTTGTTGTGATGATCCTGGCCTGGATGGGGCATATCAGTGCTCCCCCAGCAGGACTATCTGACAGTCCAGCCCAACAATTCCCAACCCGGGGGTTGTAACCTCCAGCAGGGTCACAGCCGCACAGAGTGGGGTCACAAGCCTGACAGAGGTGTGATTGTTTATGTTAGTATTTAGGGTCGCAAGCTCAGCTGGGGTGAGTTCAGCACCAGAAACAGGGGCAAAAACACAAACCATTTGGGAGCAGCTGGTCTAACAGATTTCACGCTCAGAAACAACTTCCGGATATTCAGCTGAAACATGCCCAAGCTACTGCCTTACATATCCATGTGCCAGCCTGAAACAACAACTCCCTTGCCAGGTATCAGAGTGGCTCAAATTACTCCCAAAGAACCATGGCTGCTTACCCAGTAGTAGCATCTGTTTTGCCTTTTCCTGACAAATTTTCCATTGTTAACACTGCAGCTATTCATACTTGAGCCATTGTCTTTTCCACCCTTCCTGGCACTAGTTAAGCACTAGCTCATGCAGGAATCTTCTGTAGACTGTGGCTTGCCTCTGAGACTGGAGCAACAGCAGGACATTTTAGGAGAGTAGAAATTAATATAAACATACCTTTCCTTTAGTTAAGCTCCAGGCATCTTCTCTTTCTATCATTTTTTCACCTTTCTTTCTGCACTGCACTATGACCACTTGCGTTGCTCTTCTCTGAATGCTCCTTTATTTTACTTTTTAGCATAACTGATATTATGAGAAGACTAGCAGAATCCAGATTAGATTAATTTTGTCCATGTGAAGCTGCTCATACTCGAGCTCCCTCGAGTTTTAGTTAAATTCAGAGATAATACACCAACCATATATTGTCTTTTATTATCATGTTATGTTTGGGGTTGAATGTAATATTTTAGGAATAGACTGCCACTGGGAGGAAGTTCATTCACATTTCATTCACATGCCAGAGCACCCAGCTTCAACCTCCAAAAAAGGCTAGGAGGTTATAAAACTTCCATAATTTAAGACAATAAATCATTATTACAATAATAAAGCAGGAAATAGACACAAATTAAGCAGAAACACCAATGTGCTCTTTTTACGATTAAGGGGAATCATCAATCATAGAGGCTGCCTGAGATTAACAAGGAACCATTTTTTCAAACATCCTGCAGTAAATCCAGAGGAAACCCAGCTGGAACTGCAGATAGAACATAGGTAACAGACTCTAAAAGTATCCTCTGTTCCTTCACCCTTGCCTTCTCTTTTGGCATAACACTTGCACTTAGGGTCACTCTTAACCAGTTCAGGTTCTGCAGGTGAGCCATATGCTTCATGTAATGCCACAAGCCAAATATAATTCCCATAGTGATGTCTTCCTATAAATCGAAATCCTTCTATTCCTCCCGGTTCCACCAGAAGAAAGATCCATTGCTGGTACTATAAAACTCCAGAAGAAATGGGACTGAATGTTACTGAATGAAGAATATTCATTTAATAGTTTTTCCTCAACCTCTGTACAGATTTAAGATAATCCACAGTGAGTTAAGACAGAATTTAACTGGCCATTATGCACAGGGACAAGAGGTGTTCAGCTTTTTCCTACCCTTGAGTTAATTTTTTTTACAATGTCATTTGAAAAATAAGTTTGTTTGGAGCAGCTGCACCAACACTGGTGTGCAATGTACGACTGCAGAAGGAACTTAGAGCCAAACCCTTTATCATTTTTCTGATTCAAACCACTGATTTGCAGGACCACAGAAAAAGTTCTATATTCACCCACACTGAAATATGAGTTAATCTTATTTTTAAACATTTTTAGGGCATAAGGAAATGGCCAACTGCAATCTTATTACAATGCTTTACAGCTATATGCCATCAACTGAAACTTGGTGACTGACCCATGTACGCTCCAAGCTTGTTGCCATTACAGGAACACAGGGATAAACTGGTGTGTGCAGCAGGATTCATGGAAACCCATTCTATTTTGCATTAGAAGCTGTAACACGTACTTGGTCACACTTCTCAGCTGAGGTAAGTTACTTAGCAGCTGAGAGGTGGTAAATCCTAACCACTCAACTATGACTGTAATCATTTCTGTTATCGTGCTTCTGATTATATAGATGAGTGATTCCCAGTAAATGTACCTGAAGGCTTTTTGGATTACAAATTGTTGATTAATGACTGTAAGTCATATCACGTCTTCAGAAAGAAACCACAACAAAGCCATAAAACTTCGTATTCTCTCATCAGGGCAATTAGGAAATGATGAATGGAAATTCTCTTAAACTGATATATAGAGGTCTTTGAATGCTCCTGCTGACAGTTTTCAACCTTTCTGTAATCTAGATCAAGTGATTATGCATATGTCATTCAGCTTGAAACTTCTATAGACACATACAGTCTCTGTAACACTGTTTTCCTGAGAGATTTATATTTTGATTAAAAAGCCGTTAAACTTTGGCTGGATGTTATTATGTCACTACTTCCCACTTAGTGAAATATAGCATCAAAATCAGTACAGGCTACCATGACCACAGTTATTGTGAAATCTAACTGCTCCATATAGCACCACAACCCTGCCTCATGCAGAAACTATCACTGTATCATTTCCCCTACTGGTTATTACCACTTGTTCCAGGTCCTGCAATGAGGGTGTAATTCCTTGTGACATTCTCAACAACCAAAAGGGCTTTTTTCTTCCCACTGAAGCACTGGGGGGCAGATTCTACTGTTAAGAGGGTGGAGTTAGAAGAAACACAAACACAAGTGCAAGCACAAGAATGAAATTGTATTTTGAGGAGACACATTTTTCCCTCCAACATGCATTAATGAGTTTTATCAAGGTTGCTCCTTTTTTTTCGGTGCCCACTTGTCCTGAAGTAGATGTACTATGCTGACTTCCAGCAGGATAAGGAAAATGAGCTCCTTTCTCACCTTTGAGAGTATGTGGGCCTAACACTCTAATGAAAGGTCTGAAGCATGCGAAATAATTCAAAGACAAAACAGACTGAAAGAATAAAAGGCTTCCCACAGCACTGTTAGCTGGTGAAGAGGATTACAGGGTCTATGCTGGAACAGCTTCTTAAAAGACAGCTGAGAAATGAATTCCAGCAACAAAATAAAAAAATAGAAGGAAACAATTCCAGCTGTTCCATTACTGAGCTCACGTGAAGGAGAACCAGTGAGTTAAGTAACTCTATCAACACCGACTCTGAAGTCAGAGATGCCCAAGGCTCAGACCTTGAGGCAGAATCCTGTGGCTCACAGAGCTCTCCTATGCCATCACAGGAGGGTAGCTGGCATTGGGCCTGAGTAGCAACCAAACCATCAGGTGAGAAGTAGTAATTCATATCAAAGCAAACACAAGCAAGTCTCACTACACTTCTCTGCGTCATTATGACTGTAGAAGGCAAAAGTTATACTGCAGCACCTGCCCATCTCCATAAGCCACAAACCAAGAAAAGAACTCCATTAGAGAATCACAGAATGGGTAAGGCTGGAAGAGACCACAATGGGTCATCTGGTCCAACGTCCCTGCACAAGCAAGGTCATCCTAGAGCACATTGCACAGGATTGCAGCCAGACAGTTCTTGAATGTCTCCAGTGAGAGAGACCCGTCTGGGCAATCTGTTCCAGTGTGTGGTCCCCTGCACAGTAGAGAAGTTCTTCCTTCATGTTCAGGTGGAACTTCCTGTGCATCAGTTTCTACCCACTGCCTCTTGTCCTACTGCTTGGCACCACTGAGAGGAGCCTGGATCCATCCTCTTGACACCCTCCCTTCAGATACTTATAGACAGTGAAAAGGTTCACTCGTCAGTTTTTCAGGCATGTGCTTTAGTCTTTAGGGCTCACACCTGCATGCTAGTCTCAGTTGGGAAATTTATTATTCAGTATGCACAGACACGGCCTAATTGTTGGAATTCATCTTCTAAATAATCTGGCAATACCATCAGTGTTATTTGTCCTCATGCCTTTTGGCACATTTAAAATTCATTAAGCTTCACAGGATCCACGTAAAGGGTCACAGTCGAAAGACCTTTCTTGTACCATGCCACATGGTTCTTGAGTTTCAACATACCCAGTAACCTCCGTACAGATTATATAATCGGAACAAAATAGAAGGGTTTTAGTAGCTATTCCCAAATAATCGGGTCTCAGAAAGTCAGAGTGGACTTATATTAAAATTATAGGATATTAATTTATGAATTGTCCTATTAAAAAAAAAATTCTAATTAACTAACAATACTGCTTCAATGATTCTGCTTCAATGATCCAAGACAAACTATCTTCTCTTTCAAGCAAAATTGTGTAAACCAGTCTGTAATCAGCTTACAGAGCATTCAGCTAAAATACTAAAGCCCTAAAAAAAGCCAGTGTTATGATACTCTCCAATGCATTTAAATTCACATCATGCTGGAGCACTTCACTAGGATGTGCGTTATACTGCATCAGCTTTAAAACTACAAGGAGAAAGTGTTTTAGAAACTTGTTTAACAGCTGCTTGATCTGTAAGCTCACAGTTCCTGCAAAACAGGTATGTTTATGTTCTCACAGAATATTCTTTTTCTTTTTAATTAAGTCACCTGCAGGTCCAACCCTAAGCATTAAGTGTACACATAAATCAATAAATAAACAAACCAAAACCAATCAACAGCCTCTGATCTCTGGGGGCTCCTCAGTGCACTTGGTAAGTCCTCCAGTGTTTTCACTCCATTTGACACCAGGACTGAAAAAAAGGGAATTTAAAGAGAGAGAAGTAATAAACTACAGAACTGATCTTACTCTGAGGTGAAGAGAAGGTCGACTCATTAATTTCCCCATAGAAATATCCTGAAATATAATGAAAGGAAAAAAAAGTTGCAGAATAAGAATATAGCCCCAGATTTTAAAAAATGGTAAACTGAGGCTTGAAGAATAAAACAATTTAACCACAATCTGAGAAGAAATCAAGGGCAAAGCAAGGAAGAGAAGCCAAAGATTTCAGCCTCAAATCTTCTGCTCATAACCTAAAGTAGAAAAATCCTGTGAGTGGGAGATATTATAGTAGCTTAGTTTTCTCAAGTCGCCACAACATGAAAACCTACTTCTGCTCAATAGCTTAAAAGAATTCAAGATCAGAGCAACAAAGTTGAAAAGGTCAGCCTAAACTCATTGCTCACACTGTGCACTAAAAATATACAATGCTATGACAAACTGCTTGATGAGCACAAATGGCAGAAGACTGAACACTGGCCTCCCCAGAGTTAGCACAAGTTTACAGACAATTTTAAACATAAAATATTTCTGACTTTTTCAAACAAATACTTGAAAGTACTAGCTGAGACTGAAGAAGCCTAAGACAGCATTCTTTTTTTGCTTGACACTTTGTGCATGCGGAGGCGGATACTGTTCTCGTTCATACCAACATGCCCCTGAGCTTTTTCCAAGAAAGACGGAGTTTGGCTTTGATGTCTGTGAGAGGAAGTTCGAGCTTGCAGCTGGCAGATATATTAATAGGATAGGCACTGGTGGACTAGAAGGGACCTCAAGTAGGTTATACTGTCCTATCTCTTTGCAGCACACAAATGAAACACACAAATCTCCCCGTCCAGCTAGTGCTCTAACACACAGGCTTAGAATTAATTTCTAAAGACTTTTTACATTAGGTAAAATTTAGTAATTTGACCTTTGCAAAAATAACAAAAATAGTACAGTCACTGCCACAGAAAACTTGTTTAAAAACCTCCATTAACAGTCATGCAAAATATTTTGCTATGTACATTTACATTTCATTTCTACTGTTCACTTAGCCTAATGCAGCTTGAATCTAATTTTTTAATTATTAAAGAAATTATTTAACTGGGTAAGAGCTACTTTTTATGTTTGAATAAAAAAGCATTAGTTCATGTGATAGTACTGGGCTTTTCTTGATGGCTTAGGATTTTTATATATTTGTAGATTTTTATGTTTTATATATTTGTAGATTTTTATATAGCTGTATAGTTTCTCATGCTCGAGGTAGCAGATAGCAGTTTCTCACAGTTTGTGCCACACTCCTGAATTTCTGTTTAACAAGGACAAGATTGCAGCAAGAACATTGTGTTTGGGACACATGCACCTGGACCAGAATAATGAGACAAAACAAGATAGAAGGCCCAGGACCCTTGGAGGTGCTCCAATGGGGCAGTTCTGAGGGTGGTACAGGGGCAAAAGGTTCTCAGGTTGGATAAACCCACTAGATACGATAATTAAGTAGTGTTATTAAATTGTAAGAACCCTACACTGTGCATGTGTACCTAAACACTTTATGCACCTGAAAGCTTTCCCTAAAGAACTGCTCTCTACTTTACCTATACTAATATAGTCTTGAAAGTTTTTTCCCTTCATTTTAGGCAACAGTCTGATGACCTCTGCAATCTAAAACAACTTTAAGGTTTCTCAAACTGGAAACTGTCTCTGACTGCAGAGGGGCTATTCCATAAAGCAAGGATGAACATGAAACAGCAGTGTTCACAATCATCCTTCAGTCTATTTGCTCTGATGAGGGTTTGAGACATGGCTATGCAAGAACGGTGCAGTTACAAGTAGAAACTGAGTTTGCTTCCCAGGGAAGAAGTGACAGCCTTACGTGTCTAAGAATTTTAAAGCTCAAGAAAAACACTATTAGTCTTAACTCCTTCAGATTATAATCTGGCAAGTATATAAAGGCCAAATGAATGCAAGGGCTCAGACCATGGGTAGAGAAACTTTTGTATTTTATTCATTGCTTTAATGTGTAACAAACTAAGCATTTTTTGTTTGTTTGTCTTGATGCAGATGTATGCACAGATGTGGGAATTTAGCTGGACATAACCATTTCCTACAGAAATACCAAGAAACAGTTCATGAATTCTTACATTGCTACATAAGTAGTGGGATTTTACAGCCAGCACTGCTTTTATAAAGTCATTAATGTTCTCACAAAAATCTAACATTTTAGTACACAAGCTTTCATGCACGATATTACAATTTTACAGACGACAACCTTTGAGCCTGAAACAGCTTGACAATGTCCTTTCAGCTTGTTCATCAAATTAGCTTTCTGTCACACATCAGATGAACAGCTTCCTTGGTTTCTTGCCTAATCTAACACATAATCCAAGCAATTCCCTTCTCAAGCACCGTGAGAAGCAAAACCAAAAGACACTGTAACATTCTGCTTCTTTCTAATAGTACATTCAGTTTGAAATTTTCACTTCTGCCTCTATCTAAGAAATATTACCCTTTTAGCAAACCATTTACAGTAACGGGACTCTGATTTCAGATAGGAGTAAAACAACATCATAGACATACACAAACCAAGCAGTCTGAGTTGCTTACAGGACTAATAATGTGTTATGGGTCCTTTCACAGCTAGGTCACTGGTTCAAATTCAGCTTTAGCTGGTGATGAGTGACAAGGAACAATGAGGTAAGAACGCAGTCACAAATCTGGCCTCTTATCCCTGACTCTGCAACGTATCCTCTTTGTGCACTTGGGCTACTCACCTAACTATTTCTTTTGGCAAATTCTACAGACATAAAAGAGTAGTAAGTATTATAAATGTCATATTAACTCTAGAAGACTAATTAATTTAGGATTCTGAAAGTAAGAAATATTATCAGAAGATTAACGTATTGCCACTGTCGGGCTGTTCAATAGCTAACATGGAATAGATTAAAAGGGGACACTTTCTCAAGACAGGTCAACACCTTGATGTCAAAAAAATCCACTAAAACACACTGGCCACACCTGTATCAGCCCTACATATCTTGATAAATTTGAATTACTAAAGGAGCCAAGACTGCTGCTGACTGTACTGTTCTTGTCCTGTGGCAAAACAAAGGTTTCCATTTTCAACAAGTGTGATGCTGGCATTTTACCCCTTCAGATCCTTAATTAAAAACAAAGTTTGACATGAACAGGAGAATACAACTCACACAGAGTGAGAAATAATGGTGGTAGTTTAGACACAACATGATAGCTTCATTAATAACCTGCAACTGCTACAAAAATCGTTATACCATCTCTTGCATAGTCCTGATTTCAGAATACTATTGAACTATGGTTCTCACACAGCACTGAGAATCTTTCATATTTGCTGGGAAATTTAGAAAGATTACAACTATTCCATGTTTTTTTCAAAGTATCTTCAAATATTTTAACCACAGGACAAAAGTATGTTTTACTGAGAAGATATTTTGTTATTACTTCCACTTCAGAGTCAGTATGCCTTTCGTTTCAGAGGAAGCTCATACATAGCAACTCTAAAGGACAAGGAAAAGCACAAGTGCTGTGATCCAGAGCATTAATGAGACAATGCACAGCAAGTTTGTGCCAAGAAATCATAAAGGTGAAAAATTATGCCTTCCCCCTCCAAGTCTAGTTACTAAATTTCAACTCTTTCTGACAGAGGCAGGGAGTGATATTCAAGCAATGAACTTCAGAGATACTGTGGCAATGGACAGAGCCAAGAAAAGCCACAAGCACAATTCCAAAATTATTTAATGGGCCATGCTTTGCCAAGCTCATATTGACAAAATTATGAAGTAAACACATCAATCAGTGTTAAGGCATTGCACTGAAGCTATGTGCTACTCTTTGACATTCTGTTTAATCTATCTTCAACCTCTTGCTCTTGTCCACTGAAATCAATTGCAGAAATAATGTCAGGTTCAAGAACTTCTAGTTGTTCTTTTTGCCACCAAGCTGTACTTCTCTTAAGTCAGACAAAGTTGAGAGGTCTTGTGATCAACCAGAACACAGATAAGCTGACCAGAATCATCAGAAAATGCCACAAGAATAGAAAGAGTTGAAATACGCATGTTATACAAAGTGGAAAGTCCACATGCAATTACCATGCCTTTGCAGGAAAGATGAGCATTGCTTTATGTCATACATTTGGGTCTATGCATGAACTGAACTCTAAATAACAAACTTTTTTGCATTTGTCCCTGACTGAGGGTACTCTGACTATTCTTTGCAAGGGGGGAGCTGAAATTATTATATTACTTTGCAAACCTTATTTAGAGTTATCTTTTCTTCTTAACACACTAAGTCCTCGCTATTACCCCAAAATGCTTGTCTCTAATTCTGTGCAGAAAAAAGAAATGTGAAGATGTAGTGTATGGCATCACAAAAAACCTCACATTAGATTCACACAACAGCCTCCAGAAGATGTCAGATCCTTTTAGCTAGTCCGCACACTTTCTTTTTATTTATAAATGGATTTTCAGAGAAACTAAAAAACAATTTTGTTTCCAGACTGTTTTAGGTTAGACTTGCTAATTCTACTCTCTCAGACCCCTGTATCTCAACAGGAGACTGCAAATTACAGTGTGGAGTTGTGTCAGTGTAGAGTTTCAGTTCTGATAGAAGGGATCTCTTACCTTCAGACAGGGACAAATCATCAGCTGGAGACACCAGGTCTGCCTGGATCGCAGGGCCATTGCTCAGCAATGTGGTAATCTGATTCGTCAAGATAACCTGCAAACAGACAAGGAGAGGGGGGAAGGGAAATTAATTTTTATAGCCACTGGAAGGCAGAGAGAAGCCCATGACTGGAATTCTCCAGGAGTAGAATCCAGGCAACCTTCAGCAAATTCAACACTCAGACCATTTTGAATTATCTGCAGAAACTGAAAGAGATAATTGCAAGAAGTGGAGGAAAAGGGATATTGTTAAAAAGATTAAATACTAGATAACAATATGTTGACACATATAGCCATCTGAAAAGAGAGTACTGTTCTGAAGAGCTTCATTCATCTTCCACGAACAATTTGATGTTTCTTACACAAAACCACCATTTTCTTCATAGGCAATTAGGAATTCTGTTTTCCTAGTAATTTCCACACAACTTACACACTTCCTTCCTTTGGCTGAAACACAATGGTATGGAGAAAGGTGCTGTAGGCATCCACCCACATTGATCTGAAGCAAAAACATACTTAATGTCACAGGGCTATCTCTACACGAGAGGATTTCTGAGTGTTTTTCAGGATCACACGATTCTGATAAACAACAGACTGCAGTACTCACACAGTGGTCTCCTCTGACAGCATGAGCAATGGTCATGCTTGCAAGAAATAAACAGTTCCTTGCACCCTTAAACACATATTGTTTTCTAGTAACAGAAGGCATTAAGGCAAACACTGAGAACACCACAGAGAGAAGAGCATAGGTATAATCACAATTACCCCATAATGCTTTGGATCTCTAAGCAGCTTTCCACAATAACAGCTGGCATCCACTTTGTGACTGACAAAAACTTCAGAAATTACCTTTTTTTTTTAAAAAAAAACAACTTGAGTTTTTAAAACTCTCTTGGAATTAATGACATCTTCAGCTGTATTTGACACAGGAGAAAGGGGGAAAGGAATCCTACATGCTATTCCGTGGATGTGGTTTTATGATGCTACTGGAATACATTTATATCTTACCATTGCTAAAGGGGAGAGGAATTTCTCTGCTCTTCCCTCCACTGCTCTTCCCTTCCTCTGATCATGGCTTCCTTCTGCTTTCTAACACTTTCAGCAGTGTGATATGACACACTCCCCATTCTCTCTTTCCACTTCAAGTCTCCACATAAATTGTGTGAGATCAGAGAGTTGTAATCGGAGTGGTGGTGCTGGGGGATATTGTGTTTTTTTTCAGTCAGCATGACGTGAGCTGCCAACAACGTTATGGAGTGTGCAACCTTTACCAAGACTACAACTCTGCCTCCCTGCTCACATCAGCCCAGCCATATCTGTGCTTGCAAACAGCATGATGGTGCCTGAGAGCTTTATGGACTGTATCATGGACTGCAATACTGCCAATACCAAACAACAAGAAACACATTACACCCCTCTGCTGTTTCACCCAGAGCTGCTGCACACACCTGTAAGCACCCAAAAGCAGACAGCAAAGGGCCTGCTACACACAACTCCTTGCAGCCACTGATGGCTGTCCTGTTCATCAGATTACAAGATAAGATGATTCAGGTAAATAGCAAAGAAGAAAAAAGTCACGTTTCCCTTTATTCTTGCCAGCATACTTATCTTTGATTTTAGTGAGCTAGTTCAACCTTGTGATAGGATGAGCATCAAAACTGGTTCAAGGCAAAGGAAAGGAGTAGACAGATAAGAATCAGTAGGCATAAGGAACAGGATGTGAGATCTTTCCTTCTTGAAGCTATTTTCACTTTGTTTTCACTATGTCACAAAAGCCACAGCCTCAGTTATCCATGGTATCCAGTACTAGAAAATGTGCTGAAACAGAACACACTAACAAACTTACATACACATGTACTGGTGAGGTATGAAGTTTTCATTGGCACACTTTTGCAATGATCACATAATTCACAAGTGTCAAGCTCTGTAACTGATTCAGTCACCCCAGACTTGTGCCAAGATAATCTCTATACTGGGTCATCATATTTTTTATTATTTATGCACCACATTTTAAAGAAACGTTACCAAGCTTAAGGAACATTTTTAATAGAAAAAAGTACCTAGGCACACTATATTTCATATTGCTTTCTTTCAAAGGAAGCTAACTTTAAATGCTTCAAAAAAATCAAAAGAAAAATGAACAACAAGAATAATGCAACTGCTTTTTTCTTAATCTTTCAGGCTTTTAGCATCCTGTTTAACTGGGAATTCCACAGCATTGCTTGCTGTAGGATTGAAAATCTTCTTCCTATTTATGTTTAACTCAAACTATACCTGTGAACTAAATTTCAGTTTCTGATGTATTCTTCAATAAGTATTCAATACCAATATCCTAGATTCCCTGCTATACTGTTTAAAACTCAGTTTAAAAATGCAGAGTCCCACCCAAGTAAATGTTCCTCTCTGACTTGCTTGGAGGATGGGAATTAAGCATATTCTTAGTTCCATGACTTCACTGATAGTTAAACATTTGCTTAAACACGTCTTTAAATACTATCTTGAATAAGCACACTTCCTCTGAGATGATGCCATATGCATGTACAGAATGCTTATTTTGGAATTAATTGAAAATTATTCTTCATTTCTGCAAGCCTGCAGATCTAACATAGATTCGGTTCTCCCATGAGTACAAGCCAAGAGGCTGTTAGCTAAGCACTAGATTTGGCATCAAATTCCCCATCACACTTCTACAGCCTTGCTTTACTGCAAAACTCTTCAGTCAAGTATAGCTATTCCTATTACCATATATATATATATTCCTGTATCTTTGTGCAGCTACCATAATACAGTTTGAACCTCATTCTGAGGGCATAAAGATTACTCCAAAGTCTCACTAGCTCAAACAAGCCTCAGATCCCTAGCAAAATAAAAGAGGCTGGTCCTTTGCTCCAGTTACGAAAAAAAGGTAAAGGCACTTAGATTTAGGAAACTGCTCTGAATACAGATATCTATCTTCAGAATTTCAACCACATGCCCGTAGTGGAAAGTGCCAAGTTTTATTTTCCTATGAGTAAAACTTTGGTCACAAATACTTTGGCAGTGAAAAGTGCCATTTAAACACGGCCCTACATTTTCAGTACTCGCCAGTCCTACAGGCATTCAAATTGAAGCCCTGAATGCTGGTATCACATAATTCCAGTAGCACATATAATGGATATATTAATTTTTCCCCAAAGTCTCCTTCACTAACTTGAAAGACATGCTCACAACTCTGTTCTGCTATCCTTTGAAACGGCTTGATGTATTCAGAGAGCTGCAAGTAAGTGTTTGAGGGAATGGTTAAACTTACGTGTGACATGGAGAGAAAACACACACAAAGGAGATGTGTGAAACAACTGTGTGACTTTCTGATGAGCAATCCCATTTGTGCATGGACAGCACCCGCTGAGTCTCACACAGTGCTTCCTACACGTGTGCACAGAATGCAATGCTAGTTTGGATGGTAATGATGCCGTATCTTACAAACCACCAAAAAGAAGGTTAGAGTATTCCCCTTTGGTCTCACAGGTGCCACACTTGAAAGAAGCCACCTCTCCCTGTTAAAAGGCAGTTGGAAAGGCACTGGGGCTGCAAGTCCAAGCAGACTTACTAGAGAGTGCCTTGCACTGAACTAACAATAGCACTTCCTCAACTTTACACTGCAGGTCGGTCATTAATGTACAGATCAGATTTAACCTGTTTAGCACAGGAGAACTGCCAAGTCCTCAGGCTAAGTAGGTAAGGAAAAGTTGCCTCTGTTGTGGTTCCTTTTGACAGATACTGGACATCATTACCAGCCAAGAACAGCTTCCTCTTAAGAGATTCAAAGCCAGTCATGTCTTTATTGTCTTTCAGCAGAACACTCAACAATAGGAATATTTGCTACATGTTATTTTGATGTTATCATATTGAAATACATAATATTTTAAAATGCATTGTATTTTAAAAATACACAGTATTTTAAGAGGAGCTCCTATTTCCAACATCAACTAATGGAATTAAATATTTTCATTACCACTAAGAGCCACAAAAGACATCACACCTCTCCACGCGTATGACTGTGTCCTGCCACATGCAACAGGTAAGGAAGTTGTGCTATTGCTTTCCATTTCTACTTTGCCGTGAACAAAGTGTGTAGGGCTTCTCCAGTCAGTGACTGTATATGAATGGAAAACACTCTCCACTGCTAAAAGAGGGGAAAAAAAGATGAAAAGGTCAGCTGTACAACTCAGTAACACTGGAAAGATGCCTCATACAGTCTCCTATGGAGTTCAGTGAACCATTGCATTTAACCTTTCAGTCTATTCATTTGCCATTGGTTAAGCTAGCTATTCAACAAGTGAAAATTTACAGTTCTCAGCCTTCCAATTCTGACAGAATTACAAATACTTTAGAAATTCACTCAGATTCAGATTTCAAAATCCTTTCTGGGAAGAAGTCCACTACTTAAAATACCACAAAAATGATGGACCACACAATTTCCCAATCTTTTCAAATTTTTACTTCAGCATAGCAAACTTAGATTGTAAAATAAGCTTGTCTAACCATCAGAAGTGTTATGAGAGTGAGAAGAATCCTTCTTAGTTAGAAAACCTGAAGAAAACACAAAGAGAAAGTGGGAACACATTTTCAAATTCCTAATTTTAGACATGTCATAAAACCCCGCAATCTACTCTTCTGATCACTTTGCCAGTTTTTATAGGGGCTGATACCTGGAAAAAAAAAAGAAAACAGGAAGTTCTCAAGGAAAACAGCATTCATGTTCCAGACAGGTCATCGTTTCTTGTAAAATTAATCCAGAAGTTGACAACACTGTTAATATTCTGTTAAAGTCATAGAATATGCTGAGTTAGAAGGGACCCACATGGATCATCGAGTCCAACCCTTAGCCTTCCACAGGACCAGCCCCAGGAGTCACACCATGTGCCCGAGAGCATTGTCCAAACACTTCTTGAACTCTGTCAGGCTTGGTGCTGTGACCACTTCCCTGGGGAGCCTGTTCCAGTGCCCAGCCACCCTCTATTTTCTAATATCTAACCTAAACCTCCCCTGACACAACTTCAGGCCATTCCCTTGAGTTCTGTCACTGGTCATCACAGAGAAGAGATCAGTGCCTGCCCCTCCTCTTCCCCTCACAAGGAAGTTTTAGACTGCAATGAGGTCTCCCCTCAGTCTCCTCTTCTCCAGGGTGAACACACCAAGCACCCTCAGCTGCTCCTCCTACGGCTTCCCCTCAAGGCCCTTCACCATCTTCGTTGCCCTCCTTTGGACACTCTCTAATAGTTGAATATCTTTCCTATATTGCAGTGCCCCAAACTGCCCACAATATTCCAGGTGAGGCCACCACAGTGCAGAGCAGAGCAGAGCAGGACAATCCCCTCCCTCAACCGGCTGGCGATGCTTTGCCATGGTTGTCCCTCCTGGCTGCCAGGGCACTGCTGACTCACATTCAACTTGCCATCCACCAATTCCCCCAGGTCCCTTTCCTGGCACTGCTTTCCAGGCTCTCATTCCCCAGTCCGTACAAACATCCAGGCCTGCCCCATTCCAGGTGCAGAATCTGGCACTTCCCCTTATTGAATTTCCTACGGTTGTTGATTGCCGAGCCCTCTAATTTGTTGAGGTCTCTCTGCAGGGCCTCCCTGCCTTCGAGGGAATTTTGAGTTATATGCAAACTTGCTGAGTATCCCTTCCAGTCCTGTGTCCAAGTCATTTATGAAGATGTTAAAGAGCACAGGGCCCAAGATGGCACAATTTCAGCGTCAATTGGGAGCTGATTGTTCTCACAGTGCTGGTCCTCTTGCTCAGGGCACTGAGACCCCCTTGGGTCCATCATCTGTGTTGAAGACAGAGAAAAAGAAAGCATTAAACACGTCTGCCTTGTCTCTGTCTCTGTTTGTGAGGTGACCATCCTCGTCCTGTAATGGGCCGATGATATTTCTACACTGTCTATTGTCATCAATGTACGTGAAAAAACTCTTTTTATTGTCCCCCACATTTCTGGCAGCTTCAAATCCAGCTGAGCTTTGGCCACATGAATCTTCTCCCTAAAGCAGCAATCAGCATCTCTGTATTCTTCCCGTGTCACTTGGCCATGCTTCTACTGGGCATACACCTTCGTTTTTTGCCTTATTTCCAAAAGGAATGCTTAGCCTGCTTAGCCAAGATAGCCTTTTGCCTTGCCTGCATGACTTCTGACATTTGGGACCTGACTGCTCCTGTGCCCCCAGGAAGTGATGTTTGAAAAGTGACCAGCACTGATGGACCCCAGCACCTGCAAAAACATCTTTCCAGGGGACCTTACTTACTAATTCCATGAGCAGCCTGAAGTCTGCTCTCCTCATGTCCAAAGCTGAGGTTTTGCTGGCATTCTTCCTCCTGTCAACAGAGATTTTAAACTCAATCACTTCAGGGTCGCTGTGGCCAAGATTGTCACAAATCTGCAGTTCATTCATGAGATCCACTCTGTTGACAAGCAGCAAATCAAGGAGTGCATCTTTCGGAGTCGGGTCCCTCAGGACCTGTTCCATAAAGTTGCCATCCAGGTTTTTTAGGAATCTTCTGGTCCATGTTGTACCAGCTTGCGATGCTACCAGTTAATTTCTGGAAAGTTGAAGTCCCCCAGAAGGGCAAGGACACTTGACTTGGGAGTGTCCCCTCAGTTCCTCAAAGAAGAATTTGTCAGTGTCAGCATCCTGGCTGGGAGATCTGTAGCCGACTCCCACGATGACATCCACGTTATTTATTTGCCCCTTGACTCTTACCCAGAGGCTCTCAAGTGTGCCATTGCCAACTGTGAGCTCCATACATTCTAACCCTCCTATTGCATAAAGTGCCCCTCCTCCATCTTTTCTTTGTATGTCGTGTTGAAAACAATCACCTTCCACTGATGTGATTTCAGCAGATGCCAGTTTTCTGGAAGCACATTAGAAAGTAAAAATACTTATTCAATGTGCTTAAACTCCTAACACTGCCATTTATTGGGAATAGCCAAGTTCCTGCAGGTCCTGGGAGAGAGTTGGCCTAAGAACTTCACACAGAAGAATAAGCAAACTATTTTTTGTTTGGTTATTTATACAGTACAATTTTTCAAGTACTCCTCCTGCCCTTCCTAGACCACACTGAAGCTACTAAATCTGACTTTGTCATTCTTGTAAATCCAGTTGAGTAAATAAGCCATTTTCTGTAAACTTGTGGTCCCAGTCTCCTTGTTAGTTTATTGCAAAATTAAAGGGAGCTCAGCACAGAACTATCAATCAGTAACCAGCAAAGGTAAAAAGTCTTCTGGAATTTACCAAGAGGCAAAAAACCACACTGTTTCATGAAATGGCTCTTTGTTAAAAGAATAGAGCATAATTATTCATTTTGTATGCAACACTATTTAGAAAAACTCTTATTAAA
The DNA here is from genome assembly GCA_035221455.1 of Xenops minutus. NCBI lineage: Eukaryota > Metazoa > Chordata > Aves > Passeriformes > Furnariidae > Xenops > Xenops minutus. The sequence goes on from JAWWEE010000158.1 coordinate 29,606,208, forward strand.
GACTTCCTATTGAGCTGGGAAAGCAAGCAGAAGGACACTTGCAATAATCCCAAATTACTCCACCCTTATTAGTCCATGTATTTTGTGGTTTTCGCTGTACTCAAGCAATGTCACTAGAGAGCACGAAGTACAAGCGACAGTCAGTGTGACTGGGATGCTGACACTGCATGCTGGAGGAGAAGGAAAGCAAGTTTTATGGATCCCTAGGCAATCTAAGTTCTGATCCCTGAGAAGGCACCTCTCTCTCTTCCTGAAGAACAGAGCTTTTAATGAGGCATTCAAGGAATGGGTTGAAACAATGGTGACTACTGTCCAGGCATTAAAGGACAGTACACCAAGCAATACCACAAAGCCAGATAAGCGAGGCAGCAATACTGGGAACACAAAAAAAGAACAGTGAGAAAACTGGGGTGCAACAGAATGCTTCAAACAGCTGAGAGAACCACAGCTTTCTTCTTGAAAGCCTGTTACAACACTTCAAGACTGGCATCAGTCTGCTCAAGGAAGAACCCTCAATTACCACCATCTGTTATAGTAACAGGGTATTTGTGATCTTCATCTAAGCAACACACTGAATTGACTATTTCTTCAGCTTCTGTTTCTTCAGGGAGATCTTCTACACCATCAGTAGCCATTTGCCACAAAAGCTATCAGAAGTTTTCCAAGACCTCAGCAGAACTTCTACCTAATATTGACAAGGAAGAAAAGTTGCTTAAAACTGAGCATTTTTGGTGAAATCAGGGAGTTACAAACAGTAAAAGTCTGAATGCAGTATCAAGAGCTCCTAATCAAAATAAGAGTTTTAAAGAAAGAATTTCAAGTGCCCACAGCTATGGCAGTGCTTGAAGCCAGTTACTGCAGCACTGAGCCAGAGGTGCTCTCCTTGCAGGAAAGTGGCTTTTACTGTGAAAAGCCTCTGCATAAATGAGACAGCTCTGGGCTCCAGGACCAAATCAAATATATTTATATCACAACTATTATTACGCTAGATGATTAAATACATAAACATATCTCCATTCTTAGAAAATGTAAACTATTTTGGCTCACAAAAATCAAATACAAAAGAAAAAACCCAAGAGTTTACAACTTCAAATCCAAGCAAATCACCCCACCCACCCAGTACTAGTCCCAGTAGGTGTCTCCCATACTCTCAAGCTGAGTGGCCCCCAGCCCCAGCACCTCAGGTTTCTGTGGGGAAAAATGCAAATATGTCAAGTACTCTGTAGAGCCCAGCCACCACGAGCAAAAAGCCCTGTAATAAATGAAATTCCCATGTCCAAAGTCAAATACCACTTCTCGTGTATAATCAAGGCTTCACTAAGATACTCAAAAGTAACTTTACATATTTTACTAAAATGGTTGTAGCTAACACAGAAAGCACAAAGCTTCTTCACTGCAAGCATAAGCAATAGGCAAGTGCCCACATTTAACAACTGCTGCTAATCCAAATCAGCCTAAACACAAAGTACCCATTGCAGCCCTCCTGCTTATAATACAACAAAGGCATAGGCTGGTAACGGTAATACGCAGGTTAGAGGGAAGTAGATGGATGTTTCCAGATATAACACAGAAGTCACCCTGACTGAAGGCAAAGCCAAGACCTGTTAGAATTCACATCTCAACCAGTGTTACCAGAATCTGGCATAATTCCCTGAACAACAGATATACACACATATACCACTGGAAACCTATTGAGAAACACTTCCTAATACTACATGCAATGTAGCAACAAAGGCTGGCCTTGCCTCAGAGGAATTGCAGCTGTACCTATTTTCAGCTGTACTTATTTTCATTACATCCAGGGGGAAAAAAAAAAAAGCAATAAACAGTCTAACAGCACAGAAATAAGAAAGCACAATTCTCTGGAAGGCTGACAAGCATCTTTTAAAAGATAAGAGTTCTGTTGTTCAAGATGCATTGCTAGCTAGCTGCAACCTTATTAGAGCTCCTAGGAGAGGACTTCCACCTCCTGTTTTGCCATGGTATCTCTACCCAAGCTTCTCTTTCCTCCCTCAGCGAGGCAATTCATAGCAGCAGAGTTCATTTTATAGTTATCGGATTTCATGGAGTAGAAATAGGACTCAAAAGAAACCAAGGTATCTTTCAGATACTATCCACACTATTTACATTGAATTTATTCTGCTTTGCATAGGAAAAGTACAAAGTTATGCAATTCCATTCCATAAGCCTTCTGGAGAAGTGTCTATTCACATCCCTGCCAACTGCTTAAAAAGCATCACAATGAATTAAAACTTACACCAGAAATAAAAAAGAAACAAAGCAAAACAAAAGCATGCTGTTCTCAGGCAGCTACATGTCTTCAAGTTGAAATAGCTACCACCCAGTGATAGCCTGAGGTCTTCAGCCCTTCCTACTCTGTGAACAAGGAATGCAGCCAACACAAACGTAACCTTCAAAATCCACGCCACAGCACCCTTGTGCTGTGCTGCTTGGTGTGAAAGGTTTGTGTGCCTGGAAGGCCTTCACATCCAGCAGCCTGCACAGACCTGTTTGCAGAGACGTGTGTAAGGCAACCCCCAGAGGGATTGCCACCCGCCTTCATATCCTGCCAGTTGCCCAGAGCTCTGTGTTAGTCTCCAGCAGACCTTCACTCTCCTCCACCCTCCCCTCCAGCCTCTGCTTAATGATGGCTTTCTGAAATGAGCTTATTCCTGTGTGTAGCTAGTGATGTACTCCAGTAGGAGACTGGGCTGATACCGGCCCAGGCAACACAAAGTACCTCACAGGAAATCACTGTAATCCACAGGCAACTTTTACAGCCAAAACCTTGCTGCACTCTCAAAGCAGCAAGCACCACCTCTTAAAAAGGAATTTTTTGATGAATGCCAAATTGTCTCATAATAGAAGAAATAAAATAAAATTATGAATCCACAGTTCACTCTTGTACTGCACATTGTTCTCTGCAACAGGGCTTTCATTGGTTTAATTTGTTTGGTTTTGAAGGATGGGGAAGAAATTGGGTTGGCTTGAACACCAGCAAAGTAGCACAGAACTTCAGTTCTACTCCAGCATGCTCCAGGCTGAGAGGAGAGATGAATATGTCTCCTACCCTTTCATAAGACTTCAAGGAAGTCAGAATTTATGCATACTTTTTTCTCAATGAAAAGTCTAATTCAGTTTATTGGCACTAGTTAGCTTCCATTAGCAGATCAGAAAACAGACTGATGGCTCTTTTCTTTCAGTTGCTGAGTTCAGACCCTCTGCCATGCATCTGCCCTGCTTCATCCAGCACTTCAAATTTACCTAGAGCTATACAAATTCTGTGACATTAAATCTCACTACCGTCTGATGGAATAAATGTATTATTATCCCTATTGTACTCAAACACTAAGCAAACTGACTAAAGGTACCACAAATCTTTACTACCACTCTTAAACCCTGATTGCAAGAACAGAGTTGGAAGGGCTCATACTCACCTAAGCACCCTAGGACACCTCAGGACTATCTAATATTTATCCAGCAAATTAAATATTTTTAATTCTTTCCATATTTTGGCTTTATTTTATTTAGTTTTTCTACACCTGTCTATATTTAGTTTTTTCCTAACAACTCAACAAGAACAACTCAATAGGAATATGAAGTAATTAGGGGTATCCATTATTCACTATTAAACTAGTTAAATACTCCTAACAAAGGTCTGCCTAGAGCTCATGGCCCATTTCAAACTGATAAGTGTACAAGCATTTTTATTTGATGTTTTGACAAGCCCAACAGAAAGGCCACTTACAGTAACATACACATGCAGGTCTAAAGAGATGTAGCATATAAGGCACAACTTTAATCATTAATCCCATTAATTTCCAGATTTCTTCCAATTAATGCCTTCAAGGCAGTGGGTCACAGGGGAGTCCCTGAGTTTTGGACATGAACTGAAACAGCTTAATGTGCTACTGTAACTTACAGCTTTGCTGAACGGGTTTTAAAACACTCCCTGGCTCCACCTTATCCCACATCATGACCCTATGTCAACATTTCCAGAGGGAGGACAGTGCTAATTTAGACTGCTCCTTGGTGCCTCATGGAAGCAGTAGAAAGCAGCTTTAGGATGTGCTGGAATATTTGTTCCCCTTGTCTATTCATTTAACCTTTCAAGCAGGTAACTCCTAACACCATCCTGTGGCTTATGCTGTTTTATACACAACATACTGCACCAGCACCATGGAAGCAGAGCCTCTTTTTTAGCCTATGGTTACATTAGACAGCACAGAATGCTTTACACCATGCTTGTTAGAGAGTTTTTGTGCTTTGTTATGGTAGCTCTACTTTCCCTGACCACATTTCAGATACAGATGGGATTTTTACACTTACCTGTAGTAGCTATGCTTAGATAATCATGTAGATTTATTTCAGTGTATGTAACAGCCAGTTACATACAGCACTGGCTACTCTCAGTATAGGATAACAGGGAATTTGGATACATAACTCCACGCCCCTATTTGCCAGGTCTGTAGAGTATTAAAGTAGCATTATTTAGTGCAATTATGGCTGATTTAGTGCTACTGGTGATGTCAAAGTATTCTTATGAAAAAAATTCAGTTACTATCCTCTATAGCTGCAATGGCTGTAAAAAAGTAGAAGTCATCCACAAAACAAAACACCCAGATGCTGAAACAAATGGCCTCTCAAGTTGCCATCAGTTTCCCTTCCTTGTGACCCACGGATCAGAAAGGTATGAAAGAACAAGTGAGAATGAACAGACATGAATTATATGTACTACAAGCTACAGATATATATTAACAGTTCATTTCAGACATTTTCATACACTGAATTGCATTCACACCTGTTTAGCCTAACTTGCAATTTAGCCAGTAATCTTTTTCTACCAGAAATATTCATAATATTTCAAAACCACCAGTAGCTTCAGCTTCCCTTAAAATGCAAGAAGCATACAAAATAAACCAGATACAGCTAAGCAAACCAGTCTGAACACTGGGTAGTAATTTTCTGCTGCACCAGTGACTGTTTTCATAGTCAGTATCTTTTTGTCTGACTGGACTAAAAGTTGACATTTTATAATTTCCCCTTTGAGCTTTGTAATATATCAACATAACTCTAATGCAGTGCAATATTTTTATGCAGAGGAAGATTGCTTGGGTATATTTGGTCAGTTTCCTAAACCTGCAAAGTGAGATGGTTAAGAGCTGTAGCCTTTAACATTTTTCCATTCACAATGTTCAGCACATTTTTCTAAACTAATATATTCTGAAGTAAATTTTCCTAAAAAAAATAAATAAATGCAACCTATGCAACAGGCACAATGGTGAACTGCATTACAAAGTTTTATTAGCACTCTTTGAAGACTGCTATAGCATTTTAGGAAGCCTTGTTACATAGCAGTAAGATTATACTAAGTGCTTCTTCCACAAAAGCACATTAAAAAAGTCTATGATTTATAGATAAATAGTCCATAAAAAGAGAGGAAAAACCCATGCCCAAATGTGTGTGTGTGATTGTTTTCCAAAAATGTCAGATCTGTTACCACCTAGGGAAAAGAAGAGGAGAGGGGACAAAAATCATCCAAGTTTCTTCTCTTCTGTATTTGGGGGCGGGGAAAAGATTGGCTTAAGACATTCTGGAATTTCAGTGGCATTGTCTTTGTCTCTGTATCCCATTTTTTTTCTAAATCCTTTCACTAGGAAGTATAATTAGTCTGTATTTCCCTAATGAAATCAGTATTTATGTCACATTTTAAAATGACAAATTTCTATTTCCCTACCCAACTTAAATTGGAGTGTATTTTCCTTGGAAGTATGAATCATTAGAAACCTCTTTGAAATTTAGGACTAATGATGGAAAATGAACTATAAAAAAAAGCAAGGAATGATTCTTGTGCTGAGTCTGCAGTGTGACACCCCCCTTTGATTTTGCGTAATACAGAAAAATAGTATTTGAGATTGTCCAAACAAAATTATGAACCCATGAAACTATACTCAAGCTAATTTCTCATGTCTTGGGATACAAATCCTGTCCTCCATATCACTGCTTAAATGCCTGCACAAGGCAGCACTGTAGAAGTATGTTCTCTTTTCTCTGTGTCAAGGAGCATCAATCCTGCAGAGCTGTTGTGGCAAACCTTTTACTAATACTTACTGAAATACACAAATCAAACTGTAAGACTGTTAACAACGAAATTCCTTCAAAAGCAAATAAATTTAAACAGAAAGGTGTTCCTCTTCTTTTAAAAATTTGTTATCAATTTGTTTGGGAAGTTAGTGATCACTGAGAACAGCTCCACTGGTTCCACTGGAAATGACACCGGGTCTACCAGCATTACTGTTCCTTATTGTTGGTACCTCAGTTTTTATGTAAATATTTATAAACATTTAACAAAACAAACCCAAATATATTTATTCAGCTATTTGGGCACACTAGTATATTTACAGCTGTTACTATGACTACAGAAATTTTGAGAGTCGATGTCAGGTGAATAAAACCAGGCTGTGGCACCTTCAGTGATCTTAAACTCTAGAAAAACCTTGTGAATGGTACAGGATTTAGGATACTTCACAATTAGAAAGCATCTGCTCTTTAGGAATTAACATAACTAAATTTTACACCTCATTCAAATTAACTCAAGTGAACAAAGATGGTTCAAATCTTCTGAGATTTGCTGTGCATCCTACAAATGACATATACAGGCAGCAGAGAAAAACACCTAGCGTCTTCTGGACAACCAAGGGAAATTCTGCAGCAGCTCTAGATTAATTGTTCACTGTAGCTAGCAATTTTTTAATATAATTTCCTAAACTTGCTATTAAAATTCACAGGATCATGCATTTTTCTTGGACCCCATTGTAACTGCTTAATTCAAAGTCTTTCTTAAGAAACCACAACAGAGTCTCCATTGTAGAGTTCAAGAAAAAATTGCAAAGATAGTAATGTTAGAAAGTAATTTCATTAATTTAATTCAGAGAAAAACTTAAGAGGAGCAACTTATGCTTTAGTCAACGGAACAGATATTCTGTTGTGCCAGTAGGTTTTCTGCAGCCCCATGAGTGGAATAGCTTCTTCCAGTGTGGAGTGAGATACTCGGGCAAACACATGGGAAACCTGGCCTAGATTAGAAATGTGTTTCTGCATAGGACTGAAGTGTATAAGCAAACACTATGGGAAAACAGGAGCAAAAAACCCAGCAAGCTGTTCCAGGTCAGGCTGGAAGTGCATCTTCAGATACACTAGGTGTGGGGCAGGAGGGTAGGAGCAATTGGATTCCACATGCCAGATTGGCATGCTGAGGGTGGAATAGTGACCCAGGAGACATTCTCAGGGAAGGATAGGATGTATTTGCAGAGTTCCTAAAAAAAGATAAAAATCATTCAATGCAAGATCCTTGGACTTCAAAGCAAGGTGCAGTAGCAGAGCAGCATGTGAGAGATTAAAGATAAATATTCAATTATATATGAATCTTCATGAAAATTCTTTCACGTTTAGCCGATGTTAATTTGCAAAATACCTTGTGTGGTGTGGAGAGGTACAGCTTTTGCAGGCAGAAGGGCAGTTATGGCATATACCCCTTTAGTTATTCTGTCTGCTTCATGCAATCATCAAAACATGTATCAATTAGTAAAGTGCTTTCAGTAGTAGAGCTATTCAATAAAATTATTTTGCCTTTGGCTACTCCTTGGGTCTAATTCAAGATAACTGACTATGGCTTGTTTTACAATAAATTGCTCCTCAAAAATGTTACTTTTTTTTCTTTTTAAAATAACCCGTATCTGCAGTTGCCAAGCTTTAAAATTCCATGCATGCAAGGAACATCAGGTAATGGATGGATTATACTTAGGCTTATCTTGTTCTCCAGAATATTAGATAACAACTTCAGCATAGAAACTAACCTGACAAGGTTTGTTCTCATTTTAAATTCTATTAATATTACTCAGTTTTCATTCCAGACTGCATTAGATTTAATGCAAGTCTGGTTTTACTGACCCTAAAGGAGTTACACCAAAGTGAAATATGATCATGGACTTATCTCTTTCTACCTTCATCCTTCCGTCCATAAATACCTTTCCAGAGAAACGACCAGTTCAGACTTTTTCTTTTCTTACTAAATCTTCACCTCAGTTAATTCTCAAGACAGAACAGGAGGGAGCAGAAGTCCAGTCGCATGTTTTCTAATCCTGGTTCTGCAGCTAAGTAGCTACAACTTCTTACTGAAATAATAAATTCTTTGTGCCCCCTTTTCAAAGCAGGCACAATGCCTACCCCACAAGAGTATTGTGGGATTTAGTATTTTGCTTTCCTAATGCTTTGAAATCATTGCATGAAGCGTGATTAAAAGCGTCCTGTGTTCTTAGAGTCTTCCATATAGCTGGGCAATGTCTAGATACAATTTAGCAGTAATAACTGACCGCTATACATTCAATGTATGTGTTTCCAGGTCTTGCAACAAAACTCTTAGAACTTCCCTCCAGAAAACCCATGGGGCTTTTAATTTTGTTTTGGCATGTTTTTGGGGAGCGGTCAATATGTTTTTTTAAATCCTCACCCTTGGCTTGAGTTTGGACTGAAAGCATCACTGGCTTGCACTGCAAGTTTGTGAAGGGTTATTCTGAAAAATTACTGTTGGTATATTGTACAACATTCTGTAAAGTATTAGCACTGTATTCAAAACAGACGGAAAATAGCAAATAGATGCCAGTTTATTATTTAAATGTTAGCTGGGAACTCTGTTCTTGGAAAACAACTTTTGGTCTCTCTTGAGCTTTCTGGGGGTGTTTTAAAGAGCTATTTTATAGAGCAGGGAGTCCAGAATAGTTCCAGAGCAGCAAAACAAAAAAAAAATAACAGCAATGCAGCATAGCTTCAAATCAGGCCTGTACTGATTTATTTCTGAACTGGATAAATCAGACCATTCTTGTGCCAGTAAAATGCAAATAACAGCTATTCTTCAGGGTGTAACTACATCACCAAGTGCAGACTTTGCACTACTTTTAAAATGCGAGGCTCAATAAGGAGCTGGATATACTGGTATACGCAGCATGAAAAAACATTCCATTCCCCTCTGCAAAAGCACAGGTTAAGACACACACACACACACACACAAAAAGAGCAGGTCAGTGCTGAAATAAGAAACTCCATCTCAGATGTAAAAGCTGACCTTTTTAAAAGGCTGAAGGAAACATCAGAGAATGCCTAGATTCCAGTCCAAACTCCATCTCAATAGCCAAGAAAGAGCTGTTGCTGAGGAAACTGAGTCCTGCAATGGCTTCACCCAGAGCTGAGTTTGCACTAGAGTTTCAGAGAGAAAGGAAAAAGGCACAAATAATTATAGAGAAGGCATGACTTACGGAAAATGAACACAACACTTCCTGCAGGAACGCACATTGCCTGGAATACCAGCAGCAAATATAAATGGGAGAAGCAGAATTGGCACATCGAGGACATGGCAGGGCACAGAGCCCTGGAAAATTCTGCTTTGGAGGCAAAGTGTGTGCTTCAAGTTTCACTACACTTCAAGGAATGAGGCCATAAATAGAAGAGCCATTCTCAACGAGCAAGAAGCCATCCATGCATCTCAGCAGTACAGACTGAGAACTGTATCTGCAACGACCATCACTAGAAAGGCCCACCGTTCATTTTGTCATGGTTTCTATCCTGATTACAAACAGCAAGGACCAGCCTCAAGTACAAATGCAGACCCACTTCAAACCAACACATCTAAACACCTCTCAATTTGAGAAAAGGCTGGATATGACCTTTATGTTTCAGTCCTGTCTACTCACCAATGCCTAAATCACAGAATCAAAGAATATGCCAAGTTGGAAGGGACCCACAAGGATCACTGAATCCAGCTCCTGGCCCTGGGTCATAGTAGCCTGGGTCAAGTTCCACAGACAGTACTAAACTATAAGCTTTTGTGAAACCTATTTCTGAAGTTCGGTGGGGATGGCATTGGATTTAGGTGATAAAAAGACAATCTAGATACAGGTAGTTCCAATTCTACCTTGCCAGGCTACAGCATTATTTTGGGGGGACCAGAAAACCAAGAAGATGTTTTAGGCAAACGAGCAAGGTAATTTTCCTTTGAAAAAAATCATCGTTTTCCTTAGGACTCATAGCACTGTGAGGATATAAAGGGTTAAAAATGCATCATATAGGACTATTTTTTTTTTTTTTGCATTCTGCTTGGCATGAGCATATTCGCTCCAATCTTGAAGATAAAAGCTTTGTCTTAAGCTACTATAACACTGAAATATCTACAGCAACAGGGGTGCATGAAACACCTCAGATAACTACTACTGTGAGATTCATAGTGAAATCCTGAGAACTTGTAATGAAAAGTAGGAAAAAATTAATTATGATGCTTGCACTACAGATCAGTTTACCAAGAAGTCTAGCCATGACACAGTTTAATTTTAAAGCCTATGACCATAATTTTAGAACACACACATGTACAAGCAGCATGTACAGGCTCAGAGCTCTATGGAACTTTTGTGGCTGAGTAATCTCTGAAATAATTGTCTATTAGAGGCCATGGAACAATTCTCAGTATCAAACAGCTTTAAAAAAACAGCTGTAGACTGGTAAAAAAAAACCCCTAGGGTTAGGCTGGCAGAGTTCAAGGAGCATTTAGACAACACTCTTGGGTACACGGTATGACTCTTGGGGATGGTCCTGTGCAGGGCCAGGAGCTGGACTTGATGATGCTTTTGGTCTCTTCCAACTCTGCATATTCTATGATTCTGTGATACATACAGTTAGTCTCCATCAGTGTTTCACAACGATAGGGCAGATTCTGATTCACGGGGTTTTTTTCATTATTATTGCGACTGAAGGAACACAGAGAGACAATTCCTATAACCCAAATGGGTAATAAAAAGTGTATTAATGCAATGCAAGCACCTTATAGATACCTTGAAATTATGGTAGTGCAGGTCTACCTTAACACTTTCAGCTGCCCAAGAAAAATAGTGGACATGGGGCTGAACAGAGAGGAAGCAATACTACCAGAGGCCACCAATGGACCTACAAATCATCCTTAATAGGCAAAAAGTATGAATATATGCCATATAGTATATAAAAGCACATCTGACGTGTAGGACATTGGCCATGCACTACAAAGTCTGGCATACACAGTGTCTATGTCTTTGGAAGTTAGGCAGCTAAGACATAGAACAGCATCCCAGCTTTTCTCTTTTCCTTGTAGTTAAGAGGATTCCAGTCAGAAAAAGAGGACATGTTGGGGAAAACCCAGATAAATCACATCCCTGCAGAAATTTTGCACATCTCCACTCCCCACTGCATTTCACTTGCCTCAGACTGGTCTCTGGAGATACCAGAACAAGCTGACATGCAAAGGTAGAAAGTTACTCCCATTTTCACAAATTTGGTAGTTTTAAATTAAACCAAGTGTAAGTTAAACACTGCCAGGAAAACCATTGATCAGGAAATAGTAATAAATAATCCAAGAGATACATCCCAAAAAGGATGTATTTGTCTTCCACTCCTTCTCCCAGCCGAACATCACAGCTTTGCATCCATACCTGCTGCCACTGTCATTTTGACCCATATAGATTTTGTTTCCCATCATTCTTTTGACTGCACCTACCTTCAGAAACATTACTGAAACAAAGACAAAACACTTCAGAACACACAACCAGGACTGGAAGCATTCTTTTAACATAGGTTTGATTACAACTGGTAAGTCAGTAAAAAGCATTTGCACTTCACTGTAAACTGGAGGAAGGCTACCTCCCTTCAGAAACATCAAGACAATCTTCCATTTTGAAAGAGGAGGTTACAATGTTCACTAAAAGCCGCAGAAGGCAGTAGGGAAGGTGTCTAATAAACTTTTCTAAAATTTCTTCTCAATTTTTTGGAGATGGTATAAAATGTCAGGCCCAGAAACAGTAGTAGAGCATTCACACATATATGTAGAAAACAAAACATCAGAAGGAAGAGAGACAAAACCAAAGAACAATCTGGAAAAGTATTTTTAGTCAAGGCAGCACTTAAGAATGTACTCAATTTTAAGTATATACTTAAAGCACTAATTAAAATATGTTTAAGTGCTTTCCTGAGTTGATACCAAAGAATTCAATCAGATGTTAATGGAAAATATTTGGCAGTACTCACAGCATTCTATTTCATATTGGAATGCAAAAGAGTTATTCAAAGACAAAATGCGGTTTGAGGCAGAGGCTACATGCTCTTGCAAGTGTAAGTTGCAACTAGCCTGGCCACTGCACTATGGAACTGCACACAGTCATAAAAAGTAGTACTTAGAAGAGAAAAAAAGCATAATAGCAGAACTGGAAGATGGACAGAGATCACAGAAACAAGGTGCCTTCAATAAAGTTTCAAGCAAGGAAATATTTTAAATATGCACATTTGAAAAACGAATATAGATTTACCATACCAATACTAAGAGCTTAAAGGGGATGGTATCAAACTAGAGGATGCAGAAACAGAACAGGATTTAGGCAAACTATATACTAAAAAACCCCACAGGACAATGAGCATAAAAGTGGAGACAACACCAATACTACTACCAAAAATAAAGGCAATTCTGTCTATTAAGATTATTGTTTTTAAATGCTTCATTTACAAACTGTAATCAATGGTCAGCATTGAGCTTTTTAGAGATACTTGGCATTACCAGGAAACATCACAAGTGTGTAACAATCTGACCCTCGTGACCCTAGATCGAAAACTTCAAAAACTAGCCTAGCAATGCTAAATTCACAAATGAGAGATGAAGTTAAAAGCACTTCAGCTCAAAAGTAATTTCAAGAACCTGCAGATTTTACAGGACTACATCCAAGAAAATACAGCCCTAAAAATAAATAGAGTGAAAGATGTAAACATTATTTTCAATACGCAACTAGACCTTAGAAAATGAACATTCAAGCAAATAGAGCTGATTGAGAGGAAAATAAACTATAGCAGTTGATATATAAGAATGAAATCTAGGAGCTATGATGAATTGAAAAAGCAAATAAATGAAGACATAATACCAAACAAATTCCTGAAGCATGTCTAAAGCAAGTAAACAAAGAATCTGCTGGGAAGGAAAAAGAGAAGGGGGATAAGGACCACTTACTGAAGCAATATGATTGTGTTAAAAAAGGTCTCAATGAAGAATCTTACACAAATACTTCTCCTGATCCCACAGCTATTTTCAAATAACAAAGATGAGGCACCACCAGGAGCCAGGGAATCAAAAAACATACTAAAGTGGGAACTTACAAAGAAATTAATCAACAGGGTTGCCTGAAACACACCTAAGATTTGTGTCAAAGCTCAAGTGGATGAACTCCTTAAAATTCTACTGTAAAACAGCTGCATCACAACACACACGAGTTCCCCTTCTCCCTCCATACAGGCACCATATTTTTGCCCATCTGTAGGCTTATGCTCTGTAGAGTGACTTTTTTCACAACATAAAATAAAATTCCCTCGTGTGTGTTGGCATAAAACGCACATCTGCAACTCCCTTTTTCTCAGGCCTTGTTAGAACTCCACAAACTCACCATATGATGTGCCAAAGGTGCAATGTGATGGCATTTAGGCTGAGATATGAGGCCCCAGGTGTCTGGGAGTTAACTGTTTTCCTTGTCCTTCGCAATTTCAATTTGTAGAGCATATTATTACATGTGAACATCTCACATTTAAATATATGCACTGTATTATAAAGATCATTTATGTAAGTTTGAGATATCTGTATTAACCTTTGGGTTTTTGCCATTTGTGTATGTAGGCCACTTTCAGTCACTGCAGATAATATCAAATGCAATCTGAATAGGGATTAATTTTTTAATAAAACCATTTTAGACACATTTCAAAAATATGAAAACACACTTGGCACAACTACTGCTCCTGTGTTGCCTTGGGGATATCTTTATAGGTACACATTATGGGAAAAAAACCACAACCTTAATCTTTATGACTTCTAGTATCTTTTCTACCCACAACAATCACTATAGGAGACTGTACTGTAATATATGTTTACATATGTTTTAAATGGTGTAAGATGAGACTGACATGAGAAGCTATCCTGAAATGGTGCCCATTCTGTGCAGGAAAATGTTTCTGTGGTCATAAATTGAACAAGACTAAAAACTGATGCAGTTTCCCCATCTGGATGGAGGGAGAATGGGATGGCTCCTTTCAGTAGCTATGCTGTGTTACTGCATGCATAGAATGTTTGCAGAATTACAGGATAAAAGAGTCTGCCCTAATGCAAAGGTCATGTCAGGACCAAAACTAAGAGAATAGTATCCCACCACTATGATTTCAAACCTTCAGAGGAGAACAAAAATCATTATTGCCCTTATGTTAGGCTCTTTTCCATTGCTACAATGTGGGAACATACCATTTCATTACATCCTTGTTTCTGATCCCAGTAGTTCTCAACATTTTAGATCAGCCAGCCATGACTGAAGAACTGGCTATAGCCCAAGGTATACCTCAAACCATCATACTATTCGAGAAAGGTGAGGGAAGCCATTACCTAATAGGCTGTCTATTTATCCTATTTATTTTAAATAGTATTGTCTGGAGGTGTTCATAATTTTGAACACTATAACTTTTTCCCAGGGAGATGCAGATGAGAAAGCCAAGGAGCTGCTAAACAGACCATGAGACATTAAATGCAATTCACAGCTGCACCCTCCCCATTTTCCAACCCACAAGATACATCTTTCACACAGTCTTTAGGCTTTGATTGTTGAAGAACGCTACTCAAGATTTACTAGTAATTTCCCAGGGAGCTTATTTCTTCAAAGATGACAGCAAAACTGCTCATCAGAACAATACACTTCATGGCACTTCATGTTTACAATAATGCTTTTCTCTAAAAGGAAAGGATTATGTGTATATAATATTTATATAGGTACACTTCCTCTGAAAATAGCATTTGCTACACTTCAGCTGGTGACTAACACTCAGCCTGTTCTGCAATAGCACGGCACCACTTACAGTCTCTTCAGAAACCTTCTTAATAAGCATTTAACTATTTTACAGAAATAAAAAGCAAACAATCAGATTAAAAACTGAAGAAAATCTTGTAGCGTATGTTTGGGAATTGCCTGTTACATTCTGTTAAGACAACTGTCTAGAGTAGCAATTGGTCACATCTCACACAGAGGCATCTGTTTTTCTCTCTGTGTTCATTGAAAAAAGTTGAGTATGCCAAGAAACCAACTTCTAGTGAAGTTATTCTGCCACCTGCTGTTGCTTTTATGGATATACTAGATATTTTAATGCAAATATTTTCAATTAAACAAACAAAATAAAAATCTAATAAAAAAGAGGGATATTTCCTTATTGGAGAGAAACTGACTTAAATTATGAACTATTAATATATTAGAATCTTTTTCTCCTGTTGACTTCTCAAGTGTGTGACCCAAAAGATGTTTATCACCAAGACAGAGGGGAAGAGAAGGAGAGCCTGGTACAAAGGAAAAGCCTGGTGGTTAAAATCCAATCAACCAACCAACCAAAGGGTAAGGAAATCATTACAAAACCTCATAAACCAAAGTATTTTGATGAATCTTCTAAAATTCACACAGGAAAAGTTGTCTAACAACCTTCTAGTCTGAAAACTGTGATCTTAAACACTGATGGATTACAATATCAAAACGAAGAACAGGTTAAAAGAAATACTGAAATTCACCAGTCTACATTCACTGTCCAACCGCGGGAGAATCTATAACAAGTGGTATTGAAAAGGTAACTCCTCTTACCCCTTCAGTTCTATTAGTAGTACAGCTGAGGATTTAGCAAACTTGACAAAGTCCTTTTCCAATAGGCCAGCAACAAGGCAGTGGCCATCCCAGCTTTGCTGCTGCAGCACCCACAACTGACTAGCAGGACAGCAACTATAGGTGTCACCACCCCACCCCATAAGGCCATGCACAACACCTTCTCACAGAACTAGAGTGGCTACATCATATGGCGTCCTTATATTAAATATTTGTTTCCAGTGCAGGCAGTTAGCAGCAGTGTAGGAAGAGTTTAGGGAAAAGACTGAAAAACTATGAGACACCCAAAAAACCAGCTGAGGGATATCAGGGGGAGCAGAGTGACTTGCTGAAAGACAAGCCACTAACTTGAAAAATGCCTTTGGATTTTTAATTATTGTAATTCATTAAAAATACAACTACAAATGTTACCCAAACTGGAGGACAAAACCAAAAATCTGTCAGGAGAAGGAAACCCTGACTCCACAAAACAAACATCCATGCAACAGACCCCTTACCCTGTCCTACAAAGATTTCCTCATATTAATGGGACAAGAGAGCCATGAGTTGCCTCTCATCTAAACGCTATTGGACTAAACTTGCTTAGCTCATGAGACTGGAGGGTGATCACAGGACAGCATGGTTAACCACTCTTTGTATTAAACCTATCTACTCAGTCTACTCTTCATTTAGAGCACTACTAAAAACTTGTTCCACCTTGCAAAGTTTGGCAGCTGCCCATTGCCATTCACAATGAATATTCAGCTGTTCCTTCAGGCTCTTCATCCCTTTGATATCCTATTGCCTGTTACACATTAGACAGGCATACAACCCTTTTTTTGCAAGCGGTACCTGCATGGCAGCTTCACACTCTTTCAAATGAAGCCTCGAAGCAATTTTTGTTTTCCCCCTTGGTCAAGTACAGGGATTATTTCTCCAGACAACAGCTCTGCATTCCACCGCTGGTGCTTCTCAGGGCAGTGCTCCAGCAGCTCCTGAATGAAAGAGCATCTCACCTGCTGCAGGGAACCCCACACAGTTGCATTCTCTGCTTTAGTGGGAAAGGGAGGAAGGACTTGTTGGCTGAGTTAGATGAGCTCAGTAGTGGTTTTGTCTCTTGCTTCCTTGATTTCTAGTAGATTTGTCTCATTGAGACAGAGTTGCAACATTAATTACCACTTTTCATTTCCAAATGAAATTCTGCTTCTAATTTGCATATCGTGGGAAGGAGACTTTAACCAGATCTTGAGGTATTTATATAAATCCATCAACTTTCACCTCCCTCAGTATCAAATAATACATATATATGCTAAGTGTTATTAGCCTTATTTTTTGAAGCTGAATAGCAAAAGTGCTTAAGACATAGGCAAAGAAAATCTGTAGCAAAGCTAGGTCCTAAATACAGATCTTGGCCTCTCTGTCCTTTGTAATGAATACTAAACAAACCTGCAAAATAGTGCATGCATGCATAAAAAAAGGTGTTTTTACTAGCTCTGGTTTCAGACTTCTGTTTTCTGTACCAAAATGGAAGGTTATCCTGTACAAACTCAATATTTTTTCCTGCTCCTGAAATTTGTTATCCTTTGCTGCATGTATATAGGCAGTTGTTACATTAAGAATTTATGCAGATGTTTTAGTTTTTACAGTAATCTAATTTCCTTGTCTGTGCCATTGATGGAAGCCAACTAGCAATTTTTCCAGTCTGCCTTCTTGCATTCTAATATGATGAACTTGTCCCCCCCACCCCACCACCAATAAGGTATTTTCCCATAGGAATTCCCATAAGGAATGTTATTCCTTGCAGTGCCCTGTTCATGTAATTCTTGTCCCTTTCAACAAAGCATATAATTAGATACTTTTCCCCTGAAGCCAGATCATCTATTGATAAAAGATGTACTACCAAAGCCACACCCTATGATCTGATTAATTTTCTCTGACCTCCTTTTAAGCACACTTGGGACTTCAGTTTTGGAAGGAAACATACCTGGACAGTGCACAAAAAAGGGAGGTCAAGCAGATGACATCTCAGAGCTATATCATGGCTGGACTGCGCATCCTGGCCCCCCCATGTGATGTAAAATGTTAATGACCTTGCATTTGATAGTGCAGAAGTTACACGTGACAGTCTCTTGTAAGAGTAAAGGCATTTTTTACACAGTTCTCATTCAACTGTCTGTTAAACCCAATCCAACGGTTCATTTCTGAGTCCAATAAAATAATCCATAACACAGCCACATCGGGAACAAAATCATGATTCCCCCACCTCCCCTTTGATGTGACCATGCTGGAGCTACCAGCTAAGTCCAGAAGAAACGCATCTCTTAAGATCTCTTACCCATTAGTTTATTAATTCTTTTATGTACACACTAAGAGATACTAATGAAGATGGAGTAGCAGAAGTTGTCCAGGGCCCAAAAGTATCCAAAGGCCATAGAGAATCTGTGGTGTATCTACGTATAATTTCTCATACACTGAAAAATTGTATTGTGCTGTATCAACCACCATACACTGTCAACAAATTATACTGCTGCTAAACTCCATGCATTGCCGTGACCAAGAATGAGATGTTAAACATCAACACAGCATAATATATATGAAGGGGAAAGGAAAAATTCTTCTGCCAAGTCAAATGTGACGACTGTTTTAGGGAACAGAAGAGAGATGCTCTTTCAGGATTTAACTAGAACACCTAGATCTCAATGCAAAAAATGCAGGGTGCTTTGGTGAGCACAGGATGTTGAAACCATGGGTTTCCATCTCATCAATCAAATACCCTTGTCAGCAGTAACTTTTTACTCCAGAACATGGGGTCAGACCTGACTCAGAGGGAAGAACACTCCTAACCAAACTGTCAGCAATGGCTCCTGAGCACAGGCTTATTACTCACACACCCAACTTTCATGGGGGAGCAATCACCCATGCATTTACTGTCCACAATCAACCTTTGTCCACAATTTTGAGAATTGTGACAAAAATCACAGCCTGAGGCGGTGTAGCTAGATAACTTGTACATTATGTAGCTTTCATTAAACAAAGTGTAAATGCAGTAACCTATAAATAAATCCATCTTGCAGGGCCTGAAAAATGTAAAAACAAACAAATATTTCATAATACATATGAAACAGCTTTTTAGTTAACATCCTGTTTTGAATACATGGCTGATCCACAGCAGCCCCTGGCAATAGTCTGCCAACATCTTGGCCCAGCATGCTTAGGTACTTCTGGCAGTGCCTCCATTCCTTTACACATCAACAACAAGCCAATTTATTATTCAGCTTGCCTGATCTATAGTGCAATGTAGCAAGGACTTGAAGCTATTTCCTTAAAATTGAATGAGTCAGGACATGAAAATGATCAATCAAAATTAAAAGATTCAAAAGCTGCAAGAAAACTGCTCTAAGTCTCTGTAAAGCAAAGATTGCAGCACTTGGAAAGCCTAGACTTTCCACAGACTGATAATACTGGAATGCTTTGCTATTTCTCTCTCAACATTGTGATAGAAGACAGATAGACAATGGCTATTTATCTCTGATGCTACATTCAGCCTGAGAGATCTACAGGGTACAGACATATGACCTTTTGCAGGCAAACACAATCTTGCTGTGCCTGTGATCCAAGCAGAATGGAAAACCTGTTGGTGCAATGCCAACATCAAGCTAACACACAGTGCATCTTGTCAGGCTTCAAAGCAAACCCACATCTACCTGCAACCTTAGATACTGACATGGTATGGAGGAAAACAGCAGGTAAATGCAGTAAACGAGACAAATTTACTTTTGCTGCACTAAAGAGTTACCTTGCACCAAACTCCACTGTCACGCTGAGAAGAAATACAAGCAGCTAGGGAAGGTGCTGGTACCTGACTTCCGTGACTTCTGGAACCTCAAAGTAATTAAAGCACAGACTTAGCCAATATCAGAAGAAACAAAAAAAAAGGATGCTACTCATCATTCTAGTGGTCATCTATGTAAATCACATGGCAGTATTATAAGTACATATGCTCTAAGAGAGAAATGGCACTCAAATAATGGTAGATTTTACACTTAGTTTCCATGTCTTAACTGCAAAGGTGCTATGGAACATTGATTATTTAAGGGAAGAGAAAGAGGCAAAAATCAATACTTTTGAGGGCTGGCACTCAGCTACTCTTCTGTAAAACCATGGAAGAAACAAAGCAATACACTTAGGCACAAGTAAATACAACTGAAAAGAATTTCCTGCCCCTCAAAAAAACATTCCCTTTGCTACAATAATATGCTTGCAGTTCTGAGAGCTCTTAAAATCCCCTCATTTTGTCTATTGCATATTTATCTATTTTTAAGTATACATATTAATGTTAAAACCATTTTTATATGTATAGACCCATATATACTTTATATACGGAATTTCTTCCACTTTTTAAGGAAATTTATTGTTTCCAAATGCTGCCACTGTTACAGTCTCACAAGAGCTACACCCCAGAGATCAATTACAGCAGGGACAGGGCAAAAGAATCTTTTCCAATGGTACCTTATCACAGAGCTGCTAAATTACCTCTGGCGAAATTCCTTCTCTGTAAACATTAAATCTTCGAGTACTGAATAAATTACGGTATTTGTAACTTTTGCCAAAGATCTGCAAAAAATTTTACACACACGTGAAAGAACAACTAAGTGACTGTAATTTCTGGGCACCTGTATGACCTAGCAATAATCAGTGATCCAGAGGAGCATAGTTCACTATGTTTTGGCTGAGTGGAGCGAACTTGATTTAAACTTAGGAAAATGAAATGTTTTCCTTGCCCATTCTTTGTTTTCTCATTGCATCCTTCAAATCAGCTAAATTGAGTTACAGTAGTCCTGTTTACTCAGCAAATCTCTTTACAATTACATTTGAAATGGCCAGGGATCATCATCTTAAAGAGATTCAAAATAGTACCTCCTGCAGACTTCGGAGGCTTACCCTTCACAGCTCACCTAAGATAGAGAAACACAGGCTCAAAAGTAGATTGGGAATATCAGTGTATGTTTTGGAGTATGGAACCTACCATCCATAACATTGGACAATGTGGGCACTCTTAAAGAAAGGGATAACTTGTGTTCCTGACTTTATCAAGTCATCTACCAATGGGAAAAATATCAGTAAAAAAAACTAGTGGAAATGATTTAACTTAAACTGGGCCTTATATCCTTTTTAACAGCTGACCTTGATGAAAGAGTCTGCTTAGATATGAAGACAGACTGAATTTATCATATAAGAAATCCTGACAGTTTTCATCACTTCAAATTATAAAGCAATTTCAATCAGTGCAGAGGACCTAGAAGGATGAATTCTGCACTGCTTTCTTGGCTCCCTCTTCCCTTACAACCTGCCCACACAGAATCACAGTGAGGAATTTCTCTTCTTCCAAGATGACCTTGAATTCAGCAAAGCACAATCCCATCTCCTCTCCCCATTAGTGCTTGTACTACCCTGTTTTTTGGAGAGCAGAGTGATATGACTCCCTGTGGTCTTGTGGTCTCTTCCAGACTATTCTCTACTAATGCACACGAGACCCATAGGTGAAGTTACAAGCGGTCCTGTGTGCCTTGCAACTTCTGTCTAGTATCCTGCAGTCTTCCCAGACACAAATGAAGGCCAGCCTTAGATCAGGACAGATCATCTTAGCAAAGGCAACACTTAGAGCAGCAGCAGCTAGCCAGAAGGCTGATTTCACCTTTTACCAGGGGTTCCTTCCCTCAAAGCAAAGCAGAGGATTGCTTCCAAGCTTGGCTAGATTCAACACCAATTCCAGGTTTATCAACTGCAACAGTACAATCAACTCACTAAATGCAACTTTTACTATATTCCTATCAGGCAAAGGTGTTCCCATTTTTATCTGCATTTTAAACAGCTCCAGGGGACATCACTCAAGCTCCTTACATTTAGAAGTGATGATGAATCTAGCAAAGCAACTGTAATTATCAAATGGCCTATTTGTAAGGTAAGGGAGACTAGCAAAAACTCACGACGTGAACGTGCCACACACTCCACTTCCTCCTCCATGGAGCATTTCAGAGCTTTGCTTTCAAGTTCATAATACTCTACATGATCACTAGGACACAGGTATCCCCACAGTGTTAGAAACTGAAGCTGCCATACAGGTAAGGAAAAACAACCCGCCATCCTTTGCAGAGGGCATCCAGATACAAATCTCAGGTCAGTGTGAGCTTATCACATGCACTGCTCTTTCCTTCCATTCTTCCAGCAAATTAAAATCCTTAATTTACAACAGTTAAGACAATAGTAATAGTAGAAGAAATGATTCTTTGGAATAATTTCAAAATTTCCATTTTTTCATGTATTTTTGGTAAGCATAAGGAGATTAGAAAAACATACTCAACTCTTCTCTAAGAAATGTGAACTGCAATAATTAGGGTGACTGAAATGTGTAAGGTTTATAACACATGAGGTTCGTGTTAACTGTTTCTCTACATTTGCTAGACATGAAGCAAAAATACCAACATCTTGCCAGAGAGTATGATTTAAAAAACCTAAAGCATAGATTGTGACCATATGTTAAGACGACTGAATTCAAAATGTTAGTCTTCCTGGATCAGCGTTGTAGTCTACCGAAAAGATCTTCTCCAGCAAGATTTCACCCTTACTTTAGGCTTCATTCAGCTTGGACAGAAGCACATTGGATAGCTGTACTTTGATGCATTGGTATATATTTCTAGTTGATTCACCTTCATATATTTTCACTAATAAACTGACATGTGTGGCAAACTGTCAAAATGTATTACTCAAAACCACCTTTTTCAATAGAGTTTTTATACAGCAACAGAAATACTTCTTTTCTTTTGAGGCCTGCAAAGGTTTTTCAGAGTGGAGAGGGGGTTGGGGAATTTCATTTGCTAGAACTCACACTGGGACAACATCACAATGCAGTGTTCCTTCAGAAAAAGAGCTGATTAACCAAAACCAACACCATATTTATGCAAACTCTGATAAGGACAATGAAATCTCATGCCTCAGAATATAAACAGTCGTCATAATCCTAATGGAAGTATTTCTCTACTCTCTACTGCACTGCAAGGACAGGGTGAGTAAGGCAGGAAAGGAAGTGGTGCCTTATTCTGAGCTAAACAGAATGCTTAAGACAGACAGATCTGCTGTATTAAATCTTATGTTCCTTAGTCTTTGCCATCTGGCAAGTGATCCGTGGCTCATGTGAAATGAGTGGGTGGTCACGGTCTAGTCTGTACTAGACATTTCTTGGGATCACAGAAAAACAAAACAAAACACTGCAATTGGCACCAACCGCTGCTTGTTAGCAGACTTCAACAGGCGAAGGACCAAACAAAACTGAAGACTAAACCTCTCCCTCCTACAGAAGCAGTCACAATTTCAGAAGGAGATAAAAGCAAGCTCGTATAAAAGACAGGGAAAGTTTGCAATGTCTCCAGCTCTGTCATTCAGTTTCAGGCAAAGAAAGCAGAGATTTCAGCCCTTGGGACAAACAGTGACTTTACCTTCCCCACTCTGACAATTCACTCTTCATCGAGTTCCGGCTTTGAGGCCTTGAGAGGTACATGAAATTTACAGCACTGATATCTTTTTCAGGGTAAACCTGATGCTGAAGTCTTAACCTGACATTAGATAAAGTTCTTATTTGAAAAAAAAACTAAATAAATTTCATCTTAGCACCACAGGCTCAACAGAGGGAGAACAACTACATGCAGGGCCCAACCTGGGACATTGATGCCAGCCTTACATTAGTTTTAGTAACAGCTGGGAAAAGTGAAAGCATTTTTATAAAACATTTTTAATAGATGAACAACAATGCTTAACAGGTTTTCTACATTGAGGCATTATGTTTCAAAGGTTATCCTACAGAAAAAAGAGCCAAACACAGCATTTATGTTGGTTTACATTTAATACAATGCAGACTTTTCAAGCGCAAATGCCTTTAAAGGAAACCATATGGTAAATTCAGACTTGCTTTTCCTTAACAACCTGGAATGCTTTCATTATGAACTTCAAGTTAAATAGGGATTCAGGACTGGATATCAGAATCATAGAATATGCTGAGTTGAAAGGGACTCACAAGGATCACCAAGTCCAACTCCTGGCCCTCCACTGGACAGCACCAAGAGTCACACCATGTGCCTGAGAGCATTGTCCAAATGCTCCTTGAACTCTGTCAGGCTTGGTGCTGTGACCACTTCCCTGGGGAGCCTGTTCCAGTGCCCAGCCACCCTCTGGGGGAAGAACCTCGTTCTATTAATATCCAACCTAAACCTTTAGGCCATTCCCTTGGGTTCTGCCACTGGGTCCCACAGAGAAGAGATCAGTGCCTGCCCCTCCTCTTCCCCTCACAAGGAAGTTGTAACTGCAATGAGGTCTCCCCTCAGTCTCTGCTTCTCCAGGCTGAACAGACCAATGACCTCAGCTGTTCCTCGTATGGCTTCTCCTCAACACCTTTCACCATCTTCATGGTCCTCCTTTGTATGCTCTCTAAATAGCTTAATATTTTTCTGTGTATATTATGGCTGCATAGCTGTACACTGTCTCAGTCTCAGAAAGAGTTGAGTGAGTAAATCCTTGATCAGTTCAGTTGAAATCACACATTTTTTCACCAAAACAAGTGAAAAGAAGGTAACAACTAAAATGTGCCCCAAAATTGGGGGATTTCTGCAGAACCCTTCATCATAGTTGTGTGATGGGCTTTGTGGGAACTAGTATGAGTGAGCTTGAGAGACACAGTCTTGCACTTTCTCAGGTCTTTGGGGTTGAATTTGGGGCAGGGGGTGGTGTGAAAGTTTTGTCTTCTTTTGTGTTTTTTTAGGAGGACATAGGATGAGGACTGTTAGATTAAGTCCTCTTGGTGCCTGAGGGTTTGGCACTCTGCTATTAAATTTCCTTTTGTTTTTTTCTGAAACACAGGCTGGCTCAGAAAGAAGTTCTAGTTTTGACTTTTGCTTTCATATATTTGGGTTCAAAAATTATTGGAGAAATGGAAATCCTCACCACTGCCAGTACACTGGTGGTGGTTCATGAGCTGCCACTAAGCATAAAAGATCTTTTATTCTTTCAGAAAATCACAGTAGCAGTCCATGCCATTAAGTGTTAGGAGCCAGAATCTTGTCACATCTCTCGCTCACAAAAGTCCCTGGAGAAGTTGGGGGATTTATAGTACTGCATAATGCAGTTGAATGAAGTTGTTAAATAATTTTCCTTATCCTACTTGTAATGGCAATGTGTCTCTGCTAAAGGCAATAAAACTGTCAATGGTGTACTGGGACTTTAAATGCTACTATTGCCATGTTTATTTAATGACATCAGCTAAAGCTTTTGCTGTTACCAATGCAGATATTTAGTTTCTAGAGAGACATATTTTTTGAATACTTCTGAATTGTCTATTATTGGATATTTAAGAACAGGTGGAGTCTTTAGATTTCTTTTTCAGCACTAAAGAAGTTTTCAGTATATTGATAGTGATAATATGTGCTAAGATTCCATTATACCAGTATGCCTTGAAACCTCATAGATTACACTAACCCTGATATAGTATTATCCTAATATGTTTTCCTTTCTTCTGTCAATTAAATAGCTGAAGAAGTGTTTTAAAGGATTTTCCAGAATAGTTTAGTGTCCCCCTTTTTCCTATTTTGAAACTGTTCTGAAACTATGTTAAATCAGTTCTGTGGTTAGAACAGTGGACATTAGGGAATGTTTTTATTTTTAGCCATGTAATGTCATTTGCACTGTTGGCATATCCCCCTTTTCAAAAGAACAGTAATGTGCACAGAGTCTCTGGATAAATCTGATATGACTTTAGAAAGTGACAGATGAAAATTTCTGTACATCTCTAGTTTCTGTGCTCACTAAAAACAGAAATAAAACATATTTCAGATCTTCTGCTGGATTTGATACTTACCTGTCTTGGTCACTGAGCAAGATGAGATAAAATGATCCCACAATATATGGTCCAACATATAAACAATAAGGAGTATGTTAAAAATGCTATTTAAAACATCTTCCTGAAGCCCAAGAATACCTACAAAATAATGCAGTACATTGTATGTTTTTAGAGTTACCTCTGTTCAGTTATACAGCTGGTGTATGCCTGGGTCATGAAGGTTACGTTACAGAAGAGCATCTCAGCAGAGAAAAATGTTTAAACAAGACAGAAGTAAGAAAGGAAAAAAAAATCACAAATAAGCGAGGAGAGATCTGTTATGGAAAACTGATATAGCAGATTTCTTTGTTCACACTGTACAACTAGAACTGGTGGGTTTATGGTTATTCTGGAGAAATGGAATGTCATAGGGATAAATTGTTTCTTGAGGTAATGGATCTCCGTGCAACAGAGTTCACAGTATTGCAACATACAAACATCTTGGAGCAGTGCTTAGACACATCAATATGTCTGTACTGTATGCAACACCAGTTTTTGTCTTTTGTCTTAATTTCGTGGGAGACACCAAGGAGAAAAGACAAGAGCCCTGCCTATGAGTCACTCACAGAAACTCAACTCCACCAGTCCAGGTGACACTGAGTTGTCCAGCTGTGAGGTGATTGCTCAGGCCAGAGTATGGATAGGTTAGGGAATCTTGCATCCAGCCTGGCAGCATTGTGCACTTTCATGGAGCACAGTACAGCCTAAATGCAAAAACTAGGGTTTGTATGAGCAAAATGTCTTTATCAGAAATGAGATAGCAGTGACTGAATAAGTTTCTGTAGATGATGAAGCAGAGCTGCCCTGCTGAGGTGGACGTGCCACTGTTGATACAGGCACCTCCATGAGCAGCAGATGCTCAGATGAGCCTGCCTCCTGCACAGCCTGGCAGTGTGCTTGAGACCTGCTGGTACATCCACAGCCATCTGGACTTGAGACACAGTCTCTTTAGTGTAACAGAGAGAAATAATTCTTTTAAAATATACATTTTTCACATTCCCTTAATATATGAAGACATAACCTGTCTTTTGTGTGGCAGAATTATTTCTGTACAGCCTGTCTCATTTAAAAATAAATCATCTCTGTTATGAAAAGACTAGAAGAATATCAATCCGTTTGACAGCTTTTAAAAATCTCTCCAAGTCACTTTACTGGTGACAAAGTGAAGGGACAGCTCATTTCTGTGGTGATGATGACTGCACTCTAGTGCAGTTGAAGAATGGATCCTGACCTGGACAGGTGCTGGGTTTAAGTTCAGTAACCATGCAAGCAACAAGTACTCTTCATGATGTATAGCCTTTAAAAAAAGCTTACTTTCATTCATGCGTGTTTTTTTCTTGCATTCTTTGGAAGCTTCAAAAGCTCTGCGTTTCTCAGCTAGTGGGTAGTATCCTTTAAAGAAATATACTAAAATGTGCACAACTGCTGCTGATAAAAGGTGTGCACTTCCAAGGAAATTTGGCATCTTCCAAATTCAGTAGTTGGTAGAGTTTGTTCTTTAGCTTGAATATACTTTGAGGAAAAGTTACCTGGAGAAGATTAATGAACTGAAGTCAGTTTTAATTCTTTCAATAAAATGTTTTATCTATTCCAATGATCTTAAGAGAAGAAAATTGAGTCATATTCTCCTGACATAAGGAAGAATTTTGCACTTTTACATTACCTTATACATAGATTTTTTTTAATTCCACAGTAATGCTTAACATAACTTTTAAATGTTTGGCTTAGATATATGCATAGTAATGGTCCTTAATTTTAAAATACATTGTTTACACGGTATTTTGTTTTCCTTTTTAAAAAATTATTTACTGGGGAGATGAGCATTTCTTTAATGAGTTACATGAACTGACTTGCCGGTTATGTGAAAGAGTTTTCACACACCTTACAGTTAGATGACATCTTTTCATAGTATCTTTATTCTTAGAATGCTTTATTTCTCATTTTGCATGAATTAGTCATTGAATGGAAATATATGACTCCATAAAAAAATGAACATACTGTGTACCTACAGAGGAGGCCTATACTAGTAAAAGTAGTTTCACTCTTAACTAGGAACCTTCACCAGTTTTTTATTTGTTTTTTTAAGCTTGAATAGGAAATACTTTTAGTTTTGGTATCATTCATCTAAAAGTCTTAACATAACTGTCAAATTAATTAGGAATGCTGCAGTGAGTACAGTTTAAAAAACAACAAAACCAACTAAAAACATCCAAATTATTGCCATTTTTGCAAATAGAATTAATTTTTATTTCTTCTAGTTTTTGAAAGATCTTTTCTTCTACATACATTTACATACATTCGTTGTCACTACTTTGTTTTCTTTCATGGTTACTTTTTCATTCTTCCTCACATGCCTGTTGTGTTTTTTTCTTTTATAGAACAGTTCGTGTCTGGCTGAAGAGAGACAGTGGGCAGTACTGGCCCAGTATATATCATGCAATGCCATGTAAGTATAAGGAGAGGTTCAATATCTACTGTGTATTTTCAAAATGGCTTTTCTGGTTAAGCTTCATGTTTACTACCATTTCCAAGCTTACCTCTGTATTAAATGTTACTTCAACAATCCTCTTGGTTTCAGTGAAGCTTTACCAGGCTACATGCTAATGCTTCTGAGAGGCATCAGATGTTACAGTAGCAAAAGGACACAGACATGTTAGTAAGGGGTGAGCATTTAATGCAAACATAGATTTTAAAATGTGAGAGTTCAAAATGTAGTCTCTCTTTCTGCCCCTAATGGAGTCCAAAAAGCTTCATAAGTCTCCCGTATAAATCACTCTGCCCTTCCTACTGCATGTGCTCAGTCCATTAGAGTGCAATGGTAAATGGTTTTATTTGGTAAGAACTTAATACCCTGTTGCAGCTAATATGATAGAGAGGATACTAGACAGGGAAGGCAGCTCTTCCAGTGTAGAAGCAGAATCGTTTTACCTTGGCAATTAAATGTGGAAAACCAAATCTCCCTGATGGATCCCTCCATTATGGTATGCTGTATGTCTTGTCTCCCAAAGAGAGTGTAAATGCTTTAAGAGAAACTGCAGATCAATGTCCACTTTTCCAAGAGACAGTTGAGGAAATCATAGTCCTTGCTGTTTGCCATAAAACTGGTGTTGATTGCAGGAATATGGCTTTGCAGGTCACCAGAGGCAGGCATATGCTAATACTCCTCAATCAGCTTCAGACACCCTGGGTTATCCTGTCTTTGGAAAGCTTGTAAAGCTGACCTTAAATCCAGATTGGGGAGCATGTATCAAGTCTCACTGAGGTATTCATACTGTCTGGAGAAAGAATTATTTTAAGCCAAGGTACATAGATTTAGAAGAGACATCTGTCTCTGTGATAGGTAAAATATTTAATAGATATAAGTTTTAGTACCACAACAACATCAGCTTGGAACCATAGAGCAGCCATGGTGTTTGCCTGCTTTAAGAAAACAATTATTTGATAGAGAGGAGGATTTCTTGTCTTTCTTTGGTGATGGACTAGCTCATAAGAATATGTTGGTCCTCAAAGGTACTTTCTGCTCAAGTTTTGCACAAGAAGGTACTGGAAACTAGCTAATGATGTGGCAGTCTGCAGAGCTCCATCATGATCACTAGCAGTGACTGAGTTCCCTTGACCTGTCCTGAGAGGTTTGCTTTCCCCAGTCAAACTGTAATGAAATGGCTATTCTAGCAGTTTGGCATTGATAGTTCTCTTTTTCCATGCGGTGTTTTTTCATATGTTTGCATTTTACAATGTCTTTAGGTTCTCCCCTGGTCTTAGCAAGACTGTGTTATTGTCAGTAATAACAGTTTCAGTGGAAATGATGCAGTAGATCCAGATCCACTGAAGGGGGATTATTTTAAAGCTCCTTCATAAATTTGAACAATTGACACAACTCCTTCACTTTGAAGGCTGGTAAGCTTTTGAAGCATGAGATGTTGAAATTCTGCTGTATTATTCACCAATTTCAAGAATGATCAGGTATAATTAATGACTGGAGCAATGCCAATTGTATTATCAGCCATGACTTTAAGCTTGGAAATCATAGGAATGGCTCTGAGTCAGCATCTGCACAAGTCTACACTTGACTTGTCTGTTTCTGTGTGGATCACCTTTTCAATGGTGGTCTGCTTTGGGTTCATACTGGGTTTGTTGTTTAAAGAACAATGACTGCCCAGAGGTTCTCTGTGTAAAAATGTAGTAGACACAATGTGCTGCATAGCAAGCTGTGAGTGGCAGTCCTACCTATAGGTACTCCATTAACATGACTTGTGACTTTGACTGTGGTGGTGTGTGACCTAAATTATTTTATGATTTGACATCAAGTAGCCTTACTAACTGAGTTTGTGCCATAGATCCTCTGGGAGATGAGGAGTTGGGCCGAGTCAGCCATATGTTTTGATCAAGTTCTGCACCCAAATAGGGTGATCAGTGCATTCTGAATTTGAAAACTATTAAATACCTGGAAAAAAAAGTCAAGATTATAGGTCTCCTTTGAGCAGGGACACTTGCTGCTCTTTAGAGGTGGGATTTTCCCAGTTGCAAAGTTTTGTGCCCTGCTTATGACTGTTTCTCTGGTCAGAAAATTCTGTACAGCACAGTGGCCAGATTTTTGATCACCATCTCTAGCCTGTGAGAAAGAAAAGAGCTCTGGGTGTCATACACACTGTTATATTGTTAGTATGGCAAAGTAGGTAAGCTGGAAACCTTCCTGACACATCTACTTTACACCAGTGTTGTCTCAACAGCTGATTAGCAACAGGTCTCTGATGAGCATATTGACCCTCCTCGTGGTTGGATGTGTACTCTTGGTTATGCATGGTTCGGTTTGTGGCTTTTGAGCAGTGTCTGTACAGGAGGAAAAAAACAACTTAGCAGACACAAATTCATGAAAGGCAAAGGAATTGTAGTCAGGAGCCAAGTAAGCTTTGCCAATAAAAAAAATTCCAAAAAGACCCAAAGCCAACTAAAAAAACCTCTTACAGATGTGGAATGGAGTAAAGGATTTA
The DNA here is from genome assembly GCA_035221455.1 of Xenops minutus. Lineage (NCBI taxonomy): Eukaryota > Metazoa > Chordata > Aves > Passeriformes > Furnariidae > Xenops > Xenops minutus. The sequence goes on from JAWWEE010000158.1 coordinate 29,636,828, forward strand.
TTGTAGTGAGGAACAATGGAGAACCCAGTCTTTGAGGCAGATAATACACTGCCTGTCTTATGATAGGTTTCATAGCTAACACTTTGCTTTGAACAGGAGGCTAAAAAAATCACACAGCAAAACATGCTCCTTTGGTCTTAAACTGTCACTTTTAGGCACTTTTCAAGTGCCTAAAGACCCTGAAACTGCAAGTACAAGTTTTATTTCTCTTTTACTTCTGTCAGCCTCTAATAGAAGTGACACACTATTGGGAGCATGGAGTATATAATAGGGTTTTTCCTTCATAATTTATTTTCCAACTGCAAAAATCAATGTGTATTTGCCCTGTATTTAAGCTAAGACTACAGCCAGACTTCTGCATCAGAAATATCCTGTTTGTCCTCTATAATAGTTCAGATCAACCTTTCTCCATTTTGAAATCCAAATCATAGCTAGGTACTGAAGTAGTGAGCCTTCAGAGTGTTATTTTTTTGTAGCTATTATTTTAATAGGGTCTTAAATATCTCAGAAGCTTAAGGTTTCAGTTATTTGTTTTGTTTTTCTATTTTAGTTATTTTTTATTTTCTTTTCTATTTATCTTTTTTTATTTTCTTCCCCTTTTTTAAATGAACCTAAGTGCTTAAGTATCTCAATGTCATCTTATTTTCACTAAAATATAAGCTGCTTCAGAGTTGTTACAATTGGCATCATCTTAGCTACATTAGTGTAACTAGTATGGACATAATTTTAGTGCTGACATAGTGATTTTTCTAAGAGCACATGTTACTAAAGGATTCCCTTAGGAAAACGATTATAGCAAAATAAGTATCTTTACAGCTATGACTGTGTACACACAGGTCTGAAATTTAGAAGTTACTTCTTTTGTAATCAGTTTGTCTCAAGCAATTGCTTGCACCTTTTGCATCCAAAGTGTTTGGGGAAAACGTATTTCAAATAGTTGATTTACCTGAGACTTTTTCTTATTATTTCTTATTCATTACCTTCAACGTTACTAGTAGCTCTTACAATGGATGCACAGCATCTAGCATTTAAAAGCTGGTATGTAGAATATGTCAGTTCTGTATTTAAGTGCCCTTAAAATTACTTGTTTATTCTGCTTAGAATTGCTTTTTTTCCGCTGTCCATTTTTCCTACAACGGTCTCATTCTGCCACAGCCCTAGAAGCTTCAATTTAATAGTAGTGCACCACCATCCAAAGGGATGATTCAAGTTTTCTGAGGGAGCATTACAGAAAGGAGCAATTTTCTCAGTGTTACTAGGCCTGATTTAATTGTTTCCTTTATGTCAGTTTCCTTGAACTGAAGCCTTTTCTTTGATTTAATTGTCAACCTTTCCAGGAAACAAATAAGCTTAGGTGATTGCCTGGATATAGACCTGGTAGGCTTTCTGTTTACGGTTAATTGTCCTTCAGGAAATCTTTCAAGGGGGATTCAATACTGAAGGTAGAACAAGTTTTATTGAACAGTCAACGTTGACTCTCCTCTTCTTCATATTGTTTTGCTGCCAAGTAAACTATCAAGGAAGATTTGCAGAGCTATGGACTGTTTACTCCCAAGTGCGACATTACACAAATTGAGAATATACCAGATTACAGTACTGCAAAAGAAAGGACTCCAAGCTTGTTAGGAAGAATACCACACAAGTAATCACAATGGAGGGTAGAAACCAAGAGATGGCAAAAAACAGAACTAAAAATGCATCTGTCTGTACTCTATCACAAAAACATGGTTTAAAAAACACTCTTACCAGTATCAAAGGAGCAAGAATGCCTGTTCCTAGCTTCAGTTGGCAATTGCTCCTGAAAAATAATTCCTGAAGGTTTCTCTTGGGACAGCAGGACTCCCAGCTGTAAGCTGCTATGTTGAGCAGTAAAAGCTGTTACTGCTTTCTGAATGTAACTTCACAATTTCTTAATTAAAACAAGCATAGGTCTTGAATTCTTGCAAGAAAATTCTGGGTATACTCTTTAGGCAAACGCTGCCAACCCTTGAAGGAGCATACTGTGACTGACCTATGTATGAAATTTAGAAGTGTATCCTGATGTTTATTTGAATAATATCAATGTAGTCAAGCAATGGCTAGTTTTAGATACAAACTTTTATTTTGACCACGGTGTTTGATACTGTCACAGTGCTATCTGTGATGCATCTGGACAAGGGGGCAGTTGGACTCATTCCTTAAGATCAGGTGATATGTTGACTCCTACAGGTGAACTTTCTTACTGCAGGTGCAGGATGCAGGCCTCTGACATAATACAGGTTTTATTGTCAGTTAGGTTCAGGCAAATGTAAAAAACTAAATTATTCAGCTAATTCATCTCTCAGATTTATACTGAAATGTCAGGTGCCTATTATATCAAAGCACCACCCCTGATTTTGTATGAAATGCCTGTTTTCAGATAACTCGTAAGAAAAAATGAAGGAACTGGAGCAAGAAATAGCTATTCTTCCATGTCCTAATAGGATAAGGTTGAACGAATTGCAAACACTTTTATTTTAATGCTTGTCTATTGGAAGGGACAAAATGCTGAACAGCATCATAAAGCATGTTAACTAGTTTTAGGCTTTCCAGAACTTCAAGAAAATGAGTCACAGTTTTGTTAACTTCATCAACATGTTCATTTTTTTCAGCTCCATGTTCATGCATGTCTTTTAACCCGGAAACCAGAAGGCTGTCCATAGGTCTAGACAATGGTACAATCTCAGTAAGTACATCCAAAGATTTCTAGTTGAAATGCTTCCCTTTTGAGAAGTATATATGTAATGTTGTGGTGAGGATATTTTTGCTAGTGTTTGGGAGACAGACTTTTACTGCCATAGAACCGAATCTGTAATGTAATGGCAGATTATTAAAAATTTTATTCCAGCTGCCACAAAGAGATTGAGTGGGGTTTATAATATTTATTAGGCAACTCAACAAACTGTCTTAATTTGCATATTTCTTAAAAATTAACATGGAAAACCAGGTGTTATTTTATTAAAGTGCCTGGTTAATTGCACAATACCAGAGTTTTCTGCAAGCAGAAATTAAGTGGGATAAAAATCATCTTCTGAGAAGCAGAAGCTGGATTTCTGCTCCATATCTATCTGCTTTTCCAAACTTCAGAGTTCAGATTTTGTTTTCCTCTCCCTTCAGAGGAGTTGCTCCTAATTGACAATGCTGTTGCTGAGAGATTTGGTTCATTAATATCTGAGACATATATGTGTGAAAATAAGTAGGGTATTCAAAGAAGAGTGTGTCTCTTAGATCTGACATAGGGTTGCAGTTGCCCTTGTTAATTGGATTTTTCTTGTGGGATAATGAGTAAAAATCTATATCACTTTGTGGAAGAGTTATGTGTCAGAGGTATTTTTCACCTATGCCTCATCAATAGACTCCTCTTCCAGTTTAAAATCATTTTACCATCATTTCAAATTTTTACTGCTGTTATCTCTGCCTTCTTGTCTTTATAACTGAATGTTTTCAGGTTGACTTAAGGGCAGCTGTCTGTACTAAAGCCAGTATGGCATTTGGGAAAGGGTGTGTGACCCTTTTAGCTGATGCCTGTAAGCTCTATCAAAGATGTGAAAGTTTTGACCTATAAAGCTACTGATGGCTAGTAGCAGAGATTTTTTTGTGTGCCTGTAGGAGATTTCTCTTTTTGTATCTAAGATATGGGACAGCTGCCAGAGAATTCCCTGCACGTCTGAAATTCTCTCCTTCCCACTTACTGAAACAGCTCAGTTTGCCAGTCCTGCTAGGCACATTTGTTTTCACCAGGCCTTTGAGGAATGTGAAGGCAACTGTAAATAAGGTATTTAAATACTCTGGCATGATGGGAGATGTGTCCTTTGTCTTGGGGGCATTTTGCCTTGAAGAGTCAGAGAATGCTTCAGTCTGAATGGGGTCAAATATTTTCCATTCTGAAGCTAAAGAAGGTAAATGAGATCTGCAGGTGATAAACCAACATGTGACTTCGGGTACTTACAGGTATATATTGCCATGTCTAAAGCAGATTCTATGTGTTGCTAAGCTGGGCTTTTCTTTTCAGAGTCTTCTGGATGCAAGTACATAGGGAGGGGGAAGGGCTTGTCTGTGTTGCTCGATTTAGTCCCCTGTAGCTGCAGGCAGTTGTGTGGTAGGGGATTGTGCAGAAAATGCGCTTCACAAACTTCCACAAGGAATGAAATGTTTCCCTCTGTAGCAAACCTAGGACTTGTAAGAGAAGGCAGAACTATAATGTGCTACAAGAAGTGGTGGAGCTGAGAATGAAAGAAGAGCAAGGGGAGCCTCATTTTCAAGTCCCAGCAGTAGTGGGGTGTAGAGAAAATCCTCAGGTACTTGAAAGTGGATTACAACCCCTCTCTGGAGGAAAGGACACAGCTATGGGATTTGTTTAGCCCGGAATATACAAGCAGGGCACACTGATCACAAAATAACAGAAGTTATTACAACAAGGTGACCCTAGCACCCTTGCTTTTAATTATGTGGTCCTCAAAGGGAAAATACAGGCAATTTACTTGAGCAGCTTGAAATATTTGGGAATTAGTCAGCTGCTCCACGTTAGCACTTCTGTAGTGCGCAGCATGCTTGTGTATGCTGGGTGCGGTGCCAAAAAAAAAAAAAAAGGCTGAAAATCATTCTGCATCTTTGCTTTGGGTAGGAAGAAAGGATTTCTGGAAAGGGCTCTGAGCCGATACTCATGACAGTGCCACATACTGTCAAATGAATTTTTCTTGCAATGCAAAGAAATGCTCTCAGATGTAAATAGACATAAGAAAGTGGAACTGCCTTCTTTTATTCTATGTGAAATTTTGGTTATTAGTGTGGCACCTTAGAGGTACGTATGATGCATTTGTCACAGAAAGAAGTTCCAGCATAGCCACCATTTCTTTGTGAAACAAGGTGACAGCTTTTGCTTCTACAGAGAGGGAGACATTGTTTTTAACCTTCTTTAACTTCTCAACATGGAGACTGTGCAGATGTTTGTGCAGCACAGTACACCATTTTCTTGAGTGAAAGATTGTCTTGCATCTTGCTCAAAGGGTGGTGGTACCTAATGCAAAAAAAAAAAGTTTCTCTGATCTGTTTTTTTTTACACTTCGCAAATCTTTTTTTGAGAAGAAATGACATCTTAGGGACTGCTTGAGGTCCTTTTTGAAAGCCATAAGATTTTAGCAAGGACATTAATTCCTAGCTTCTGAAGTGAAAAAAACATTGCTTAATGAGTGTAAGACTCTCGAGATACCACAAGAAGAAGAAACAGAGGAAAGGTCTTTCACTTGCAATGGACAGGAGACTTCCACTGCCAAGATGAGATTTCTCCCCTCATTTCATCCATCTAAAAGCTAGTTTCCAAGATGAAGTTAATCATTAGGTTGTGCAGCCAGTAGAGGAGAGGTGAATTGCCGTTGGATACACGCATGTTACTTAATGTAGAAAGTGCTATAAAATGACATAAATTTTTCTCCTCATTTCTGGGGTGATTGAAATAAGATTAAGTTTTTAGGTAGCTGACATTGAATTGAATTGCTCTTTTTTGCTGACAATTCTTTTATCTATATGAGACTAATACATTAAGCAGAGCCACAAGGATGACAAGGCGCCAGAATAAACCCTTCAGAATTCTTCCTAAGGTATGGCACTTAGTAAGATAAATGCATCTTCCATCTCATCTGATCTTGCAGCTGTCTACAGGTTTGGCCATAAGCAGCGCTTTGAATTCCTGAGACTGAGTCAGGCTTTACCTTCTGATGTACACCTTTCACCTCTGCCATTGTGGGAAGTTTAGTACTTTTTTCCTCAAGAAAACAACATGATAGTTTCTGTTCTCTCCCAATTTTTGTACTTTATAAAATGAAAATGCTGTCATTATTTTATAGAGTTTTTGAGATTTATTTTTTTTTCAATAGATATATATGTGGGGTCTGACAGTAGATTTAAGAGTCTTCATTCCCAGCCATTTCTGAAGCAGGCTTGTTGTTCTCTGGAAGACATGAGTGTACAGTCAGTCACTTGTTTTAACAGGATAAAGTCAAGCGTATAGAGATATTGATAGTGTGCTGTCACAATGGCATCATCTATCAGAGAATAGACTCTAAATTCCTCAGAGTGGAAACTAGGTTGTGAATGGGTAACACATAACTAGTTCATAAAGTTTATTAACTCATAAAATGATTCAGTTGCTTAAGAAGAATTCTCTCTTTTGGGATACATCAGTTGGCATCCACCTGATGCTCTGGAAAGGCAAGGGGTCTTCCTTAGACTCTGTGGTCAAGGATTCTGAATCATTTGAAACTAGATACTGTTTTCAGGGTGAGGATTTTCAGAGGTCTTATGCTGAAGAGAAATTTGTGGAGGGTATATGTGTTTCAGTGTGAGGGAGGTGTGCTGCATGAGGGAATATTTAAGTGTCTTTGTACATCAGTGGAGGACTAGATTTTGACAGTCTTTTTGAGACTTCTTTGTGCTTTGTGAAGGCTTTCATGGTACCAAGTCACTGTTGTAATAATAAGTTTACTTTTAACAGGTAAGACTGAGCACTAACATTTAAAGTATGGGAAAAAAGGCATTAAAGTAGCTCCAAAGCCACCTCTTGAGGGCAAAGAGCAATCTTTCCAGAAAAGTTGTTTTTAATCCCTGAAAAGAGGACATTTGGTTTTGTGATCCTCAGTGCTCTGATATGCCCAGCCCCTCCTGGACTAAAGAGGCCTCAGAAATCTTTCTTTGTTCTGCTAACAAGCACCAACTGAGCTATGTGGGTGACCCCAGCTTCTCTAGCTCATTAAGAACAGCCGAAAAGCTGCCTAATGAGAACTGAGCGTCAGCAGCTCTGAGAGGAGCAAACCACCTACGTATGCAATGATAAAAAACCAGTTTCTGCTGGTATTATGTTAAAGAGATGTAATCGGTGTTTCTGTAGTGCAGACGATACAATGTATGTGCAATAGGGCATGAATTTCTTGAGCAAGGTGCCCTGTGCTAAAATTCCTGTCTAGTGACACAACTAATATTTGGCTTCAAGGAGAGGGCAGTTAAGTGCAATGGAAGAAGATGTGAAAGTGTAAAGGGGAGCAGGGTGTAAAAGACCTGCAGAAAGATAAGATGCAAAATAAGAAAATTATCATAGGCTTTTAAAAAAGAAAATGATAAGCAAGAATTCTTCGGGGACGGGGAGGGGGGAGAAGTTATATCCAGTATTCAGGTTAATTGAAACTGTGTTTGTCTTGTACTTGTGTTTGTTTATCTTTTGGATGTAGCAGTGTACTAATAGTACATAGCGGTGGTTTGTATTAAAGCATACAGTGCTAATCAATACTTGGATAAGCCTTATGAACTGCATTTTTGTTTGAGTCACAGTATTATAATGGAAAGAGTCAAAAGCCTTTTCAGTCTTCTGCTGAAACTGTGGGACTGCTTGGATCACAGAACAGAATAGCCACACCAAATTTATTAAGGGAAAAATGCAAAGAAAAGTGGGAATGCAAACCACGCTCTACATCCCACCTGAAGTCACCAGCACCTGTGTGCCACCACAGTCAAAGCTGGGGACATCCAAATTGGTGGGAAAGGCAGATATATTCTCCCACTGTGTGTTGCAGCAATTAAAGTAATTTCTCTTTAAGTAACAATATCAGAAAGTTAGCATCCATAGCAAAGGGTCCTCCTTCAAATAGACTTTGTAGTAAAGCACTTCATGTGGTGGTTTTAGTATTCTTCAGGCAGTGGTTAATGAAAACACCTTCCCTTGTAGGTAGCTGGGGAGGTGTAGCTTATTTTTAACTTTGTGTTGTTTGTAGAGTTAAGGTGACCCTGGTATAGAAATCCGTCTGACTTAATGATTTGTTGCTGCTGTTTAAATAATGCTCCCCACTGTAGTCCTCAGCTGCAAGGGGAAAGCTAATAGGAGGTGAACACATTAAGAAAAGGAAGATGAACAATTCAAGAGAACACATGTATAACAAATTTTTGAACAGAAACCTAGAGAGAACAGAGTATGTAGCTGCCTCAAGTCACACACGGTTGTTTTCCTAGAATTGAGATCTGTAGATGTTCCACAGATGAGAATTGTAACCTCTCCCCCTTGGTGCCAAGCAGTACATATGATGTATTAGGGTAATTCTGGTGCTGGAAATTCATGCAGATTACCTGCAGTGACTTCACAGAAAATGCAGAGTGACCTTTTTTTTTTTTTTTTAATTCTGGTTTGGAAACTGAAGGTAAATATTGGCTTTTTGGTGGTTTGAATGTCTTATGTGCTTTTGCATTAAACATTTGGTTTGCCTTAAATATAGTCTGCAGAATCCTGAAGTCCAGTCTTCTCTACTATTGCACAGTGCTTTTGGCATGTGCACATAAACATTTCACAACTATGTTTTGAAATTATCTTGCGTTTTACTGCTTATTTCATTTTTTCACTCTGGTTCAGGTTAAATGAGTTAGGTTGTACTCCTGTCCTCTAGGTAGTTTAGCAGCTCAAGGAGTTTCCATGTAGTTTGCTATAAAATATTGATATGATGTGTTTTTACACTCCTTGTGTTTTTTTTTCTCTGCGTTTCTCTGAGTATATGATGTATGCATGTAGATGCTTGATAGCAATCTGAAAGCTAATTCATACAGTGGTGCCACAGAGCCTATCCTTTGTTTGGGTGTTTCCTCCAGGGAGATCTTGCAGGTTTGTTTGCGGCCATTCTATTTCCCCAGTTTTGAGCAACTCTCCTCTGCAGAACAATCAGCAGGAACATCCAGGTGCTCAGTCAGTTTAACCACGTGGGGTTTTTCCGGGAGCCGAGGCTGCCATACAGACCCTTAGCTGCTGTTTTCATCATTTTCCCATACCAAAGCTGTATCGGCAATTAAACAGCAGCACTAAGGCGGCAGGACAGCCAAGCCCTTTCCCATAGGTGTGCTCTTCCCTGGCCGCAGGGACGAGAGGCTTAACACAAACCTGAGATGTATTCCATTCCCATCGTGGATTATGGATACCTAGCCTGGACTGAGCAACTTCAATGGTCTCTTACATGTTAATATAGAGTTTCCTGAGTGTCCAGGATGGGATGTGGTGTATGCATAAATATGGATACAGGTATATACACATACCTGTGTACACACAGCTGTGTACACACAGATTTCTGCCCAGGCTATCCTGAGCAATAGGTGTGTGCAAGATCTCAAGTCCTTCATTTTGTGGCACCTCAGCTCATAATCAGTCATTTCTGTTAGCATTTTTGACTTTTTTGATAGCGTTTCTTTTGTCTCCACCATTCTCTTCAGAAGAACTCATAATGTTTCTTAGGCAGCTTTAAAAACTAACATAATGTAAATTTTTAGATGGAGATATGCAAAATTAGCAAAAATATGGACAGGGTCATGGTTGTGAAGAAGGAAGACCTTACCTAGGTAAAGAATTAAAATGAAAATAGCCTCAAACACTTTACCTCACTGAGTACTGCTTCTTTTGTTTTTTTCTTTTCCCTCCTTCAGGAATTCATATTATCGGAAGATTACAACAAGATGACACTAGTGAAAAGTTACCAGGGTAAGAACCATGATCTGTGTTAAGTGGTTTGCATTGTCATTAATTTTTGTTAATGTTCTTTTAACGAGTATGAATGGAAAGAAATATCCTTTACAGTGATTTTTTTTATTTACTTATGTCAATGCTGGTTTTATTAACGTGCCATTCTCTGAGGTTACAAGACTTAAAATAGCTATTTCATGTTTTGTTTTTCCTTTAGAATATAACTCTAGATAGCAAACTGACCAAAATCCAGACCACGTTTTGGGAAGAGGAGTTTTAGTTTTCATTCTTTAGTAATCCAGTATATTTACTGAAACATCTTGGGAAACTAACCTATGTTTTAGGGCTAGGCATTTAGGGCTGTAGTTTGTGGTGTTAGTCAGGTTATATTTCAGTAACTGTTGGCTTCAATAATCTCAAGACTATCAATTAATACCTCCCATAGTAAAAGGTCAAGAAATGTTAATCCATAACTTTTCTAATTAGATTCTGGTATTCACTAATGTGATGTTTTCAGAAACCTAGCTGTTTATCCTTGTCAAATCTCTAGAGGACAATTTATTCTTTTATCTTTTTTTGCTGTTGGACTAAGAGGTGGTATGATAGTATTTGGTATCATATTATATACTAAGCATTATGTTTCTGTATAGAAGCCTCTGACATGTTGGCTTTAGGTTTCTTTCTCATATACACTTAAAAATATGTACTTGCTCATATTTTGTGTTTTATACTTTAAAAGACTGATAATTATTTAAATCTCTAAATGAAGGTTCTGGGCATCACTTTGTAACATTTAAATTTTAAGGTATGAAGAGAATCTTGATTTTTTTCAGACCCCAGCTGACATATGAGTATTTCACTTCACCTGTTTCATGAATGTCTGATGTGTTGTAAAATTGAGGAGGAATTGCCTTCTTTTTTTTTTAGCTTGTAAAAACTAAAAAAAAGGTATCCAATTATGAGAAAATATATATGTGAATCTTAAATAAAATTGCTGCAGTCTGTACAGGTTTTTAGCATCAGAATTTGTCGTTGCTCTGCAGTTACCAAAGTTTGACACACTTAGGTTTCATGTTGAAGGGTTGTTGTACTGAGGATGGTGAGCTGAAGTCTTTTCTATTGCATATACAAAACACCGTATGCATGAGAAAAACTTTCTTGACAAGCTCTCCAAGGAAAATGCTGAAAATTTTGGAAGAGGAGAATGGATATCTTGGCAGTATGCAGAAAATCCAGATGGTTGTGACAGCCCACTGAAGGTCTAAAATAAAAAATTAAAATTTAAAAAAAAAAAAAAGAATTAAAAAGGGAAAATTAAGACTGTTCTCATGGCCTTCTGCTGCAGTGTGCCAGATGTGCTGCAAAGCATTGCAGGAGGCCTTTGGGTACAAAGATGCTAAGGAGAACCTCCATGGGTTGTCCTGGAGGAGAAGCCCAAGAGTTCCAATGGCGTTCCCCAACTGTTGCAGAGCAAAGGATTCTAATGAACATCCATTAACAACAGTGAAGAGGTGGTACAACTGACAGCAGTCCTAACTAGAGCTTCCTCCTGCCTAGACTGTCTGTCTGAGCATGGGAAGGTTTTTCATAGTCATCGAATGGTTTGGCTTGAAAGGCAATGTAAAGATTCTTTTGGGTCCAAACTCCCTGTCATAGGCAGCACATTCCATTAGACCAGGTTCTTAAAGCCCCATCCAACCCAGCCTTGAACACATCTATGAATCGGGCATCCACAAATTCTCTGGGCAGCCTATTCTAGTATCTCACCACACACACCTGAACAATTGCGGTGAACAAGTTTCTGTTAATGCAAAGTAGGAAAACAAAAAAACCCAAACCTTAAGAGATTCCACACTGTTGGCAAGGCACCAGTGAACTGAGGCTGCCTGCTGCCCCACAGCACAGTGTCTCCCACTACCCCCGCCCAAAGAGATGTGCTCCTTAATACTCTGCTCTTCATACCAGATGTTGGTGGAAGAGTGTAGAATCCCCTCTGCCTGGTCCCTGGGCTTGGCTGGACCCATACAGGAGGTCTGGGCTGCTGGGGAAACATTGCAAAAGTGAGATACTCTGTGAGCTGCTGTCAGTCACAGGTTCCTGTAGTTCCATCAGTCCACACAGTGTTAGGCACTTTGATGCTTCTCTTCCTGTATTTGCCTTCATCCAGAACACTGGATCTGGGTTTAGTGGGGGCCTCACTAGGGCCAGAGTCCAGTGATGCTTCTGGGTCACAGCAAGGAGGAAAGAGCCTAGTTTTCACCATGCTTTCTGGGAGAATATGCAGGGAACGGCATGGCAGATGGCCAGATGGACTTTCCTCACATGGTCCAGGAGGGCTCGACTCTGCAGTCCCCTACCTGTGGTGCACTTTCCTCATTTGGATCTACTGAGGTATAAGACACTGGCATAAACAGCTTGTAAAACCTGGGGCTAGGAAAAACCTAATTAAAAAAGAACAGGTAGTTTTGTTGGGTATGGTGGCCTTCTAATGGTTTTGTTAAAAGCCTTTTCAAAAGTTTTGGCTTTGCTGAAAGTTTTCAAGTAAGACATTAAAATTATTTAAAAATATTTTAGAGGGAGTAAATAATTTTATTTAGCCTACTAAGGGGCTTTAGTTTAGGCATGCTGGCTGGTTTTGTGTGTGCTAGCTTTGTAAATGTTCAGCAGTGCTCTTAAAAGTAACATCTTGCCAAGTGACTGGTGAGCTATTGATCATCTCCCACAAGGTAGCTGAGGCTGCTGTAGTGATTAAAGAACACTAACTGTGTTTTGAAAGGCCATGAACATGTCTGCCAAATTATCAGCTAGTGACAGAGAATGACAGCATGTGTTCAGGCTGTGCTTTGGTGTTGGTAGGGGTGTGCAGCCAGGTCCAGTGACATATGACAGACTGGCATCAGCAGCATACGTGGCTGGATGTGCTCTGTGGAGGTTTGGCTGCAACACTGTGACTGGAGTAGTGAAATCTTATTTCTTGAAAGGCATCCAAACACAGAGATTGGAGATGTGACGCAGTGTTAAGTCAGGACTACAGGGTCACTCTCTGGGCACTGACCTCCTGCACGAGGTGACTACTTCCCTGGCGTAAGAAAGGGTGGTGCAAGCATTTGAACAGTGCCATTTGGGATGCTCTTGGAAATTAACTTTTCGTTCTGTGTTGGTCTCTCATGACTATGGCTATCCTCTCCAGCCACAGCACCAGCTGAAGGCATGGACAACCTCTGCTCTTTCGCTGGGCAGCAACTCTCACATTCCTGCAAAATTATGGGTGTTGAAGAAATCCTTCCCTGCCCTCAGCAGCCTTGGCTTCCAGCCCCCTCCAACTCCTCACAGGCTGGTCCAGCCACAGACTGTTGCTGCTTTCCTCTCTGTATGGCATTCTCTACCCTGCTTCTTGCAACTACACTATCTTGCCAGGGGCTACATTTCCAGTCCCCCTCTGGATGAGATAACAGCTCCTGTTTTCTAATTTTTTACTTATTTATTTATTTGACACACGCTTTTTCTGCCTAGCCAGATTTGTAGACCTGCTCCTGCCCCATGCTTTGTGCAGCCTGCCTGTTTTGGTGGTGTCCTCTTGCCCCCTTGATTTCAGGCCAGCTCATGTCATGCCCTTACTTCTGCTTTCCTCTATGCACAGCCTGTTTATTTGCACTTTCCTTGCATATGCTAAGCTTTTTTTCTTACTGGTAACTTCTACCTCTCTTTTGCTGATGCTTTTTCCTCTTGTAACCCCACAGCACAGCTTCTTGTCCTGCACTGTGTGCAGAACTGAGAGGAGATAGGATCAGTTTGAAAGGGCTCAAGTGACTCCTGTGTGGTGCCCATCATTCTTTCTGGAATGTAAAAGTATATGGAAATGACATCCAAAATCTGAGCTCTTCAGCCTGAGCAAGGGTGAAAGCATATGGGCACAGTTCACGTCTGACACTGTAAACTCATCTAACTGCCAATCATAGTTATGGCAACTTGTGTCAAAGCATCTATGGACTTTTCTAGTCAGGGAATCTCTGTCTAAAAAAGCAGTGTGGGTCAGAGCAGGTGTTGGCTTGTGCAAGCTGCCTCTTCCTTGCTATGACTAGTGCCCCCTCATAAGGTTCACAACTTTCGTCTGTGCTGTATATTTATATATGGCAGACAGCAACCTTCCCATACTGTTCTGAGGGGTTTCTCTGCATTTCAAATGGAACCTTGGGACTGGTGTTTAAGCTTCCAAACATATTTAATCTTTTTTGTGTCGGCTTTTACACAAACAAATCCAAGCAGACTTTTTAGTGGGACACATGTTGCCAAGTCTCAGAACAGTAATAAACCAGTAAGTTGAGGACTATGGCATTCACTGCTAAGATACAGCTGGGAATAGTTCTGCATGTCTTTCTAGCCACTTTTTTTTATTAAAAAGTCAGCTCAATCAGCACTTCATGACCAAGCCACTGGTCAGTCATACAAAAAACTGTCTGTACAATCATGCATTCCCTTGTTTTAATGAAAAGCTTTTGATGGCTTTATTTTGGTAGCAATAGAAATTTGTTCCTTCAGCTGTTTTATTCATCTATCACAGCTGTGATATTTCTTTTTCTTTTATTTTATACCAATAACTTTTCTATCTGGTTCACATGCAATGCTGAAACTTCCCTTTGATTCAGCGTTGTGCCTATAACTCATTATTCTGCTGGGGTACCACAGCCCAGATCCACCAGACTTCACGGCAGGAGGAGTAGCAGTGCAGGCATCTGAACTGCTGTCATGAAACCAACTGAAAAGAGTTTTAAATGGAGCCCATTCCACAATGGCAGTTTTGTTAGTGATACAATAATGGAGGGAAGACTTGTGCTACTGTGGAAGACAAATGGCTGCAGTAGGCATGGAAGGAATTAAGTCTTGCTTACGCTCTTTCTCATGCAAACGCTGAACATGCAGAGCAGGGACCTTACAAGCTTGCATGGGAGCTGGTGTCAACAGGATTTTTAAACACCAGCTGCTTCTGTAGGGAAGGGTGAGCGAAGGAGTTGGATGCAGTTGGTATTTGCAGTGCCCTTCTGCCCCCACATTCTTCTCTGCAACATGCTTATGTGTCTGTCTGCTTAATTTTCAGCTCATCAAAGCAGGGTCATCATGATTCTGTTTGTCCTGGAGATGGAGTGGGTGTTAAGCACTGGACAAGACAAACACTTCACTTGGCACTGTTCTGAAAGTGGCCAGCGGCTGGGAGGGTACCGCACCAGCGCAGGCGCCTGTGGCCTGCAGTATCCTTTGCTGAGCTCTCAGTTTTATTTCTGCTCTTTGACACTCAAACAGCCCTTTTAGTTTATTTGTCTAGTTGCCCTCAAAATTTTGTGCCCTGCATAGATTCAGAGCTTTGTGAGAGAAACTTACTTAAAATCAGTTAAAAAAACTGTCTGTTCTCCTTGCTTTGTTTCCTTAATGCGTTGTGGCATATTTAGGTCTAAGCATTTTTAAGCACCACAATGGGCGATCGGCAACCTATTGTGGTCTGCTATTGTAGTAAATATGGATAGGACCTTCATTTAAACATGCAGTGCATGCTTTCCTCAGAGAATTAATGATAGCAAAGTAGGTTGCTGATCAGGTCATAGTGCTTGTATGCATGCATGGTAAAAATTAAATGACTTTAATATAAAATAATGAGCGCTTGTCCTTCACTCTGGAACTGCTCACTATGTATTGGGAATCTGGGTTAACTAACAAGTAAATGACTCCAGAAATGGCACTCAAGTGGCTTATTCACCCAGAGCTGCCCCAGCTGCCTGGCAATAAAAGAAATATTAATTCAGCTTTATCACAAATGAAAAGGGAAATGAAAAAGTATGAGCTCTTAGGCTGAAAATAGGGGTTAGCATAAACAGACTCAAAATGCCCTGGAAGTGTATATGGTATAGATGATGTCTGTTTTGGTAGTTAATGAGAAGTGAGACTGACTCAAAATTACTGTTCCAGTATGGACTTGCTTTATATTATCTGGTCATGTGGCCAATCTAAATAGCATAAAGTGTGAACTTAATTTTTAATTAAATGATAAATATTTTTGAAAGTTTGATACAAGAGTTTGTCCTGTATTCCCTAAATCTCTCTAGAGAACAGACCATTTGGAGTGATTAAAACTTTTGGAGGACACTCTAATTTGGTTCATCAGATCACGATGGTGGAGGGCAGTGGAAGGACGAGTCATTGGCAAATATTGTAAATATATTTGGCACAACCAGAAATATATGTTTGTTGTTTAGTTGGGTTTTTTCTCCAATGTCCTGTGTGCTTTAAAATCAGTGCTTCTTAAACAGCACTGCTCTTATGGAGTGCTAAAAGCAGCTGCTCCTTAAATATCCAATATGGACTCTGTGAAATTAAATTAGATGAAAAGGTTGAAATCTGTCCAGTTATGTGGTTCCAGTAGGTGGTTGAGTGGTCCAGATTTTATTCAGTTCAGAATACAGTATATGAGGCACCTGATGCAGTTGACACTTCCCCAAATATGACATAAAGCAATAGTCTTTCATTGTGTTTGCAAACTTGACTATAATGAAGAAGCATTGTGGTGGGTTGACCCTGAATGGATTCCAGGTGCCCACTAAAGCCATTGTGTCACTCTCCTACTCAGCTGGGCAGGGGAGAGAAAACATATCAAGAGGACAAGATAAGGACAGGGAGAGATCACTCACCAGTTACCATCACAGGCAGAACAGACTCAACTTGGGGGAAATTAGTTTAATTTATTACCAATCATATCAGAGTAGGATAATGAGAAATAAAACCAGACCTTAAGAACACGTTCCCCCCATTCATTCCTTCTTCCTGCCTGGGCTCAATTTCACTCCTGATTTGTTCTGCCTCTTCGGGGTTGCACTTAGTTCATTGCATGTCGTCTCTGCTGATACTTCTTTTTCAGAAGGAGGATACCTCACACTCTTCCTCTGCTCCAGTGTGGTTTCCTTCCATGGGGTGCAGCCCTCCAGGAACAGACTGCTCCAGCGTGGGTTCCCACAGGGTCACAAATCCTGCCAGCAAACCTGTTCCAGCATATACTCCTCTGTCCTGCCAGGACCCTGTCCCAGCGCAGGCTTCCCGTGGGGTCACAGCCTCCTTCTGCTCCAGTATAAGGCTCCTCCATGGGTTGCAGGTGGATATCTGCTCTATTGTGGACCTTCAAGGGCTGCAGGGCAACAGCCTGCCTCACCATGGTCTTCAGGAAAAGCTCTACTGTGGTGCCTGGAGCACCTCCTGCCTCTCCTTCTTCACTACCTTGGTGTCTGCAGAGCTGTTTCTATCACATATTCTTACTCCTTTTGCCAGGTGAAGTTGCTGGGCTGTTTTTCCCCCTCTTCTTAAATCTGTTATCCCAGAGGTACTATGACTCTCACTGATGGGCTTGGCCTTGGCCAGTGGTCAGTCCATCTTGGAGCCAGCTGGCAGTGACTTTGTTGGACTTGGAGGAAGCTTCTGGCAGCTTCTCACAGAAGTGACCCCTTATACCCCCCATTATCAAAACTTTGACAGGCAAACCCAGTACAAGCAGAAAACTAGTAACAGTTATTTTATACAAGTTTGGGAAGGAGAGAGTGCATACAATCCAACTCTAGTACCTAAGTTACAGAGCTCAGGGAGACAAGTCCTATGTTCATGGCGAAGGTGTTTCATAACAAAAACATAATTTTTCTCACTGTTTGGTATACTCAGGGATACTGCACTGTTATTGTGAACAGGTAAAAGTACACTCTAAAAGTACACTCTGAATACCTTTTTAAGACTGGAGTACTATTCACAAGGTTGCAGTATGCTCACGTTAAAATTAGCAAGTCATGAAAGGAATGCAAAGCTTGTGTAAACAATATATTTTCCTCAGCATTTATCCATCAGATTTGATGTGGAAACCCGGCATGTGTTTGTTGGTGATCATTCTGGGCAAGTGACCATACTCAAACTAGAGCAAGAGTCCTGCAGCCTCGTTACGACATTTAAGGGACACACAGGTAAGGCCTCAGGAGGAGACCCAATCTGGTTCTTTGTCTATGCTCAGCATTATGGTGGTTGGACTCTCCTGTGAAACACTAGGATGGCTTGTGTCAGTGAATAGCATGAAAGGGACATAGACCTTAAGCTGTCACAGCAGTTCAGGGAAGCTGTGTGTGTAAAAATGAGTGACCAGAGCTCTAAGCAGAAAACATCTATGGCAGAAAATGCCACTATCATTAGCTATTAATTAAGGCAGAATGAGACTGGAACAAGTTATGGTAGTTTTTGGGGGAGAAAGCGTGCTCATAGAGACCCACGTTGGTAGACACTTTTTCCGGAGGGAATAGGCACATCTTGGATGTACTAATTGCTTATTTCACTGCTAGAACTTGTGTCCCATCACCCTTTAAAAAGAGCAATCCTGGATATGATCCTGCCATCTGACAAAAGAAATTATGATCGTTCTCAATACTCTCCATATCCCTCCTGTCTGACTAAATGCTAATAGATCAATCAGAAAGTAGCACAGTCCTTGTGCTAGAATACTGAGAAGATGCCCAAAATATTTCACACTTGTTTATCTTTTAATCTCTTGGAAATTGTGGAGATGTAAAGTTGTGTAGTCACACTGTGACTACATATTTCTACCACATTTTACTGTTCAGTGTATTCAGCTGTGCAAGTGGCAGTGGAGCCCTCTGCCCACAGAAGAGCAGGATGGGGTGTTAGTAGGTTTTCTAGACTGTTAGTTTTCCACTGGAAGGCCCATGGCTGCATGGCTTTTGCTGAAGACGCCTGCATTTTAATCACTCTTTCCACCATTTTTGTTGTACTTTTATATTTAGCTACATACTAGTCTTCCACTTTTGGTAATAAAATGACTGTTCTTTGCACTTCTATTGCAGGTGGTGTCACTGCTCTCTGTTGGGACCCAATACAGCGAGTTTTGTTCTCAGGCAGTTCTGATCATTCCATTATAATGTGGGATATTGGAGGAAGAAAAGGAACAGCCATCGAGCTGCAAGGACATAAGTACGTGAAAAGCCCTTCCTCCTGCTTTTATGGCAGAAAAGCTAAAGGCAGAAGCCACATCTGGAAACAAACAGCCCAAAGGTTACAGTCTTCACAAACCTCAAGCTTGTATGTGTGAATCCCTGTGGTCCATATACAACAGGAAAAATTTGCTTATAGTAAGTTTTTCAGTGTTGGGCCCACAGGCTTGTTTGAGAGTCTGCAGAGGGTGATGAAGGAAAGCACAGTATCTATAATCTTGAATGTGTTATGCCAGAGCCTGCAACTGTGTTGGAAAGAGGAGTGTCCTCAAATGAGAACAGCTATAGAGAAATTCTCGGGGTTTAGGTGTCAAGGTCTTTCCTTCCCCTAGAGGGAGCATCGGGCTTGGACAATTAGTCTCTTTTTCCTCACGCTAACTTTCTCCACGCCACTTTACCTACAGCCTAAATTCTGATTTATGTGCTTCACCCGTAGAAGCCTTCACATCTCACTGCAAAGAAACATCGTCTTTGCATGTACATTGGAGCAGCATAGGACATGTCTTTGAAGAAGAGTAAACCTATGCTCGGTGTTGGTACAGATCAGAATGGCTCTAGTGGCAATGACCTCACCTTTTAACACTGGAAATGCAACAAGTTTGTTTCACAGTATTGGGACTGCATATATGTGGGACTTGCATGCCAGGCTTAGGTCTGGAGAGGCAAAATCCCATGATGGTTTTGGCCTAACAGTTTCTTACATATTCATACATTTCTTTTGAGTGATGCTGCACTCTGCTGAGTGATTTGGATGCCTCTGGGATTTCAGACCACTGCAGAGCTCTTGCTGAAATTCCCAGATCACCCTCATACCCTACCAGTGCTGCTTGCTATGCTGCCAGATTTATTGTAGTGGAAATTAGTTCTTCTAATATGAAGTTAGCCTCTGGATCTTAATCAGTGGCATGGCTGTTGGCTGGAATTACACAACAAAAAGTCCTAAGGAACTTGATGATGCCTTTGGTGTCAGCAGGCAGGCACTGTGAAGGGTGGCTGTGTTGTACCAAATTCTCCCATAAGTGCATTCCCCTCTGCAGGTGCAGCCATACACAAAAGCAAATGTGTTAGCATGAAAGTCCTTTGGGCAGGCAAGATCAGTGATGGTAGCAAAGAAAGCCAAATGTTGGGAATTATTTTCAGTCACAGTATGCTCAGTTACTGTGTCTTCATTACCTTGTTTTTTTCCATAACAGTGTTTTATGGTCTTTGTTCGCCAGGTTGTAAATAGCTTGAGATGAGGATTGGTTTTCTTTCTTTTATGAAGGTCCTAGCTCATATTTGGGGGCTTGAGCTGAATTATTTTTCCCATGTTTTTTCCCTAAAAGAAGAAAGATAAGCACCTAAATCTTCCACCTTGCCTTGAGAAGGCTTAGGAACAATTTAGTGATTCCTATATTAATTTTGAAACTCTTTATGCTTGTTAGTGCTAAAAGAAAATCTTCAATAATTCCTCAGACCTTCATTTATAGATCTTGTAGAGCTTTGCAAAAATTAAATTGTTACTGTCCAACAGAAGGTACTTTACTAGGGCTGCCTTTATGCATCCAGATGTGCCTTCCAAGCAGCCCAGAGCTGCAGCTCTGTTGAGACTTCCCAGTGCAGCTGGGACCTCCCATCTCAGGAGCAGCAAAACCAGTTATCAGAACAGGTCTTTGCTTTTCTGGATGCTGCCCAGATAACCAGTGCTCTCTTTCTGGTTCCAGCTGGGCAGCAAATGCTAATCTGCATCTGATGGATGCCATCTACAGTGAGGTGGGGGGGCGGGAGAAACATATAGGCAAACAAAGGGTTTGTACTGCTTTATGATATATTCTATGCTTGTGCAGTAGCTATAGATGGTTGATTAGTAAGTGTCTTGTTTCTCTTTCAGCGATAAAGTTCAGTCTCTCTCCTATGCTCACCACACTCGGCAACTCATCTCCTGTGGAGCAGATGGAGGAATCGTCGTCTGGAACATGGATGTTGAGAGGCAGGAGGTAGATGCTTAGTTCTCATCAGTTTGGTCTGAAACAGTCTTAGGAAGAGGGGGCCTTGCCAAAATGTGCAACTTTCAACCTAAACAAGATCATTCCAGGCTTTAAAAATGTTTTTGGACATGCTTCAGTTGTTATACAGCAATTATGCCGTGCCTTTGATAACATGATACAGGGGAAATTGTCTGGGAGAAAATGCATATTAAATAGGCTGCTAAATGGCTCTTACTCTTTACATTACTTCTCTGAAAGACATCCAGTAAGGAGGATATTGTGAGATGCTCTGCTTTGTTTTTTTAGCACATTCTGAAAAATATTACCCGTTCATATGTAAATGGATGGATTAATTTTGTTTTTAAGAAAACAAAACAAGAAAGCTCTTTGTCATCTCTGGAAATCTGCAGCCCAGTGGGGTTTTTTTCCTGTTCCTGATAAAAAGACATTTAACTAGAGCTTCAGTTTCACCTGCTACTCGGTCTTGCTTTGGTGTAACTACATGGAGGTGGGGTAAATGGTGGCTTTGCTGATCCAGACAGTAACACTTCACCCACTCATTCCTAATTGCTTTTGTGCTTCACAGCCAACAAATGTAAGCAGGTGCAAAAACGCACCCCAGGTCTTTAGTGCTACAGGAGCAGCCTCCGCTTGGCAATTCCTGAGACCTGACTCAGAGAGGGGGAGCAAGCACTGTGCCGAGTGAGTCAGGTACCAGCCCTGCTCGGCAGCCTGGCAAATCCTGGTGACACGAGTCGCAGCAACACTCTGCCCTGTTCCTGCTGGGGGTACAAAAGCACCCTGAGTCCCTGCAGTGGGTAGATTTGAGCAAGGCTTTTGGAAGCATGAGCTTTCACCATCTTTGCTGGTTCTTAAGTGTTTTGGCCTCCCTGGACTGTGTGTGTATCCCTTGAGGAAGGAGGAAAGCTAAATGGAAAACTTGATTTAAAAAACCTATTGAAGTAGGCATAGGCAGGAACTGAGCTCCCTTTTTAATGTGAATTAGCATTTCAGTTGGCTGTATTTGATTGCTAATCCAGTGGCCAAGTATGTCATCAGCTCCTAAAGTGAATCGAAAGCAGAGCAGTTTCCTGCTTCCCAGCAGATGTTTCCTTTCTGCTGCAACTTGAATATCTAGAAATTAAAACCTCTATTTATTAGCTGCCTTCAAAAGGCTACATTAAGGGTTAAGACTGGCTTGTCACAAAACATGCAGCAATGCTATGAGAAGGCTGGTTTAAAAAATAGAGGAGAAATATAATTAGCTAAATGAAGGCCTAGCAGAAGGTGCTAATAGGTTCTCTGCTTTCTCCACCTGTGGCTATGTGTGCTTGTTCTTGTTATTGGTAGCACAGTAGGGTGTTCCCGGTGCTAAATGAGGTCCTAGAGCACCCGTTTTAAAAAAGCTGTAAGAAGACAACATCTGAAAGATGGTAGAACCTGTGTTTCTATTTGACTACAAAGCAGTTACTTGTCACAAGTAAAATGTCTTCTTCCTCTTTAGGTTCAAATGCTTAAGAGATGAAAAGTTAAACACACAGATGTAAATCTGTAGGCATTAAAAGAAAGACTGTCGTAGGTAGAAAAGTCTAGGATTTGCCCCAGCAGAATGAACGGCCTTCAGAATAACTGGGAGAAGAATATGAAGCAGGTGATTGCTTTATTGCTGGGCATCAAAGCTGAGGGTCTCCATCTGCCCTTAATTTATCTTTGCCTGGATTTTCTATTATTTTTAGTGCTTAATCTTGGCTGTGTTTCTTGCCATTTGAATTTGCAGCATGTGAGAAACCAGTGGCTCTGATAAGGCAACTGCAGTTTGCTAATAGCACTTTCTCACAAAGTATTAAACACTAGCTAGTGTTTATTTAAGCTCATGCAGCATGTTGCAGTGGTGCAGAGGCAGCACTGGCAGGGCTGTCATGGTCTGCCTGGGGCTGCTCCACTGGGGACACAGGATGGACCAACTTTTCAGGATCAGCTTTGAACTGAGCTCTTGCTCTG
The DNA here is from genome assembly GCA_035221455.1 of Xenops minutus. Lineage (NCBI taxonomy): Eukaryota > Metazoa > Chordata > Aves > Passeriformes > Furnariidae > Xenops > Xenops minutus. The sequence continues at coordinate 29,659,315 of JAWWEE010000158.1, forward strand.
GTGGGGTGAAGAAAGGAGCAGAAGGCATGCTGGGGAAGAAGCATTGTTCTTGCTAGGCCAGGTTAGGACAGAAAAACTGCAGCCATCTGGAGAGGATCTCATGTTCCCTGGAGGGTTTCTTAAACACTGAGGGGAGATGCACTGCGTGTCTCTCAGCAGCAAAGTGCAAGACAAATATCAGGGGACCCAAATATATCAGAGGAGAATGATTTCCCCTTCCATGTGCCCTCCTGCTACTTCAGGCATTTCTTGAGCTCTTTCAGGATCTGGAAAGACTTGCTTCCCTACAGTGCATCTCATCCATGCTACTCTGCACAGAAAAATCTGGCTGCAGGAGAAAGAAGTGCCTTTAATATTGTCTTTATTTTCTTTCATCTTCTTACCTGCTTTATCCACAGCATGAGTGCAAAGCTACACACTGTGTTAGAAAATATAAGATCTTCCTTCCCTTGTCTTAGTAAAAGCAGGGAAAAGAGCAGGTTTGAGTCTTAGGCTTGCTCAGATGAATCTCATCTTTCTCACCCCTATGTGTGATTTGTAGCACAGGTGCCTCTGACAGCAGGAATGCCTCTTATGGTATTAAAGAAAGAAAGAATATGAAAAACCCCAACCACATCAGTGTTTCTGATAACTCCCCTTTCGCTTCAGATGAGTTGCTTGGCTACTGGAAATACTAATTGCCCTCCACCCCATTTCCACTAGAGGCAATGGCAGATGGTAAATGCTGTCAAGACAGGACAGGACATTTTTACATGCTTAATTCCAAAATTGGAGACATGGGAGAGACTGATGTGTTCCTGGGTTATTTCTATGGTCTTATTATCAAACTCTTCTTCATGATTTGGGTGCAAAGTGTTCCTCCCATGTCCTTCAAAGCTCAGAGTTGAGGCAAAAAAGACATCACAGGGAACAGTCAAAGTGGCGTCTTGTGATGGAGATTTTAAATCAAGTTTAGTTGTCCATATTGCCACGCCACAACACATTGTCCTGCCTACATTGAAAGTTTTTGTTGCTCATTTCCTCTTCTTGTTTATGTGTGTTGCAGACCCCCGAGTGGCTGGATAGTGATTCCTGTCAAAAATGTGATCAGCCTTTCTTCTGGAACTTCAAGCAAATGTGGGACAGTAAGAAAATAGGCCTCAGGCAGGTTTGTATGTGTCCTTTGGTGTGTTAACATGGTGCAATTAGGCTTTCCTCTCATAATAGATTGTGGTAACCTTTTTTCGCCTAAAGCTTTGAGAATTTGCACTTTGTTCTTCCACTCAGTGCTCAGTAGTGGGACAGTGGGCTTCCCTCTGATGAGGCTGAGTTTTGTGGCTGGGAGGAACACACTTTTCTTTTTCCAACCAGTCCCAATAGAAAAAGCATATAATAGGCCTTGGGCTCAATAGATTGTTTTGGGGCCTTCCATGGCTTTAGCCATGTGGGATTTTGCTTATTGTCAGTCAAATGTGTTATAAAAAGAACTGATTTTCTGAGATCATGCTAGAACCAAAGCTGTTTTCCGTGAAGTTGGGTAAACATCTGTAACTGCTCAGACTGCATTGGAAAAAGGCTTACTGGTCTGCTTGAAACATGCTGCTGTGTTTTCCTGCCCAGCAGGAGAGGGCTGCAGATAGAGACATTTGGGAAAGGGGTGAAAAAATGCTCCATGTTCTCCTGGAGCTTGAGAAGCTTTCTGGTTTGCTGCAACCTTGACTGGGTCTTGTTGGAATGAGATGGTAGAACCAGTGAGATCTGAGTAGTAACCTGCTCTGGGTTTGTGGCTTAAGATGTCTTTCCACATGTTGTTTCCTACAGCATCACTGCCGGAAGTGTGGGAAAGCCGTGTGTGGCAAATGCAGCTCCAAGCGCTCCTCCATCCCACTGATGGGGTTTGAGTTTGAAGTGAGGGTCTGTGATAGCTGTCACGAGTCCATAACGGATGAAGAGTAAGTGTCACACTGAGCCAGCTTGCACTGGAATGGGGCAAAACTCCTGCATCTGGAAAGGCCTGGGCAGATGTGAGGCTCCAGGAGGGAGCAGCTTGGCATGGTGGTCCCTGGGCTTTTTCAGCAAGATAAGCCTCTGGGGTGACTATCAAGCCAGGAGGGATAGACAGCCCCCACCCCTGTTCCTTTCATGCCAGAAAGGTCTCAAGGTAGAGTTTGCAGAGTGGTTGCTGAATTAGTGGTTTACAGCAGCAGTCAAATACTTATTTCCTCAATAGAGAAAATTTGGGGGGAAAATCCTGCAGCTACAGTTCTTGCTGATTTTTGAATTTCTTTTTTCAGACGGGCACCTACAGCTACTTTCCACGACAGTAAGCACAACATCGTTCACGTACACTTTGATGCCACCAGGGGATGGCTTCTGACCTCGGGGACAGACAAGGTTATTAAGGTAGGAGCAAGGAATGTGCTCTTTTGTTTCCCCTTGCTCTTCCATGTGGCTGCAGGTATGTCCTACCTGCCTTCTTCCACCCAAGAGGCTTCTCTCTGATGGATTTCTGCCCAATAAGTACCAAGGAGGTCTTGGTCTATGAAGTTATTGCCTGAAGGGGCTGGGACGAGTTCTCACTGTACCTTTTCATCTAGAAAGGCCAATTGTTTTTCAACGTGGCAAATCTCAATGTGGCCAGATAAATAAATAGCTAAAATAATGACTATATTTTTAACACTGGATTAATTTAAAAAAACAAAATTCTCACAATGAATGTTGATCATTCAAGTTAGCAATGTACTGGGAGGTTTTTGGTTTCTTTTAAGGCCAACTATGAACCTCTCATGTGGGTAAAACATAATGACATACAGAGTGTCATTTGGTCAACCTCCACCACATTAACATGAGTGCTGGAAAATGAAATCAAACTTCTTCAGGCTTGTTGCATCCACCTCTAACCATGTAGCCCCTCTTGAGCAAAGAAAAAAGGTGCAAATTATTTTAAAATTATATTTATACTGTATTGTATTGTCTTTAACCATTATTCACTATGTTGTTGGATTTTATTGTATTAACAGTTGTGGGATATGACACCAGTAGTGTCTTGATGTTACATCAGTGGAACTTGGAAGATGGTATTTACAGAAGAAACCAATTTCTTAACCCTAATCATACTGCAGAAGATAGATAATGCTGGGTGCATACGGCAGATGAGAAAGGAACTAATGCGTTTACAATTTTATGTCCTCTGCTTGATCAAGGCTGAACATTTGCACGAAGACTCTTTCCACTTCTCAGAATATACAAGAAGGTATTTTTTTAACTAACGGTTTGTACGATCTGACTTTGGCTGTCTTGAGTTTGTTTGGAAAATCTGTGTGCAGTGCAATTTTTAGTTTTTATATTTCACTATGTCAAGATACTTGCTGCTTTGTACAGAGGGTTCTTGGGTTGTGTCTTGCCACGTGAGTTTTCGGGATCAACAGACTGTATTAGGCAATCGGCTCTCCCCACAGCGAGTACCTGTTGATTTGGGATAGTTCTGCTGACCATGCTCTCTCCAGCAGAGGAACTACAGGCACGGTGTTGCATGTTCTCTGGGTGCATCACCAAGGAGCTGATGGACTATTGCAATTCCTAAAAGGGCTCTACCATCTACTACATGCCCATCTTAGTGGGCATCATCCAGAGAGCATTTTACTGGTCTGTGTAATCTTCCTGCCTCTTCCTATGCTGCACAACTTGCAAAACCAGGGGGCAGGTTGCTCAGCAACTAATTTCTACAGGAAACTGAAATAGTTTTCCAGCACAGCATTACAAGGAGTGCACAGATTTGTTTGAGTATCATGAAGCTGACAGGCTAATTCAAATGAAATTATTGGCAACAGGAACTTTTGGGAGCGTGCACAGAGGGGGGCGAATCTAAAACTGGTCTAGATTGGAAAAGTCTGGTTTACCTCTACCTCTACCTTGCACAGCAACATTTCAGCATTTATACTTGTCTGTGTTGTCGAAGATGAATTTTGTTTTTTCTGTTTTCCATATGGTTAGTCATATTTATTTTTTAAAATGCTGATGGTTTTTATTAATTTCCTCTATAGACCCAAAATTGATATTGCTGAATGACACCCATTGTCCTGTTGTCATATTTTACGGTTTCTTTTAAAAATAAACAGTATTTAAAAACCTGGATTGACCAAAATTACCTTTATAGAAGGATATTGTCAAGGTGAATGAATGAAAAAACCCACATTTTTTTTTCAAAGGGATCTTCTCTGAAGAATCAACTCTCCATTTCGCTAATCCATTTTACTTTTTAATGTGGTATTGCTGATGTACTTCAGAGAAACTGGTGTAGAGAGTAGAACTGTAGACCAGACCAAGAGCTTTCCTGTACCCACTGTTTCAGCAGTTCTTGTAGTCTGTAGCTGCTGTGACACAGCACATTGGTTGTGCTCAGTCTTCCCCCATTTTGGACTTTTCCTCTCTAAAGTACAGAAGCCATGATGTTTACCACTACAGAACTCATTGCTACCTAGAGAAGCCTTGTGTTCTTTCTTCAGTGAGAACATCAAAAGAAAATAAAGCTTCTCTTTTGTTTGCCCAGCAGTAATTCACTTTTGAGGAAAAAAAAGAAAGGTTAACACAATCTATGGGATTAATTCCAGTCCAGTGAGCTGCTGCAGTAGAGTTAGTGGACTTTCGTGTGCATGTCACAGGACTGCTATGTATTTTCAGGGAAAATTCTCTTTTTAGGCATCCTATAAACTGTGATGAACCATTTTGCAGTCATGTTCTCTGAAATAACACAACCTTGGCTTTCCTGGTCATATAGCCTGTTGATGATTCCCCTCTAGACAGCATATTTTAAAGCATATTTTCAAACATAATTCACGCAGAACATAAAATATTATTTTTCCAGCCTGAATGTTAATTTTTTTCTAAGTCCTCCCACTTTCTCTCCTGGAAGCTAGAAGCTTGTTTCCTCTTGGAAGGCTTGTCATTATACCTTGTGCATGTTTTCTCATGAGTGAAGTGTTCTTGGCTGTTGAAGATATGCAAGATGAGCAAGTCACCTGTCAATATTTCATTCCAGCTTGAGAAGATGTACAAAACTTTGCTGGTCTGTGCTGTTCCATGTTACCTTGAGCTCAGGGCCTTTTGGCCAAAGACCTGACTTGCTTTGCTGTACAGGGAGTGTATCTCATAGTGCCAGAAACATGGGCACACCGAAGTGGATTTAAATTGCTATTTAGTGCTCTGTTCCTGAGGAGACAGTGTTTGCAACAAGTCTGGGACTCTGCTTACACTGATGGAGTGGCAGAATCAGCAAGCTGAGGATCTGCCCCTGGATCAGTGCCTAGTCCTGAACACGTAATGTACAAAGGTGAGGAACTGACTCTGAAGGAGACTAAATTTGGGAGCTACACGTTTGGACGGTTCTGCAGTGAACTCTTGGCCACTTCACCACTGTCTTCTGAGGAGTCATGGTTTCAGTGTTGTTTTGGGTGGATGTTGGGCATAAAAATCCATTTCGCAAAATCCTGGCTGTTCTTTCTGACTGAACTATCTCCAGGGTTATCTGAATTTAAGATGAACATCTCCTTATCTTGCAGTTTCAGGACAAACTCGTCTGGGCTTAGAAAATTATATAAGCTGAAAGTGAAGCTGAGGGGGGAAGGGAATTTTGTCCCTTTGCTGTGCCCTTACGAGCTATAATGTAGAGATATGAAGGGAAAATAGATGTCTCTAATTCAGCAATTCCTTTACCTTCCAAATGAAACAAGAATTTGACATTGGGAGAGTTAAAACGCCTGCCTTCCTCTTCTGTTAAGGTAACAAACTCAGTTTCTTCTGTCTACTGGATACACACAAAAAGGGATTCCTGTTGCCTTCTCCTTTTCTTTCCATTTTACTTGCTGAATAACAAATCTGAGCTTTTTCTTTTTTTTGTTTTTTTTAATTGTGTTATTGGAGGATTGGAAAGAGGGTGTTTTTTGGTACAGGTACACACACATACATCCACACATCCCCATCCACTCAAACAAAGTGAAGTCCCCTTTCCCCAGGGTTGCTGAAGGGCAGCAGTTTTTAGTGATACCTCCTGCCATGACAAGGAACATAGAAACAGTGCTGGCCTCCTTCTGCTCTTCACATCAGAAAAATTGATATTCATTTCTCACTTAGCTGGTGTTTCCTTGGAGGAAGAAGCAGTGTTCTTTAGAGCATCTACTTGCTGTTCTTGGTTTTACAATGAACACTGTACTGCTTAGGCAGGTGATGGGCAGGCACTGATCACATACACAGTGCCTGAGCTGGTGGCTTCAGCCAGGTGGGACAACCTGAGCCCCAGACTTCAGTCTTTTTAAGCTGAAAATATGTAAATGAAGAAGAAATAATGTGGGCAACTGCTTGCAATGATAGTATTGATGGTCCTCCCATCTACAAGGAGACTTAACATCATAGTTAGACGTGGCTGAAACAGTGTGATGCAAAGGGCTAAAAGTCAGCCAGTCTAACAGAGAATAATCCTGAATGGTGACATCCATATGCTCAGCTATTGGCACCCTTGTCTACAGCTGCTTTTTACAGTAAAGCCCAGGGGACCTCCGTCCTTTGTCCTCCCAAACTTGAGGCCATCACCTGAATGTCAGCATGTTGGCTCTTAGTACATCAGTAATGATAACTGCACTTCGCCCAAGAGGGTGGGATGAGTATCTCCAGTACTGGGAAAAGGAAGGATGTGTTCCCTCTGAATGGGGTTGGTAGCTGGATGTGCAAAAGGGATGATCCAAAACAAGTGTAGGGAGAAAAAAGTTTGCTTTATGCCTACTGAGGAAATCATTGTTAGAAAGGATAATGCAACTCTTTTTTTTCAGCTGTGTCCACTTCTCTACTCCCCAGTATAAGGGAGAGATGAAGCTACTGGACAGAGTCCAGCAAAGGGCCACTAAGATGATGAAGGTACTGGAGCATCTCTGGGACAGGTGGGACTGTTCAGCCTGGAGAAGAGAAGGCTCAGAGGGATCTCATCCATGTGTATAAATACCTGAAGGCAGGGTGCAAAGAGGATGGAGCCAGGCTCTTTTCACTGGTGCACAGTGACAGAACCAGAGGCAATGGGCACAAACTGAAACACAGCAGGTTCCCTCTGAACATCAGGAAACACTTCTTACTGTGAGGGTGACCAAGCACTGACAAAGGTCAGCCAGGGACATTGTGGGTTCTCCATCCTTGGAGATATTCAAAATCCAACTGGATGTGATCCTGGGCAACTAGCTCTAGGTAACCCTGCTTGAGCAGGACCAGATGACCTCTGAAGGATCTTTCCCACCTCAACCATTCTGTGATTCAAAGTCCACTTAACATCTGTGTCTACTCTGTGGCTTTGTGTGGGGTGGGGGAGTTTGAGGGGAAAGTATATTTCTTTAAATCCAGGCTACTAAGAAATTAGCAAATATTATCTGTTTCTGTCCCCACTGTTTCCAATAGGATTTGGGTAACAATGACCAAAAGGAAATAGGCCTACAATGTGTAGTTCTACAGGCCGTGTCCTTTCCAGGAGACCACATGGAGCACATGGACTTAGAAGACTTTGTTTTATGTGTTACAGTGGCATGAAACAGTAAAAACAAACTTGATCCTTTTTCATTGATATGCTGGGTCCCTTCAGTGATGACCTCTTGTGTCATATTGAGGAAGACACAAATTTTTCTCTTCAAAATTGCATTCTGTGAATTTTGGCAGGAAATCTTTGCTCCTCAGAAGAAAAAAGTAATCCCTAATTTGATAATAACCTCAAATTCTGGAATTTGAGATTACCGAATCACAGAATATGCTGAGTTGGAAGGGACGCACAAGGATCATCAAGTCCAACTCTTAGCCCTGCACAGGACCATCCCCAAGAGTCACACTATGTGTCTCAGAGTATCATTCAGATGCTTCTTGAACTCTGTCAGGCTTGGTGCTGTGACCACTTCCCTGGGGAGCCTGTCCCAGAACCCAACCACTCTCTGGATGAAGAACCTCCTTCTAATACCCAACCTAAATCTTCTCTGACACTATTTCAGGCCACTCCCACAGGTTTTGTCTGTCACTGGTCACCACAGGGAAGAGATCAGTGCCTGCCCCTTCTCTTCCCCTCACAAGGAAGTTGTAACTGCAGTGAGGTCTCCCTTCACTCTCCTCTCCTCCAGGCTGAACAGACCAAGTGACCTCAGCTGCTCCTCATGTGGCTTCCCCTCAAGGCTCTTCATCATCTTTGTGGTCATCCTTTGGATTAACTTTGTGTGGTCATATGTGACTTTTCACTGCTTTTTTCCAGTTTGGGGATTTTTCCTTTTGACCTGTCTTTGGCCATCTCTGAAATTTTGTTTGCTGCAGGACACATTGTACTGCTCAGAACAGAAAGAGATTGAGTTCAGTAGAAATTGCTGCCAAGTGGGGCCATTGAACTCAAACCAAAATGAAAACAAGAGAGCACAGTCTCCTGGCAAAGTCTTTGCAAAGAACAGATACCAAGAGAGAATGTTATCAGCATACCAAAACAAACAACAAAACACACACACATACACAGAGCATTACAGAAATGAACATTTATCAGAACTATACAAAGCCACCATCCCCCAATCCCTGGTCAGGATCCAGAAGCCACAAGGAACGTAAGAGTTGTTCTAATAGATGAGTCAAGAAAGATCTTCCTTCCATTTCTTGTTCTTTGGTTTAATTGCCAAATGGTATTTATCTACCTCAAGCAGTGTTGTGAGAACTGCATTAAATGCATAAGCACTTGGACATTAAAATGATGAGGAAGAGACACATCACTACTGAGATAGTGCAGAAGAGGTGTCGGGCCTTATGAATATAGTTTTGCCTCTCTCCAGTTTGTAGACATTAAATAATCTGAATTTATTAAAGGGTTTATCACCTTTGTATTTACATTTTGTAACAGATCAGGGCTTCCTTCAGATGTGAACAATCAATATCTATTTTGTCTTGTCCCAAGAAAATTCTGTGGGGTTGCCATGGCCGAGGAATTAAGAAATTTTTACAAATAAACAAGTACACAAACTTACTTGCTATATCCTTGTCATTAGCACAAGTTTTAGGTGCAGTTTAGTTCTCCAAAGACCAAGCATCACTTCTGATTCTTCTTGGTAAGTTAAGTTCACCACGCTGACGAATATCTTGTGGACTTTGTTGTCTTTCAGGTTAGAGGGATTTTATATGGGAAAAATTCTTACTGGCTTTTGTTCAGGTCATTGTTTTGCAGGAGTGCCACTCAGCAATTTGATCATCTTTTCCATCAATTACATTGTAACACTTTCCAGTTCTGTCCCATTATGTAAATAAGTGACTCCACTGTAGCTGAATAAATTGCAGTATTTTAATGCCACTAAATTAATTTCTATCAGCTTCTGGCTCTTACTTTTCCTTCTCTATGTGTATAATGAGGATTTGGTTTATTGAGTTTTGACTGGACTCATTCACCTGCCTCTTCTGTGAATTGTCATAAAACTGACAACTGTTCTATGGACATGTCCTTGCCATAACAAATTCTTGCTCAAACACCTGACAGCGGGTGAGCAGCCCAAAGAAAGAAGAGTGTTTGGGCAGTTGGGGGAAAACACAATTTTGTCCATTGCTCCAAGGCTCCCTGTGGATTGTGGATTCTTAACTGGAAAGTAAAGGGAAGATGCGCAAGATTTTTAACCATCAAGGAAAATGGCACTTCCTGGGGCCTCTCTCCCTGAAGTTTGAACCTTGCAGTTTTACCGCTCTTCCTCTGGACCATGTTTTTATCTGTGAAATAGCACTGGCAATGCTGGTACAGCAAAAGTTTGAGCTGTTTGTCATGGCAGCAGGGTAGAAACCTGTCCCGCTGAAGACCTTTGGCCAGGCTGACACTGTGTCTCTTTGTAAAACTGAGCATTAGCTTTTGTTTTGAGAGAAAACAAACTGCCTTCACAGGAATACATCATTTTTCCTTAAGTTTATCTGATGGCTCCCTCTAGAGAGGGGAACATAGATACTGACCTACTTCACAAACTGAAGTTCTTGGATTTGGTGACTTTTAGTCCCAGAAGTGTTTTTGTTGCACTTGTTCCCCATCAGACTTGGTGCCTTTTCCAACTTTCTTTCTCCCATTGTCTAGATCAGCACTTTTCAAATGAGTGCAGAAATAGGAAGTTTTCAAGTTGTTTTGTTTTCAAGTTGTAATCAGCCACTGGGTCTGCTCCAATGTGCCCAGAACTACTTCTCCCAACAAAGCAGGAGATGTAAGCCTGAGACAAACAGGAAGATACTGTGAGCTGAGCCAGGAGAGATCTGAAGCTTTGCTCTGCTAGTCAAAGTGGTAATAGCCTGTTTAAAAAGACAGTGGGTGGATGTTGACCAGCAGTAGTTTTAGATGAGTAGGATACGGTGTCATCAGATGCAGTGCTTAATTTTTGCAGGGAGGGTGAGAGAGCAACACATAGATGAACTTAGGGATTAAACTACTTTATAGCTGCCCTCCTCCACTGAAGTCAATTATCATCAGTTGTTCTCTGAAAGAGCAACTTCATGTTCACTCTCTACTCACCAAGTTAATAATTGGTTAATAAAAACTAGTACTGCTCCAACTGCTATGGCTTTTAGAAAAGCTCTGTCTTTACAAAAATACAATTAGTGACTGTACTGACAATTGTAATGGCTGGGACTGTCCCCCACAAAATAAACTTATGATGATGTTTGCAGCACTGACATGTCAGGCTGTGTTGAAGTCTGTAGCAGAACTCCTTTCTTTGAGCCCAGGTGGTGCATGTTCAACAACTCACCTTAGTCTTGTTTAATGTGAAGGGGTGTCCCTGCTCACATCTTGTTCCCAGTGAGTGGAACACAAAAGGTAGTGCATGTGTTGACACAAATGTGAACAGCTGGTATTTGCAGTTTACTCCAAAATAGTGAGGTACATGTGGGAATGCCCTGCTATTCAAAGCCAAACAGCAAACAATTATTTATACCTTTAATCAATCACAGGTTGGTTTTCTTCGGGTTTTTTATAACAATGAATAAACATGACTCCAGACATTAAACTTAAGAGGAAATGCAGTTTACAAAATTGCCTGGTAGCTGTCATATTGACCTCTTATCCAAGACAAAAACCAGAAGCTGCAGTTGCCCCACATCACTGCAGTCAGTCCTGCTGCACTGTCACACACATTAGCATATGGGGAAATGACTGGCTCCACGTGTGGTCTGTAGCGCTACACTCCTCTGTGCAAAATCCCTGAGCAAAAACTTCCCAACTACATGACTTCGCAAATGAAGAAAAATGTGAAAGCCTTCACAACATGAATAATTAACAACTGAGGTCAGAGTCAGATAAGCCTCAAAGGTGCCACAAGAAGTGTTGGGTTGAGCGTGGACAGGGAAGGGCAGCAAGAGCAGCTGCTGTGCTTGTTCTGCTCCTATAAACAAGGTGTGTGCAGAAGTCCCCAGCGTGCACTGCTTAGCAAGGATTTGTGCCACCTTGTCTTTCTGGTCATCTGTCATAGGATGCTGTTTTTCTTTTGCCCATAAAGCTTTATAAGTGGCATTAAATGTTATTTACTTTCATGAAGGTTCAAGTCATTCTGAATTGCATTAACACAAAGCCTCTTGCTGGCTTACTGCCAAATGCCCTGTTTGCTCTTGTGGAATTGGGCTGAAATAAAGCGTCATCAGGACCATTATACCAAAGTGTGTGACTCTGGATTTTGTTTCTAATTGCTCTTCCTGTGTTCTAGTTCTTTTTAAATCACAAGTGCTCTTAAACCATAGCATGTTGCTCTTTTACACTGTGATCAAACTTTGGTTAAAGTAGTTTTATAAACTGACTTAATTTTTAAGCTGTGACTAAAATGAAAAATACAGGTCATTCAAATACATCAGTGCAGAACATGGACTAAAATATGTTATATATATATAGTGCACTTTTTTATTTTTATGAGCTATTTTAATACCAATCTTTTCTTCTGTACTACAGAGCTGAGAAGCAACTTAACTACTCAATAATGCAAATGATTTTATTAGCCTTGCTGCTACTGGATTAAGAAATGCAGTTACTATATATACTTCCAGCCACACTCTTGTTTTGGGTAATTGTATTTAACAGCTGGAATCATAGAAAATGTTAATACCAGACTTGTAGAAAATAAACCTCTGTACAAGCCTTCCTGTTGTTTTCTTTCACTGTAGTATAAGAAGGAGTTCAGTTTATAAATAAAGTTAGAAATAGTTTGAATGTTGACCCAGCCTCTTCAGGAAGGGCTGTGACAGCACCCTTATCTCAGCACTGCTTATCATGGGAAAACTCATTTCAGGGCCTTCTGTCAGTAAAGTCTTTACTTCCAAGGGACTGATAATAGGCTGAAAAGAGAAGGGTTTTTCCTAAACTGATACTTAATGGGAGGTCTTTGAATGACTAAATCCTATCAGCCAGGAGGGTATCTTTGGGAAAACTAAATTATGTAAAGCAGATATAAGGGCTTTAGCTACCAGTCACTGCAGAGAGCTCAAGAACACCTGTGTTACACTTGTGTCTAGGTTGGTTGTTCTACCACACTGGCCTGAGCCACATGTGAAACAGGGCAGCCACTTGGCTGGGTTCCCGAGGCAGTTGGCTAACAAACATACTTAGTTCATAAGAAAATGTGTTACCACTGCTTTGCAGTAAATTTGAAATAAGACAAAATGAATCCCACCTGAGTGTCTTAGTCTGAACTGACTGTCTTCACCATCAGTAGAAAGTTTCAGGACTGTAGATGATGTTCCTTAAACTAGATTCAGTAAATCCCTTTTTTCAACTGTTTTCTCTTTACCAATTTACAGTGAGAATGCTAGTGAATAGTTCAAATGTCTCAGATCAGATAAGACAAATCCCATCCTCTGGAAGTAAACAGATCTAGCCAAAATACAACCCTCTCAGCAGGAGGTGGACTTCAGCTCTAAAACCTGTGCCCCCAGTGTTCCCTTCCCCCTCTTAATCCATCCATAACAATACAGCAATTCCCTTTAATCTTACACAGAAATGGTGAGCATATACAGCTTAGCATGCCTACAGTCATACAGCCATTTCTCTGTTGAATCCAGCTCTGTCTGGGTGTGTTATGTGTTAAAATCTCCTACTTCATGGTATCTTGACACAAACTGGATAATATTCAGCCCTGGCTCCATAAAGTAATGTGGAAGGCATTTGGCAGCGCTCCTAAATTCTTGCTGTTTAAACATGAGGAAGCAGATCAGTTCTGCATACCAGCACTGATTTATAGAAACTGAAGGCCTTGAGGAATTTTTCCATTTAAACTAAGCAGCACTGCAAAAGAGTTTCTGCATTCCCAGTTACAGGTTTGAGCCCAGTCATCCTCATGGAGTGAAGGAAGCCACCAACCTGTCAAATACAGTAGTTAAAAGTCGTTTAAAACATTTCTCACTTCTTTCCTCAAGTCCTTTATGAAGGCTACTGAAGGTACACTCCTCTGCATTTCTCTATGCTGAGTGTTTTAAATTATTCTGGGTAACTTTACAAAGTCTTAGGTTTTATTTTAATGCCTCCCAATTTTTCTTCAAAGAATACAACCTTATCGTGTCTTGAGATAGCAGGTGCATATTCACAATGGGAGACACTGTGCAGCAGAAAAAAAAAAAAAGACACAGGAACCTCTCTCCCATTATGAGAATACCTGAACACAATTCATTTTTAACAGGCCTATGGCATCCTACTTCCCCTCAACAGTAGGGGTACTACAGCAGGTGTGTTACTGTGTAATTACAAGCTTTGAGGTTACACTGTCAGCAGTGACCCTAAGTTCCTGGAGAAGTGGATCTAAACTTCTGGGAGAACTCTTCCAGCACCTCCATTAGCTTCTCCTCATCCTCTGGTGGACTGTGGGTGCTTGCCAGGGGTAAGTGTGTAGCAACTGGCTGTCTATCTGGAAGGAGGAAAAAAAACAAACCAAAAAACAGATGGGTACATTTAACTTTCTATTCTAGCAAGAAAGGGGACTTTTCTGCTAGGCTGTGTACTGCTCACACATACCTTGTGGTTTTGAAGCCAGGAAACATACCTTCCAGGAATCTGACAATAATGTTAAGCATATCTCCTAAACCAGGACTTAAACTAATTCAATTTGTATCATGGAACCAGAGTTATTTTCCTTTAAGACAATGTGACTTAGACCATGGGCAAGACCCCATTTGCAGCTAGAGACAGTACAAGAAAAAGAAGGTTTTACAGTGAGGTTATGCCTGCTCCCTGTCACTAGTGTAACGTCTGTAGGTAAAGAGATTTTAGGTGGAGATTTTTGATGCAGGCAGTGGATACTTTTCAGCATGAGACAGGGGGTTTTCTTGCCTCCTGGATAATGTTTCTAGTGCTACATAAATCTACTGGGGCTTTGTAGTTAGGATTATTTTCAATCTTAAAATGCTTACTTTCATCCTTAGAAATAATGGTTAAATTCTACGTGCTATGAAACTTGGGTTTATTGCTCAGTCGCCATAAGTAACATGTATCCAGCACATCTGACCAACTTTGCTCGGTTTGATGCCTTTCTCACTCTGTATAAATATAGCTGTATCACCATCCATTCTCAGGGATTTTTCCCTCAAAAAACACAGTATTTAGAGCCCAGGAACCTTATGACAATCATGTCAGGTGTCCGTGGAGCACTGGTGAAGCACTGTTAGTCTATTTAGTAAGACCAACTTCCACAGCAGCCAGCTGAGATGAAAAGAACAAGCTGTCGCAACCCTGGGCAGCAGACTTCTCTGCAAACTTATCAGGCTGCCATCAGGTTTCCCAGGAGAGCAGAGATGTTGCTCTCTTAAGAGCAAGTGTTGTAACTGGCTGCACGCACCAAATAACTTCAGCTCATGGAAAACTGAGGAGAGAGAAACATGCAGAGGAACATTCCCTTCTCCACTGAATATGAACTGCTTCCTACCTAAACACAGTGCTTCCAGTAGACTGTGCTAAATTTTGGGAACTCCGTGTAAAAGCCAAGTTCAGAAGATGTTTCTAGTCTTGGTAAAGCAAGCCTCTGTCAAACATTTTTTATTTATTTTGGCAGATGCAGAGAATTTGGTAGTACTTCTCATGTTCTCACTTCTCTTTATTTTTTTCCTCAGGATAAAGAAAAATTGCTGGCTGTTGGTTTGGTCTCAGAGGGAACAGAATAAATGAGAATGGAGGAAATGGAGAGAAGCTTTAACTGATTCTGAAAATAGCTGCCTCAGACCAGAAGCATAGGGTTTGTGGTAAAGTGCTCCTGCACACCAAACTCTTTACTGAAAGGTCTGGAGAGTGCCCATACTAAGCTGTGGCTTCCAAAGGGCAGCAGGAGAGAGAAATTTGATAAGCACTATTTGATAAGCACAGGACACAGACACAGGACTTCTTTTGCAGCCTTAAGAGTAGTCATGCTAGGGCCAAAGCTCTCAAAAGTCAACAGCTATAGCTAAAGAGCCAAGGTGTGTTCCCTGTTTACTACAGCTGGGGGTAGACAAAGGCCAAAGGCAAGAGCCTGGTGGAATTATGATCTACAGAAGCAACTACTGAGCAGAAGCATTAGGATCAGATGATCAGAGTAAGAAAAAGGCAAGGCCTGGTTCTACAAAGAACACTGACCAGCTGGGATGTGTGGTTTCCACATGCACCACATGCTAACATGAAAAAAGTCTGGTTAAATTTCTGTCAGCCAACCCTGTGTGAGTGTCTGTGGGACAAAAGGGACAAAGCCAACCCAACTCTGGAAAAGCCTGAGCTTCCTGCATGCTCTGTGTAGAAATTAAGTGAATCAGTATTTGAGAGCTGCATCCAACAAAAGTACTGAGCTTCTGTAAGCAATTATCTTGAGCTTTCTCTTTCTGGACTGACCTGCTTCACCACTGAGGCATCCATGCTTCCAGCTGCTCCTACAAAGATGCTTGTCATTTGCCTGGGAGAAAAGAAAGACTTTACCCTACTTTTCCATTCCCTGTGCTCACAGTGCCAAAAATGCCACTGTACTCAAGTCTCTGCCCAGCGTCAGAGAAAGGGGGAACTGGCAGTTTTAGCTAGCATGGAATAGTAGGAAGAACATGTCAAAGCAAAGCCAACTCCCAGCATTTTGTGAGATGGATGTTCATCTTCTAGCATCAGAAAAGATACTGTTTGACTGCTGTGATTCACCTTCCCTTGGCACAGTCCTATGTACAGCCATTTTAATTTAAAAAATCCCCAACCCTCCCTAGAGAAACACTTTGAAGTCTCTGTCGCCTACTTTAGAGGACAAAAGCAGGAACATAACACAATGTTCACTTGAACCTTCAGTCTTGAAACAATTTTGAAAAATGCTTTATCCTTTAAACAAGTTGCCTGGTCCAGCCTTCATCCCCTCCCAGGCCAGATAGGGATCCTCCAGTTCTGGCAGCTTAGGGATTTCCACTGCTATGCAGTGTAAGAAAGTGCCTTCTTACCTTGGAAGAACAAGCCACTGGGTAACCGGGTTGCTTCAGATGATACTGCCAACCACACAACGGTGTCAGCTCCCTCAGCCTCTGTGCGCA
The DNA here is from genome assembly GCA_035221455.1 of Xenops minutus. Classification (NCBI taxonomy): domain Eukaryota; kingdom Metazoa; phylum Chordata; class Aves; order Passeriformes; family Furnariidae; genus Xenops; species Xenops minutus. Next base: position 29,675,806 of record JAWWEE010000158.1, read on the forward strand.
GGTAGTTCTTCATCTTCTCATAGAAGTCTGGCATGGACGACCTCACAGCTAGAAACAATAACAATGGAATGGTGGTCTGCCATGCAAGGCTTCTTTGATTAAAGGAGTAAGAACAGCTTAAAATTGCCATTTTGACTGTAGGAAGAAGAGAAGGCACCCTGCAATTTTTTGGGAGAAAATGAGTATTTTCCCATAGGCAGGAGTATGATGGCTCATGGGAAAACAGTGTTAAGCTTCCATGTGACCCACGAGATGTTTGTTTGGGCCAAATTGCAGGGACAAAACTAGTAGGAGCTGAGAACAGGAGCAGTGGGAGGTTCTTGTGCCAATTCCAATCTAAACTGTAAAGACTACAAACACAAGGGAAATAGAAATTCCAAAAAATTAGTATTCTAATGGGATTTTTAGCTCTTATATTCTCACTAGTTTCAGGAAACCAGTTGCAGCATTGTATTTAAAAACTGTGTGGTGAAGAGTACCAAAACCAACTGTGTAATTCCTATCTAAACTCTGTTTTCATTTTATTTTGTCCAACAGGAGATGGTCCTGCAGGTGTTTATTTTTGGAGGTTTGAGTCTTTGAACTTTAAGGTAGGATGACTTTATGGTTCATTAGATTTGAAATTCACAAAGGAAGTGCAAAAATAAATGTATTTTAAAGAAAAACCTGGATATTTAGTTGAAAATGGCAATTTTCAAGCATAAAGTAGACAGGGTAAATGTTTCTGTCATCAGAAGCAACTTTGGGAAACTTCATCTCCATAAAAAACCTAGAGATGGGACTGCTATTCCGCATCCCAAGCTTGGCCACTGGGGGCTGATAACATATTTGGGAATGCAACATCTATCCTGGATAACTGATGCTGGCCCACCTGCTGAGGCACAGACACTGAAGAACAGCTGCAGTTCAAACAAAAGGCTGTCTGGCCAAACTGTTTCTTGACAGCAGTAAATGTTTAGAGGAAGAGAAGAGGAATAGGGCTTGCACAGTGGTACATTCTCCATTTTTCTATATGCCCCACAAAATCCCAAGGTCTGCATGTTGATAGTTAGAGAGGCAGAAGCTCTATTTGTGTCTATTTGTACTCTATTTAACTGTTTCACTACAAATGTAACTTAAAGGTTACCTTAAAGAACTATGGCTCTGCTGTACATTTGTGCAGGGCTGGAAACTTTCATTGCCCATTATTATTCTCTGGATGTACACAGATAGCAGACACTGTGCAGAATAGAGCTACCTAGGGGATACAAAACTACTTCAGGCACCAGTTTGGAGAAAAGAAATTACTGCACCTGTTGGAAAAAATCTACCAGGGAGTTTCATTTTTCTTTGCTAATCCTGAAAAGAAAAAAATGCAGTCAGAGTGTGAGGCAGATGTTACCTGGAGTGTCTGCCCAGCCAGGGTGCATTACGGAGAAATGGATGTTTCTGTGAGCTTTTGCCCACTGTTCTGTCAAGACAACTTGCTGTCTCTAGGAGAGAGCAATAAGAGCCAGACTAGCATGGAGTTCAACAGCTTGCCCACCAAATTAGTTCCAAGGGAAATAAACTACATCAAATGTGCTGTAAATACCAGAGATTTTATGTATAGCAGAAATACACCCTTGCTCATCCTGACTGGATTTACTGGATAATTTCATCAGAGACCACCACAGTCATTGCCATCTTAAGCTACAGGCTTAATTTTAAAATGGTAAGCACTGCTTTTTATTGACCACATCTACTTGCTGCAGACTATAGACAGGCACTAAGCAGGCAGACAGGCTTCATCAGCTAAAAACAGTTTTCCCCCTTGAGACTTCTATCACATCAGATGAAAATCTAGCCACACATTCCATGCAAGATGTATGCACTCACAAGGGCATGCCAGCATACTCCTGAAAATTATTGCCTGTGTGTCTCTGTATGGGTTGGATGCAATGGGAAAGCAACAGTGAACCACAGGCTTTTTGCAAAGCAGGTGGTATGAGCTGCCTAGCAAATAAGTGCTGGGCTTTGCTTTCAATACCATGGACTGTACCTTGTTCTGTGCATACACCATAGTCCCATCAAATGTCCCATTTTCCGACTGCAAGTCAGATATGTTTAATTTTTGAACTAGCATGCCCCCAGAAGAGACAGTTATCTGTAATGAAATGAATGAAAAGTAAATGAATGAAAAGCAAAACCAGTAACTCCCCACAACTGCACTCATGCATGAAATGTGGTCTTCAGGCCACATTTGGAAGTCCCTAGAGAGCAGGATTCCTCTGCATACTCTTTGCACTATGCTTGTGCTCATATGTGGAGCATACCTGGAGATGAGGTGGAACAAATATAGTTTTTTTTAGGAAGTAATTTTCACTCAAAGTGGTATTGATTCATTTGGGGAATGTTGTGCTTCTTCCTTTTGAAAAACAATGGGGAGAAAGAAAACAGAATAGCACTATTTGTAGTTTGTATGTTTAGCATTTACAGAAGCTAATTAGAAAACAAGAGGCCATAGAAAACTTGGCAAATTTCATTTAAAAAAAATGTACCTGCTGGCTTACATTACACCAAGATCTGTAAAGGTCTTTTAAGCCTATACTCCTGTTGCAAGTATTTTGCACTCTGCTGCAGGAGGTAATTTGCCCTAGGGGAAATCGAAGGTTAAGTTTCCAAATGAAGTGTTTTACTCTGATTTCCAATGAAGGGTAGAGAGTAGTAGGCAGGAACTTTGCCTTGGAGAAGGAGGTGATTCTTAGCAAAATCCAAGAGGATTCTAGAGATACTTACAGCATTATAACTAATCCTGCATTGCTAGCACAGTCAAATAACTGATGTCACAAACCAGAAGATAAGAATAGTAAAACACCCCTTTTAAACAGCATCACAGACTCACCACTCTGGCATCAGCTTCTTTTTCCAGGAGGGGAAGCAAGGCAGTTGTCAGGATGTATGTACCTAAAAGACAGGCACCAACATGAACTTCTCTCTTTAAAAAAAGCTTTCTTCTTCCCCTACCCTCTACAGCAACCCAAAACAAAGTCTCTGAAACCTGATCTGAATTTGACAATTTTTTTTTTATTTTTTTTTTTTGCTGCTTTACCTGCAATGTACCAACTCAACTTACTGTTTACTTAGCAAAAGGCATATCCATTATTTTATAGACTTTCATGATTATTATACCTACAGAGCAAACTGCTCACTTCATTCAGCAATGGATCTGAAGGCAAAAGCTCAGATATAGAATTCCTTTGATGTAGGGAGGTGAAGCCAGTGAAGAAATGGGGAATGCATGTCCCCTCCAAGTGTGGCATATATACCCAGATCTAAGCCAGGTCATAAATGACAGGAGGAAACTGCTTTACACTTGCATGTCTTAGGGTACTGCATATACACTTATATGCACTTAAGACTTGTCCATTTTTGCCCTCTCACTGTGAAATCACTTAGAGTACACTGACACTTTTGATTTGTGTTGCACAAAAACCCACCCCTTAAATCCCCAGCATGACCACTACAGGAGATAAGGAACCCTTGGGAGGGAAAAATGTTAATGTTGCTTGCCCAAGGCTAAGCAAAGATTACTTGGGGAAGCTTAACCGTGTCCTTCCTTGCTTTAATTGTGTTCATTTAGCACAGATTTGTACACACCACACAAATATATTCCATTACAGCCTGTTACCATGACCAACAAAGTTTGTTATTCCAAACACTGTTCATCTGTTAGTGTATGTGATTCAGACACACAGACACACCTAGTGATGTTTCACCCACTCGAATGCAAGATAGATATTTTTGCTTGGTTTTATCTCTTCGGAATTCTTTTTCCTTTAAAAATCTATTTTCAAAAATTCTGTTTAATTCGAAATTAATCTAGCCCCATTTAGTCTAGTGTCTCTGCATCTACTTCCCTCTCCTGTCTTCACAACTGGCTCTAGTTCAATAATTCTATGTTAGCAATAAATGCATTTTTCGTCCATGAGCTACTGAGGCCATGTTTTTCCCTAGACATGAAGACTTCAGCATGTGTCTTTATAACCTCTCTTCCTCACTCCAAGTTAAAATACAGCAGTTTATAAACATACTACCAAAATCAAGCATGTTACATGCTTCGTGAACAAACTGTTAAGTTCCCCCGTCAGTCAGAGCATCTTCATTTTCTCTGTATAATCAGAGAGACATCCATAGGCACACAATATATTTAAAACTCTGGCAAATCAAACAAAGCAAATGCACAGCAAATGAGTAAACGCAGCCTGTTTTCAGCAGAAAATGCAAGCAGAGACAGTTGCCAGTGAATAACGAGAGCCCAGACGTCTCCCCTGGCGGTGGCGGGGAGACTGAGCGATGACATCATTAGGACAAGAACTACCGCTGATTGTCATGGGAGACTGCCGAGACAGGGGAAAAACAAAAAAAAAAGAAAAGAATTCACTTCAGTACAAGCCGAGAGCCTGGACTACATGTTATTTTGCTACAGGTTCTTCAAAATGCAAAGTAACATCATGTCTTGGTTAAATAAGCTGCATCTCCTAAAGGCAGAGCTGCAATGCACCAGCTATGACGATGCTCGATTTTACTGTCTTGCAGATTAATGTACACTTTTAAGGGGCTTCATGTTGATTTGTTAAGTCTAAAGAGCTGCAAAGATGAATGCATTAACATTGTGTCATTAACAACTGAGGTTTTTTTATTATTTTCCAGCTAGAGGAGAGAAATGTTCAATGCCAGAAATCCTGCTTAGAGCAACTACAGCTTGTCAGAAGTTTAAGTGCTTATTTAAAACCACAAACTAACTGCAAAGCCAGTGCCTCCTCTCTTCCTCAAGTATATTAAGAATTCAGTAAATCCCACAAAGCCAGAGCATTCCATCTTTTTGCCCCACAAAACCACGTATTTGTTTGGTTTGAGACAGAGCACAAACAGAGCAGTTTTGATCCCAGCTTCCTAGGGTAAGCAAGTGTATCTCAAAACACACACAGATGCAATGCATCAGGCACGAAAGCTGAAGCATTTACGTTCTCTCACTACGAAAGATTTCACCAACTACTGTCCCCTTTTTAAGTGTTTGAACACAAACTTCTTATTGCTTTAACAAATATACTTGGATATGATACTTTCCTATTTACCTGGGCTAGTCTGTCAGGCAAAACAGGCTGGACAAGAAATTTAGAACAGCAATAGTAGAATAGATACACTTCATAACAGGGTTTATTGGGGGTTGGAATACATTATGATCAATTGAAAGCTCCACATTTTTATTCAGGCAAAAGCTGGCAGGTAGTTTGATAGCTACATTCAAGCAGACAGGCAGGATGCTCAGTAGAGCCCGTGTAGAGGCCTGGCACAGTGCGTACCTCACGGCAGGTATTTTGTCAAGCACAGCTGTATCGCAGCATGCAGCAACAGAAATTAATTTCTAAGTAAAAGGGGAAACTGCAAATGAATGCATTGCCTGCCACAGTCCTTACAAAAACATAAACGGCATTAACAATATGGGAAAAAACCACAAACAAACAAAAAAAACCCAAACCCAAAACAAACAAAAAATCCCAACCAACATTGCAAGGAAAATCAAGATTGAAACTATATTAATCTCTGCCCTTACTTAAGGAAATCAAGGTAACATCCAAATTGTATATCCTTTTGCCAGTACTTGATTATTAATACTAACATACTAGACATCAGCCTTTCCAAAATAAGACACTTGAGCATTTTAATATATTTCCTTATCACACAAATCATTTTTGTCTGTTAAAGAAACCTCCTCCCACAGAACTTAGTTAAAAAAGGTAAAGCATATCAAATGTGACTAATGTTTAATTATTGCTGTGTTCAAACTGCACAGAGTTTTTGAGTTTCCTTTTTTATTTAATAGTTTGACATAAAAGTACATGGAAGGAAAGATGATGACCAACAATAACGTGCCTTTCACTGAAAGCACTAAGCATTGGATATCTTGGTCATCCTACTCCTTCCCTGTGAGGACCTTCATGATTCTGCCAGAAACAGAGGAAAACCTTTTTTTTCACTGAAAAAACAGAACTACCACTACTTCTGGGGGATTCTGGGGAACCCAAGTCCTTGTCTCAAGCAGACAATGTGTGAATGGGGATGCTCAGCCTCAAGGCCAAACATTTCCCAGTGCCTGTTCCACAGCAGTTGTATCCATGACAGAGGAGGAATCGAGAACCCTCTAGGACACATGGCAACTGAGAGCAGGATGTTTCTGTCTGAACTGAACTTCAACCCCTTTCTTGCACAACTCCGAGAGCCTGTGGAAAAGGACAGGCTACTTTGAACTACGACAGAAAAACTGAGCAGCAGCCTCTTGCTCGCACACATCTCTGAGCCAGCAGCAGGCAGGGAGCGACGAGTGCACCCACAGGCAGAGCTGGACATGCGGCTGTACAACCTGCATCTAGGACTGTGTGACAGAGGCCAGACTTGTACATCACTGTTTCCTGTCATTGGAAGGTATATTGTCAACGTGGACCAAAAGCTTGTCACCCACTGGTGTAACAGGAGGGGGGAGAAAAATATCAGTGAAATGGTATACAACATCTCCCTTTGAAAAGAAATACTTGCTGTGACACAAAGGAGTCCAGCAAGATGAATCTGGGAGTCTGCTCAGAAGCAGCAGGAATGCAGAAGGTGAGTCCAGTCTATCATACTCAGATATAGGATTTCATCTTGCCCTCAATGAACTCTGCCAAGGTGAGGAGCCAGCCAGCAAAACCTACTGGACAAGCTACAGCCCTGTTCTGTGTAATGAGGTTTGACGCAGTACCTGCTGGCCATGTTCTCTCGTTAAAAGGCTCCTGGGACTGATGTACAAACCCTTTTAAAGATAAACAGCCTCTCAACATCAGCTTTTCTTTGGAAAAATTCTTGTAAGCCCTGTCTTGAAGCTGAGCTCACATCCTAGGAAATCACGTATAAGACAGTGTAACTAAAACTTTCCTATAGAGCAAGCCCATCATTACACACCATTAAACCAACTGTATCATATGGTAAAGTAGACAGTGGGGGTTGTCAATCCATGCATTACACATGGTCATTCCAGTAAAAGCAATAAGCATGGCATTTAATGGGAACACACTTTGCTCATACACACTCCCTCACAAGTGGTCATAACATTAATGTTTATTTAGGTTTTATGTTTACTTGCTAAATAAAAAAAAATTAAAAAAAACCACACCAAAAAACCCACCATAAACACTGTTTTTGTAATTGCTCCACTTGCTCTGAGATCTTATCAACTTAGTAATATGATATTGTGCTCTAATCAACAACTCCTATTTTTGACTCCATATAGTAAACTCCTCTATCAACCTGGATAAGCACTAATTCAGTGGTTTCACAATCACAGTGAAACATTAATGATGTAAGTGTAGAAAATGAGGCACAGATATGAGATAAACATTCAATTCATAGCATAAAGTTTTTTTAAAAAAGCCCCAAAACCTACAAAAAAATCAGTCTCTCTGCTTCATAAACTCTTAAACAGAATTATGCTACCTTTTCCATTACCTGATGCAGAAGCTGGGGGGACTCCATGGAAAACACTATTTTTAGGTCTTGTGAAAAGGTAGCTCTGCATGTTCTTACAACAGTTCTTTCACTGTGGATCTCACAACATTATCAAAGTGAAAACTATCCTGGTGCAAGGGACAGCAGTCCACAGTGTATTAGACACTGATCTTTCCCACAGAAGGCTACAAATCTAGAACACGAAACTAAGCAAACAAAGAAAAGCCCTAACAGAAAACATAAATAAACACCGTGAATGCAGATTTCTAAATGGCTATTGTTGTAAATGAGCTTTAGTCTCCTAAAACCTGGAAGAGTCCTTATGATTCACATATTTCAGACTTAAAAATCAACAGGATATCACATAATAATAGTACATGAATAGACAGCCCGATCTGCTTTACAAATTTAATGTGACCCTAAGACCTGTATCATATAAATCAATCTTACAGAAAATTATTGTTTCATCAGAAGTCATACTGTAAAGCCAATACCTGTTTATAACATCAAAGAAATTGATGTTGCAATTATTGTAGACTCAAGTGTCTTGGTGGATTCTAGAATGTTTTTCGCTTGATGGTCTATCTGGCAATTAGTGGCAAATTGCTGGGGAGGTTTTTACCCTGCTTAACATTCAGAGAAGGGCAGGCAGCCAGCACCATACTCAGTGAAGTTTTTCATCTGCCTGAGCTTTGCAGTAGCATTAGGAACACTGCTATTTCAACTGTGGAAAAAAATGGGAACAAAAAAAGCCCATCAACAAAAATACCCCACAAAACCCAAAAAACTTTATTGTACAGATTTCAATGGCCTATTCATCTGGTAAAAATCAGTTAAACTGGCTTGCTTGAGTCCAAGCAAAAACAAACAAAACCCTCCAATAAACAAACAAGCTGACATTCTTCCTTGACCTGGTTATCTTTTCAAGCCTACAATTAATGCAGTTCCTAGTAAGAGACATCCTTGAGTCTCTTTCCTGAGTACAAGCTCAGGAATGAAGATTTTAGTGTGCTGCTCTCTGAGGGCCAATTCCACCACACTAGCAATAACTGAGAATGTATGAGAAGAGATAATAAACATTAAAGACAAAACAAAGGTTTACTTTTCCCTCAAAATACAAAGCTCAGCTCAATAAGGGTTCTTCTGTGTCCTGTGAACTAGGCTTCAGTACAGTTACTGGATGTGCAATTATATTAAAACTTATCTTTTCACGTGGCATCTCTCATCCGTAAGTCTCAAAAACTCCTTAGAAAGAAAACTAGTATCACAGTTTCCTTTTCACAAATGAGGCTGCCTTGCCAAAGATCAGGCATTGAACTTCTGGCAGACTAGCAGCTGATATCCAAGTTGTTTGACTTCCAAGTAATTCAGGACACAGTCCACCAGGCTGTACTGGCTTGTGTGAAACACCAGTTAGATACAATTATGTGTAGGGAAGAGATTGACAAATATCCACACAGGTTGGGCAGTTTGCCACAGATGGGCTGTACTTGTACTGTGATAGATAAACATCTTATTTCCTCTGGCTCTCCCTCTTCTTGCACAGATAGTAAATGTATATGTCTATATATTATTAAAACATGAGAGCACATTAGATTGAAGAAAAGATGCATACTGGAAGCATAATTTATTTATCTCTTAGTGTGTTTTAGCAACCCCTTGGCTGGTAAGTAGCAATAAAAATGTAACATATAAGCCATTTTTTCTTGTCAAGCAGGAAGATGTGTTGAGTAAAAGTAAAATGATGCAGGCTATAAAATAGAGGAACAAAGACTGTTTCAGCTAAATGTCTAGTGCTTCACTAAGGCCATGCTGCTTTGCCTCCACTTGCTTATCAATGCTGACATTTTTTTCCAAAATGACTGAATACTTCCAGCTTTAATAGTCTTTGTTGGGAGTTATATTAAAACAAGTAAAATAAAATTAAATAGAGAGAAATTATTGACTCAGAAGTCTGGAAACCTCATCAGAAGAAATGATTGCTTGTTGCTGCCCAGCTCCTGGATACAACCCTGAGTACATGGTCAGCCCACAGGAAAAAATGTAAGGGCAACATCACACAAACGAAAGGATACAAAAATAAAAAACAGGATTGGCAGCTCTCCAGGAAGTCTGCCTGAATTACCCCAAGCCAGTCACTCAATTTCATCCTGAAGGTGTGTTTCAACCAGCAAAGTGCTATTTCAGACTCATGTCTGGCTAGTGCTCCCACATTAGTCTAAGTGCTCCACAGCTATTCTGCTCTCTACACCTTCACAGAGCTCAGCAATCAGTCAACAATTCTTAAAGCTCTTAGCAGGGAAAAAAGGAACTGTATTTCATTTGACAGCAGCAACAGACCACAAAAAGTCACATCATGTTTGTGCCTAAGCCCCATTTTAAGGATGCTACAGGCACCAGCACAGATGCAGCTGCCACTGCCTGCTCAAAGCAGTTTACAGTTTGAACTTGCATATCAGACAAACCATACAAAGACTGAACTATCAACCTTTATTTTGCAATTTCCTGACCTTCACCCACATGCATATTCTGACAACACCAGAGAGCACCTCGCATTTCAACTGCTGCCCTCAATTAGCCAGTGTTTTACATTAAGGGAAATTTACTTTCTATTCTAACCAGCATTATTTTTGCACATATTCACACAAGAGGACCTAGGCAGTCATTTTTGTCCCATATATACTCAAGAAAAGATCCAGATATAAAATATGTTCCACATATTTTATTTAGTCAGAAGATCAATTAGAACTGAGCTCTAACATCCATTACAGTCAAAAATGGACTAACAGATCAGTTAAGAGGAAAATATTCCTAGAATTTATTTAAAAGCTCCACAGCATTTCAGACACCTAAATGAGCAAATTGACAGTGTATGTAAGTGTTAATCAGATATCAGACACAGAATTCAAAGACTCTGCTCTGCATTTAAAGCATGCTATGTTTGAGTCTTGCATTATTAAATAGTTACAATATATGCTCTCCTTTACTAGACCAGAGCTAAGATCTGGGATAGAAGTAAACAGTGAAAGAAACAGGAAGGAACACCCTGCATGTGAAGATCTGCAGGAGATACTGACATAATTCTACCTTGTTTCTGAGAGATCATTCAAGGTGTTACCAAGGGGAACAACTGAAGATTTTCCAAGCAGGGCTTTTGAGCCCACGTCACCCTCTAGACTTTAGTCTTACTGGGACAGAGAGGGGAATTTAATTTGTTCTCTTAGACCACATCCTAGTTTACAGCCAACGTGTATATCAGCCATATCTAATTTAGCCAAGTTTTTCTCTGGGAACCTATAACCACAGATGGTTACTGATATAGCAGTAACTTCTCCAAAGTAAAGCACACCCAGAGGCATCTAGTGCTTGGGGAAATAACAAAACATCTACTCTGACAGGTGTTTCTTGATACAGCCTTCTCCTACTGACTCCAGAAGTTATGATTTATTACCCTATCTCTGATTTTGAAGAAAAAAGCCTGCAGTCTGTAGCATTGATCCTTCACGTGTGTCTGACCTGCAAGCACAGAAGCTTCCTCTTGTAGTCAGCCTCTTCCAGCTCAACCAAGTTCCACTCTGTTCTAAAAGATTAAAAATTAATCCTCACTGTTTTGTAGAGAGAACCAGTCTAAGCAATCAACCCAATCCTTGTCTTGTCCAGCTTCTTCAGAGGTCACAGAGGATGACTTACCTCCTTAAACTTCTTATACCATGACATAACAAATGATACACAAATGAATAAAGGAGATCTGTAAGTAATATTCACAAAAGATAATACAGGCACTTTCCTAGCTTGCTACAAACATAACTCAGCTTTCTTTGTGCAGCTGTAAATCGCTAGTGAGGCTGATTTACAGCAGGAAAAGCAGAACTTGCTGCTTCCACTTGTGTGATAAAATATAATTCAAGTGAGGCACTAGTACAGTTCCTCAGCAGTTAACTTCCTCAATGTCTAAAACTAAACCAAAACATGCTTTCACATTCAGACTGTCATATTTGTTTCATTTCTCTCTAGAAGAACTGTAGCTTTGCACTTTGCTGGATTTTTGTTTGAAAGAGCACAAGACAGCTAAACTAATCTAAGGTGAAAAAATTTCTCAAGGTAGAATTTGTTGTATTTCTGCAGCCAGGGGAAAGTTGATGGCAAAATAAAACTAATTTTGAATTTTTTACCACGAGAAACAGAAGAATATTATCAGAAGATTAGTTTGAAGAAAATGAATCTGTGCCTTTACACTTGATTTAATTGTCAGTTTAATGTAGTCAGATTTGCAGAAAAAATTAACTGCATGCACCATATCAGCAAAGCACAGGACATTTATACCTCAAAGGTTAGTTCTCAAACATAAATAGGATATAGGGAAGCAACACAAGAAAAAGGCTAAAAATAAAAACAAACAGTGGTTTCCAGGTTATGCCAGTTCTCTAAATGCCTTATCTTTATAGCCTAAGCTTTACCCTTCCTCATTCCCGATGCTGACGAACAGGAGGAAAACAGAAACTAAGCACCAGAGTTCCTCTTTAATGCATCATTTTTTAATATATTAAAGACAATTTCTTGAGAGAGCCACCTGCACTGCACAGAGGCAGAGCATCAGGAGTCTTGGCTGATGTCAGCACCACATCTCTCTTTGAAAGAGGTGCAGCTTTCAGCCCTACAGATATCAGTAGAAGCAGACAGGTCTTCTCTGTGCTGGCTGGCTATTTGGTCACATCTTTTCCATGGCCTTTATGGGAAACCTTCCACTTTGCTCACCATCTTCCCTGCTCATTCACATCTCCCCTTTCCCCCTTGACTTGCTTCCCTTCACTTGTCCCTTATATACCACCACCACCACACAGTTCATAGGTTAGGTCCCTTATATGTGGAGTGCTCAGGACCTGCCCACTACTGCTTAATACCTGACTAGAGATTACATCTGTTGGAGAGTGTCGAGGGCACTGTATACAGCACAGTCTTCCTATAGAGTGCCTCTGCCACATTAAACAGGGCTGTGCAAGCCTCCTGAAACATTGGAATGTCTCTTTAAATACCTGAACATGCTCCAAGCCACAGAAGCACACTTAGTACAAAGACCATCATTAGCAGCACTGCTTGGAGCAAAGTTTCCTAGCAAATTTCAGAATTAATTTAATTAAATCTTATCGCAGTTGTCCACTGCTGCTATCATAAATAAAGGTGCTGATAGCAGAATAACTGAAAATGGAGAAACTAAAAAATGACACTGCAAACAAGCTGTAATATTTCTTTTCCTTCCCTGGCATAGCAATGGTATGATCCCTCTTTAAGCAGGAATACATTCCTCATGAATCCAGCTATAAAAACACACTTTTGTAACAAAAATAAGTATGTTCCAGAACTAGACCTTCAATACTTACCCAAAGTGTTTGTTGCAAAGTTTTTTTCAAGTCCATCTTCAGTTAACTCTCTGTTATTCACCATACATCCTGCATTGTTGACCTGTAAAACAACTCCTTTAAACAAAAATGACCTATGCAAATATCTACAAGGAAATCCACATGCAGAAGTAGGCTACGTTAGTCTGCTGGGTTTTGACACTGCAACACAAAGCTACAAACTGTTTAAATAAACCATGCTATTCCAAGCCACTCTGTGGCTGATCATAGAGGTTCCTCACAAAAGAAGGGATCCACAGAGAAATGGCTCACCACAGATGTATTACACTAAGAGCCCAGTCCTCAGTGCCTTACTCCATGTCTTTAAACTCTCTTCTCACACAAAGTCTAATGCAAGTTTGTTTCTTTTATTTATTTTGTAGATCAAATATTGAAACATAAATATGCATAAATAAACTGTGCAACATGCAGTAGAATGATTCACAGGAACTCCCACCCTCAGCAAATAAAACAAATTAGCTCCAAATTTGGCAGATTATTCAAGTGAGAAGGTTGTTGCATCCTAGTTAGCCCTGAGAAGAGCAGACATAACTGGCATGGGTGCTTCATAGTGACTTGGTGTCCTTTTTGTAAGACCCCAGCTCTTTTGTCTACCTGGCAATCCTGCACAGATGCCTCACTTGACTCACACATTGCCCACATAGTGCTGCACCACAGCTGGGATGCACTGTAAGGCACATCCTCATGAACAGCCAGAAGCTTGCAAGCTGTGTGCAGATAGCATAGTCTCAGACACACTTCCTTCTCTGCCTTACCTTCCAGAGGAAGCTTGAGCTTTTCTTTCCCACCTCGAAAAAGAGATTTGCCTCTATGCACCTTCCTGCTCATTCACTGCCACTCCTCAAATGCTATTTTCCCATTTTTATCAGTGTTCCTCATCTACTAATCACAAAAAGAACTGCTCCAGGTGCCTCAGCTTTAGTACAGCCCCCTGAGCAAATTTTCAGTGCTAAATAAAGGGAAAAGTGTACTGAGCCCCTTACCAGCCATGATGTTTAACTATTTGCTCTCTCCCTGGCTCTGTTTTAGATTAATATTTAGAGTTTTCATAAAAGTTTAATCTTTAAGAAGGTCTAGCTTCAAGCAGGACAAAGTTACTCATAATGAAAGCCAAACAGAAAATGTGTGATCAGTCTCAAAAGATGCAGCTAAAAAATTACTGCTCTTCTCTAGTTTTGTAGCATGTCTTTGTGAACTGAGAATGGACAAGAGCAAACAGACCATGGAGACTCCTGCAAAAACATTGAGAAAATTAAGCAGAAAATCAGGGGACGAATTGTGATATCTACATGACCTGTTGGACAAATTCATAGGCTATGCATTCCAAAGACAGACACAAGATTTAAGTATGCAAACTTACCAACACATTTAATTTATGTTCATTTCTGAAGTTTTCAGCAAATTTCCATACTTCCTTGGGATTAGATATGTCCACAATATGCAAGAAGATATTCTAAAGGAAAAGAAACTAAGTTACAATCAATAGGGACAGTGAAAAGACCCTGTTCACTGTTTAGGCCTGTCTAGGTGAAAAGGTGTTGAAACAGTATGAAAAAAATATTGTTTCCAGAACACAACTAAAACAGGCTAAAATGCACAACTGGGAAATTTAATTCTAGCCCTTAAAACATGCTTAGTCACTTGATTTAGCTGCTTCTGAGACACAGGTTTTTAATGCTGAAGTTATTAAGAGAGAGGACTACTTAAATAAATGTGACAGACAGTCAGGCATAGCAGAGAACTAGAAAAATATTGCAAAGCCTGCAAAACTATGGTTTAAACAATTCATACAGCAGCTTCCTCTTTGGCTGAAAGGAACTTTCCAAAGAAGTGTTCAAGGTCACTCCATTAGAGAATAATTTAGCTTGGAAGGGACCTCTGGAGGCTACTTGGCAAATATCAAGATGCAACAGCCTGTCTGAGCCCCCTGCTCCAGAGTTTGATCACTCCCACAGTGAAAAAATTTTCCTACTATCTACTCAGAATTTTTTCCTCTGTTCCAACCTGTGTTAGCTGCCTCTGGTCCTTTCACTGCAGACCTCCAAGTGAAGCACAGTAATGCCTTCCCTACACACTCCCATCACATGGCTGTAGACTACAGTAAGACCTATCTCAGCTTTCTCAATGCTGAGCAAAATAAGCCCCCCTAGACCCACCCTGCACATCACATGTCCCATCTCCCCTGGCACTTGGGCAGCCCTCCACTGAACTTGCAAGACTTTGATGACTTCCTCGTCCTGGGGAATCTAAAACTGGGCACAGGACTCCTGTTGTGGTCTCACAAAGGCTTAAAAGAGAGGAAGATGCACTTCTCTCTGTCTGGTAGCTAGACTCATGTTCATACACTCATATCAAAAAAATCATCCTTGATGTTCTCCAGAAATTTCCTGGATTGTTTATGTCCAGAGATGTTGCCAGCAGGTGCCAGGGTGGTTCAAGTGCTCCATGAGTACCAGGATCTATGATCATGGGGCTTCCTTAGAGCTCCAAAAACACTCCATCTGCCTCCTCTGCTTCATCAGACAGTCTGTAGCAGACACCCACCATGATGCCACCCATATTGTTATGACTTCTGTGTCTTACCCAAAAGCTCTCAGCTGGCTCATTACCCATTTCAGAGCAAAGGTCCATGAATTCAAGCCACTACTTTGCAGAGAGCACTCCTCTTCCCTGACTTCCCAGATTATGTCCCTAAAAGGGTGTCGTGGTTTAACCCCAGCCAGCAGCCAAGTACCACACAGACACTCCCCTCCCTAACCAGCAGGACTGGGGAGAGAATCGGAAGGGCAAAAGCTAGAAAACTCATAAGTTGAGGTGAGAGTTTAGTAAGGAAAGCAAAAGAAACACAGGCAAGCAAAGCAAAACAAACCTACGGCCATTCCACCCTGAGAATGCCTGATCTCAGAAGCTAAGCAGGGTTGGGCCTGGTTAGTACTTGGATGGGAGACTGCCTGGGAATACCAGGTGCTGTAGGCTTTTTTACAAGGAACAAAGTCACTGCTTCCCATGGGCAGGTGAATGTTCAGCCATCCCCAGGAGAGCAGGGTTACTTGGGAAGACAAACACCATCCCTCCTTTCCTCCTCCTTTCCAACACTTCATATTCTGAGCATGATACTGTATGGTCTGGAATATCCCTTTGGTCAGTCTGTCAACCTGTGCCAACCTCCCATGCACCCCCAACTTCCTTGCCAGCATGGCAGTACAAAAAGCAGAAAAGGCCTTGGCTCTGTGCAAGCCCTGCTCAGCAATAACAAAAACATCTCTATATTAGCAAACCTGTGTTCAGC
>JAWWEE010000158.1:29692111-29775792 GCA_035221455.1 Xenops minutus
TGCCCCTCCTCTTCCCCTCACAAGGAAGTTGTAACTGCAATGAGGTCTCCCCTCAGTCTCCTCTTCTCCAGGCTGAAAACACCAAGTGCCCTTAGCCGTTTCTCATACACTTCCCCTCAAGGGCCTTCACCATCTTCACTGCCCTCCTTTGGACACTCTCTGATGGCTTAATGTCTTTCTTATATTGTGCCACCCAAAACTGTACACAGTATCCAATGTGAGGCTGCCCCAGTGCAGAGCAGAGCAGGACAATCCCCTCCCCTGACTGGCTGGCGATGCTTTGCCTGATGCCCCCCAGGACACGGTTTGCCCTCCTGGCTGCCCGGGCACTGCTGACTCATATTCAACTTGATATTAACCACGACCCCCAGGTTCTTTTCCATGGTGCCACCATAAACCCCTTTTATTTCAGAGAACACTCATTTAGCATACAGCTATAGTTTGAAATGGCACAATTAAATATTTTTAATTCAGTATACCAACTCACTGAGCAATTTTAAATCATACTTCAGCTGTGGCTGAATGACAAAAGTAACTTCTACTTTGTTTTGCCATAGCAGTATACAGCCTTGAATCAACAGGAAACCTCTGTCATCTGTCTGCTGATGCATATTAATGATGCAGCCTTTCAGAGGGCACACCATGTTTCTAGGTGCTTAAGTATGGTGACATTTTAACAACTCATTCTTAACCTACATTAGTCCAGCAATAGCAGGCACCCAGCAGCCCTGCCAAAGCTGGTCCAAATTTATCTCGGCTTGACCAGCTGCAAGCAGACCCTCATTGACTTACATTTTCCCTCAAGTCCGTTTTAGAAACAAACTTCCCAAACAAACCCAAGGAATAACAAACATAAAAGAGGCATCCAACATGAAACAAATTTTAAAGCTGTATTTTCAGTGCAGTCAGCACAAGCAGGCACACTGGTGCTAGCTTTACTCCAGCAGCAACGGAGAGCAGAGGAGCAGAGGCTGGGGGTCATGTGGCTCAAACTTGCTGGATACACGAATGCTGTAACTATGCCTGCAGTAGTACTGTAGACATCCTGGAAATGTCCTGATCAGGAAATTGGTCTGTTACAGTCATGTATTTCAAATGCTGCAGTTTTTCCTTTGAAGTTATTCATTCTAAAGCAGAGGTGAAAAATACACTGCTAATGCCCTTCAAGATAATATATTTGTCTGAATTCAATAAAGAGAAAACAGCATTCACATTTGCACAATGGTTTTTTCTGCTTGCAAAAACAGTTTCTTCACATCTCTCTGGGCAAGATTAGATTTCATGACTGATCAGTCAACCATGAGCCTAAACACGTTAAAAAATAATTTATAATTGGATACTACCGAACTCAATTTGTTATGACACATACTGCTTTTCTGAAGTCATCAGACTGAGCTGCTGTACAATTTTTAAGCAGTGGACAAAGCAGCGCAAATATCATAAAATTTGATATGGTTCTGAAGAACAGGAAAGAAACACCACCAAAACAACCCCAAAATAATCCCTAAAAACTAAACCCCAGCAAGACCAAGCTGTTGAATCTCTTGCCAATATACACATCCAGTTCTGTGAAAAAAGTGTAAAGGAAGGTCACTGAACTCTGGTTCTCTGCTGCCTATCCTCTTTTGTGAGACTTGTATATCCCTTAAAGCATATGTGCATAAATTAAGGATGGGCATTTCTTCATTTTAACAGACAGCACATATCTGTGGTTGTTACAAACAGAGTAAGTCCAGGGCAATCATTGTGATCAGCTGGAGAGAGAGAACTTTCAAAAACTACTTTAGTATCTGAAAGGGCTCGTGTACTAGTTAAAGAAACTACTTTGAATTAATGCCAAAGAGCATGCCAAGAGCTGTTGTACTGGTAGCTTAATTTCCACAAAACTTTCATCCCAAAATAGGAAACTATACAGACCTAGTTCCATAGGCTTCCTGTAGGCTGGGTTTCTACTAACTTTTTACATGAGCATAATGTGACACTGATGTCAAATGGAAGATCAACTGCACTGTTCTCTTGAAGGCAGACAGAACATGAGCAGCTTGTGAAGAGAGAGGATGACACTGATTTTTTCAATAAAGCTGTTCAATGAAAGACATTATGCAATTACAACCTAAAAGAGCATGCAAAATAAATCGGCATGTTTATTTTTTAACACCTGGATATTACAAGATGAGTCCTATGTGTAAACATAAGTTCTGAAATGTCACTGAAGTATAGCAACACCTGAGGTCAGAAGAATGCTGCTTTTCAAGAGCATACATGTTTACCCAACTGCTTATAACAAAAGTCATACCTTTTATAGCAAAGACAATGTAAGTAAAGCAAATTCAGCAACTTAACAATGTGCATAAACCCCCCTAAAATACTTTAACCATAGCAACTATGAAGCCAGGCCATAGCATGGCCCTGGCTTCATACTCATAGAAGCTGACTTGAAACCACATAGGATTCTCTAAAACCATATTCCAAGATCTACTGTCCCACCATAATGGGGATGTCCTACATACCAAGTGTTTCTTTGGAGATGGCTCTTCCAAATACTGTCCCAGTCCCATTCTCTCTCTCCTGGATTTTTGGCAAACTCATAACCTGATACCTGGCAATGCTGGCACTTCAGACTGACTGCAGTACAAAGAAAGCTGCTTTAAAACAGACAGTATAGCCAGCCTCAGTTGGTTCTGAAAAGGATAGTGACTTGTTATGAAACAGTTCTAAAAGAAAGAAAAAAGTCAGATCTAATGACTGAAGAGATTGATGAAAGATATAAAGAAGTAACTGCAGAACTTCTTTAAATAACAAAGCATGTAGACAGAACATAAAAAAAACCAAGATTATCAACAGAGAAATTATTTATTCTTCTACAATGAACTGTACTTGGGAGATTCATTCAACATTTATATTTACCTCAGATAAAACTGCCCAAAATCAACTGATTAGAGTTTACCAGATGGCTTTTTAAAAAAACAAAACAAAACAAAACAAAGCAACAAATGCCTCATGGTAACAGAGTTTCAAGGTGAAGAAAAGCACTGAGGAAAAATAAACAGTGAAGAGAGACCAGCAGATATTTAGGGCACTGGACAACTCATATCTCCTAGGGAAGAACAGAGGATTTAGTTAACCCTGCCAGGATTTGAGTCTGTGGTTCTAGAGAAACAAGATTTAAAATGCAATGTGTAGACCACATAAGCATTCTCCTCTCTACAGTGCTACAGTGGGCATTCTGGCATACCTTTCTCAACAGCTAAATCATATCACATTATATAAATGCTTGATTGGAATTTTGGAAGCCAATAGGGAGAAGAAATATTTAGTAGCTGAAATGTTTTCTTTGTCACTTTTTAATCACATTTTCTGTGAAGGCACTAATGAACAAATTGCCAGCTGCTCCTAGATCTTACATCTTTCCATTTTGAAAAGGCAAACTTTCTTATCATCTAGTTTATGCATAGTGTAACATCCTTTACACTTAAGGTATTTCTGTAATTCAGCACCAACCATAAGGCGAGCCTATCTGATTGCTAGGAGGTATTGAATTACTGGTATCAAATATATCAAACATTTGTCTTGTACAACTACAAAAACTGTTAAAACCAACTGCTATCAGAACTGCTAAATCTGCAGAACCGCTGAAGTGCTCAGGAAAAATTTAGAAAACATCACCTGTTTAGGAATACTTCAGTTCATATCCATAGCTGTCTTGTAACACAATATTGGATTCCATTATAATTTTTTAATAACTGCTTTTATAATACACAAATGTACCAAGAACTGTACTAAATCAAACACTATGCTCAAATCTAACACAAAAAAAACGTATCTAGAATGAGACAATGTGGTTTGTAGATTAATGTCCAGGCTGCAGCTAAGCCCCTGCGATCTTAGTCAAATAATCCCAATCCAGCAGCAAGTACTGATTCCTGTGCACAGTCCAGAAGGCAGACGTCTGTCCCAGAAGCTGATTATAAGCATCTGCCTGTATTAGGTGGATTCAAACTTACATCTCCTACTTCAAAAAGAAAATATTCTCCTAGTCAAACTATGATTTAAACTGTAATCCAGATTCTGTATGCCCTTCTGTTCATTTTTGGCCTCTGCAGAGTGAAAAAATAAACAGGGGAAATTCTTACTGCTTAAGACTATGCAAAAATGAATCCTGTCTCTGTAATACAGTCAGGATGGTACTCCTCTTGGCCATGCACCAATTTATATATAGATACTAATTACAAAGACTTCCATTTGCACAAAGTACCACTCTGAGCAGCATCTAAAACTGTTATTTCAAAACAGTGCTCTAATGGATTACAATCAGACTCTTCACTGTTCTCTCTCAGGTCCACTTACACCTGCAGTAGATCTTTTTTCTGGCACACTGGCCCTTAGAGCAGTCCAATATTTAGATCTGCAGGTCAACAATATCCTTTAGACTTATGGAAAAAGAGATGCAATGGAGCATTATTGATTGGAGGAAACAGAGATAATGGGGGTTTCTGTGTAGACATATAAAGTTTGACATAAAAAGAGTTGTGCCACATAGAGCTCAAGCTGGCAGGTAAATTAGCCAAATCAGATGAGACAAACTGTGTGTGCTACTGTGGTCTGTAGACACAGATTCAGTCCTGCTCTAAATTTTAATAAGATAAAAGAAGGGGCCCACAGCTTAATGTTGCTCTAAGAATCAAGGAATTTCTCTAAAACTTATATGAAATCAAACATTCACTCATTTACATCACCTGCAATAGAAAACTGCCATTATTTGGTAAAGCATTCCAGTTGCTAGCAAGCTGGGTTGTACTTGAAATGGCAAACTACAGTTGAAGACCACACAGTCCCAACTTAACATCCTGATTCATTCACTCTCTTCTCCTCGGTCTGACAAACACATCGGAGACAACAACAGAAAGGTACTTGTTAATGTTTACACTGCTCAAAGCCTCAATGACATTGCTCATTTTCCCAGGCTAACCCACAGTAAGTATCAGGAAGCACAAAGAAGGTGCCACACAATAAATAATTAAAAACAACTAGAAGATGATTACTGCTTTGTGACTCCAACCCACAAGCTTGAAACTTGAGTATAATTCAATGTACTTGCTTTAGTGAACTCATTCTGCCATGCAGCTAATTTGGCACAGTTCCTCCTGCTCTGACTATTAAAAAGAAAAAGCAGGTAGTATAAACATCAAAGAGCAGCATTGTTGCTTTCTGCGACACCATGGTGTTTTCCAAAGCTATAGTTAAAATTTGACCAGTGAACTTTCTGATCCCTTGGCAGGATGAACACACAAAACAACATAACACACTCATTACTCGAAAGACTTCAGTTACATGCAATGCGGTTTGGAAAGCTGGGGCTCAGTGAGACAGCACTACAGCAATGGCAGGAGAGAAGTACCACACCCACCCCCAGAGCACCCTTCATGGGGGCACAGCTCTTCTTCTGCCTCAGTGTTGAAAATATCAGCTCATAATACTTTTGCCTTTATCTCCTAGTCCTTTACATTCTAGCACCATACCTACACAGGCACATGTATGATAAACTCACTCAGTCTTAATTCATGCTGCTTCTAATAATAATGATGATGTCTATCAGCTTCACTTTTATTTTTGGTATAGCATAGAGTACAGTTTGGCTTGTAGTCCCCCAACAACTCCAAATACCACCAAGTTATGCCACAAAAATAGTTGTGAACTATTCTACTATTCATTTTACTTGTCCACTTCCTCCCAGGTGAAGACCGATAATATGTAGTAATCAGTAATTTGAACTGATCCTGGATTACATGAGATTGGCAAAACAAGAAACTTTCTTGAACATTTATTCTTACAAAAATAAAAAACTAGACTGAGACTTAAAAATCTCAGTCATTGTCCTGGAAATGTTTTCCTAAGCCAGCACGACAAAAAACTGCAGTGGCCCACAGATCAGACCTTAAATTCCCTTCCTTCCAAAGCACTTAATTAAATGCTATCAAACAAAAAAAGTAACTTTAAACACAGGACAAACTTCTGAGGAGATTTAATTGGATTAAATCAATTTCTACATCAAAGTTTCAAGACTTGTAATTGATTTTTTTAAGGCTGAGGGGCTGTAAATGAAGAAAAAAAACCCCTCTAGCTTCAGATTCAAACAAAAGCACAGGCTCAAAAGCCCTCACTGCAAATGCCATGTGCATACAGGGACCTCCGGAGCAGACCCCTGAGCAAACTCTCAGACTGAGGGTCTTAAAGCACAGACATCCATGTATTTCAGGTATCACCTTGAGTTAAACACAATTGTGTCCATCTGCATCCATACACCTGATTGTTTCCGTGAGTCCACTGCAATACCTCCTTCAGACTAGGTCAGCTTCCCAGTTCCTCTAGCTCCCAGATGCCCTCTCAGCCACACCTGCTGCAGGAAGATGTCCCAGAAACCCAAGCTGGAGAGGAGCAGGTTACAAATCTCCAGCTAAAAGAAACATCCATAACCCCATGGTGCGGTAGTCCAAAATGACCGTGTGGCTATGCCATTGGGTTGCATGAAAGTCGGTCTGCAGCCCACAGCGAAGAAATGACAACATCATCCAGCCAGCAGCACCCGGCACTCACCGATTGCTCAAGTGTTCTCAGGGCTGCAAGGCCAAAGGCCCAATGTACACAATCAAGGTAACCTTTCTATTCCACCCTACTGTCAAATGCTTGCAAGTCTGGGGGGGGGGGGAAAAAAGTAATTTCTATTTTAGCTACACCCTTGAAGTTTCACTCTGCACTTAACAAGAGAAGTTAAACAAGATGCTGATCGCCATTTTCACCGGTATGAAAGTGAGGGCCTCAGTCATGCTGTAGGTCATACCCAACAAAACTGGGGAAACTAAGGCAAATTAAAATAAGTATCACTTACAACTTCATCAGCTGTACACAGAGAGGCCCATAGGAATAACTAGCTTATTTTTCTACTAATGAATTGCTGTCTTCTCTGCAGTGTATTTTTCAGTATACCTGCCTGGTTGTTTTTAAAAGTTCCAAATAGAGGAGTTTTTGCCAGCTCCAAGGACAAGTTACCACATCCTTTCACTGATCCTTGGATCTTCAGCCTGTAACAGTCACACATATCAAACTGAGACAATAAGTCTTACACTACTACATATGCTTTATCCAATACAAATGATTTCTAGATGTAATGCCGTAAATCCATTTGAAAACTGTAAGTTAAAAGAGACTATTCAAAGCAAATGATTTCCACACACAAATATCTTTCTAAGGATCTCAAAGTCAGACTTTATTGACTTCAATTAGAAATGGAAATCAGCAGATACTAAGGTAGACATATGTGTTGTTTCAGAAATTAGAAAATTTCTGCAGATAGACTGACCACTGCTATAACTTAAGACTAGAACAGAGTCAAGCCTGCACCGTACCCAAATCTATGGATTACACTGTAGATTTTGCAAACTCAAAGGCGTCAAAGTTTCAAGGGGCCACGACCATCATTTCTTTATGATATATCAAGTACAGAGGAGAAGGGGAGAGGGAGAGGGAAAGGGAGAGGGAGAAAGCTGAGAATCATTCAATTAAGCCATATCTGGAGGAAGTGGTAAATAGCATGAAGATATTTCCAATGAAGATCTAGTGAATTATTCACAAATCAAGCAAAAATTATTCTACAAAAGCCTTACATTGGCATTGTTTTCATGCTTGGAAATGCTTCCCAGATCAATGAGATTTTGCCACTGGTCTTTTTTAATTTTTTTTCCCTTCTTAGTGGAAGCTTCTTGAAGAGGAAAAGAGAAAGAAGACATGAAAGTACACATGGAAGTGAAACATCTGCCCCTTTTTTTGTTGTTACCAGTTTAGAAAACTATAAGAAGAAAAAGGCAGCTTTTTTTTTCAGAAGTCCCATCTGTGAAAGACTTTTGAGTCAACGCAACTGTACAGCTGTGCAGAATTAACTGGATTTTAAGGACTCTACTAATAAAATAAATGTGAACCACTTTTGAAGTCCCAGTTGAGACAATATTCTCCTTTTTGTCCACACTTGAACAGTATTATGCTTTCAAAAATATGGAAGTTTTAATTCTTTCTTTAAAGTTTTGCTGATTTTGCCCCTCTCTGAGAAGTCTGATGTGTAACTAGCAAGATCCTCCTTCCCCCCCAGTAACCAGGGATGCAGTGGCAGTTGAAACATCTCTTCAAGCACAATACTTGATCTCTAAGTTCTCAGTCTTTACCACAAGTCTTTTAGTTGCAGTAAAGCCACAAGTGTTTTACCAGATCTCACTACAGTGAAAACAACTCAAGGAATATAAATATCATCACACATTTGCGGACACTGGGCAGAACCCACAAATCTTTCTTTCTGGATAGCAGCCAGTGGAAGTTTCAGAGCCTGTAAAGATTTGCAAAAGGAAACAATTCAGCCTCCTATAACAAATGTGCTGTCCCTAAAGAATAGTGTCATGGAAACCACCGCACATAGGAACAGGACTTTAAAAAATAACATGCTACAGTGCTAACCAGCTTTCCAAACAACCCATTAAAAGTAATTTTACACTGGGAAGTTATATTAAATGTAGAGTATTATTCCCCTCTTTCTCATCTTCAAGTAGGTATGCTTCTCAGAATCTAAAAGCTACTTAGGAAAGATGGCTTCTTCTTCCACTCTTGAACCTAGCTGTATTTTAAAAGTACTACCAGAAAACTAAATGGGTAAGTAACATGAGGAGGCTCCACCACCTTTTTTCCTTCATGATTCCTGCCTAACTTACTCAATTTACAAATCCATGTGGTGAGGTCGTCTGTCTAAATACTACCACAGGCTGTAAATTCTCCATGTCATGTCTCTGACATCACACTAGTAATTAAACAATTTTTCACTTCAAAATTAAACATTAATTCATGAAAGAGAAACAGTCTGAACTTACTGTTTTCTTAAAGTTTTGCATGTTCTCCTGATCCAACCTACAGAAAAACATATCTATAAGTAGAACAAGCATATCTAATTTTCAACATGATATATAAATTAATACCAGTTTTAGACAATTTTCTGACCAAACCAACCATCCCGTTACATGGGGGGGAAAAATAAAGGAAAAGAAAAGGAAGAAGAAAAAAAGAAATTGATGCTGTTATTTAAGTTCAATGGTTCTAATGAAATTCCTATCCATATTGTACTCTTACCTATCAGTTAAAATTTTACTGATCCACTTCCCACACTGTCATTGGCTGAAGATGTTCACTGGCACATACATTCACTGCACAAGCTGGAGGAGAGTTACAAACAACAGAGAACAAACCAAAGTACCACCCACCCCATATATTTCCATACATGACAGTTAGTACAGGACAAGCAAAGTCATCAAATCCATTTACTGGCTGGCCATGCTTGTCCACTGCTAATGTTTACATGCAGAAGTCTGTGAGCTGTGTGATTCCTCCCTATAGAACCAAAGGACACAATTCCACAATCCTGAGGAGTATTTTGCCATGCCAAATAGTTCCGTTACACACAAGCTTATGGAGAATACCTGCAGTTAGTTTTAATGCTTGAATAAGGCACTACAAAAGGGGCAGAATCAGACTCTAAATAAGGCAAAAATAATAGAAGAAACAATTCATCTCCTGTGAACATTTATTTAATTGTGCAAGTTTGCAACAAGGCTGAGACAAGTCTGCTAGGTAAAGCTGGATTTAAATGTCTATCTTATGAAACAACTTCAAGTAACTTAAGTAATAAATTAATAGCCTATAAATAATGTTGTAACTTTCACCTCTATAACACAAACACCTGCTTTTAGTCCTATTCACCCTTCCATTCATGCATGAACTGCATATACAAAGAAGGTGACTGCATCATTGAATAAATGAGAGCACTGAAATCAAACCAAAACTAGTAACCCTCAATATTACAGTTTTCTGTTCCCCGTGCAAAGGCAAGGAGTCCTTTCTAGCTAACCTTACACGTCTCTTAGTACTGAATTGCAAAATAATAGTTATTTGCAAATGATTACTTCCCCCAGTATGAAAACTCTACCACCTAGAGGCAAGCAAGACCAAACACATGGACTGCATTAGAAAGATCTGCTATTGAGAAGAAAAAGAGAATTTCACTTGTCGGCCTGCTCCACCCCTCTGCTCCCAGTGCTCTCTTATTTAACAGATGAAATGTACAGGACAATGTTCTTAAATGTTAATGATAATGAATACCTTCCAAAAAGAACAAAATAAGCCCAGATCTTACAGATATAAAGCTTTTATCTTTACTATCTCCGACACCGAAAACTGTGTTTGAGTTGGTTATGGGAGACCCAATGAAAACTTCTTACAATCCACGTTACTGCCCTTCAATGCAGACTCCTTTCCCAGAAATACTCACTCCACATTCCAAATATATTATGCTACTGGACTGTCTCAGAGATCATTGGGCACTTCTGCACCAGAACTGTACCACAGCCTTTTGGCTGGGCAGCACTGTGGTCTGTCAGACCCTGCTGACCAAAAAAGTATGCTTATACAGTGATACCTTCTATCCTGATGTGTTTCCAGTTGTCTCTATTGTTTCTTACTGTCCATTTTACTGAAGAAGTGACATGAGCATGACACGAGAGCCACAGTATTGTTACAGCTCTCCTGGTAATTTCGTCTACGATTTCAGCCTTAGGAATGTCTTATACTTGAATGTGTACAAAAAGTATCTGATAGACATCACTAATACAAATGCTGTATTAGTCTACTCCAAAACAGATGATGTCTGAAACCACCCCCCAGCAACAAACAAACAAAAAAAACCCCAAACACCAAAAACTGGAAAATATATTTTTGTACCTGACATACAGAACAGAGTAAGTCACAAGTAACAGCATTTAATAACTTACTGACATTAACATCATTTAATGCTCAGATATCACATGAATAAAAAAAAGTGTAAAGCAGAAGAGCATAATAAGGTGGATGTTTCACATGACAGAAGCAACTGGTGGATGCAGCTCCTATGGCAACTGCTACTGTATTTGATCTGTTATTTTCTAAATTGAAGGCTTTATGTTTACTCTTCTAAACTACAAGCATGATAAAACTATAGTTTCATTGTCTTACTTAATAAAGTACAGAGCTATTCAGTTAATATATTCATGTTACACCATAACATATTCCTTCATTAGTTAGACTGTATCTTAGAGCTCCTGGATGTGTTTTGGACCGAGGTCATGAAGTGACTGACAGTATAAGTGAGGGAGAATAGAGGACAGTACCATTACAAGAACCCATAAGATCAGGAAAGCTAGCTAAAGAAAACAAAGCTGTACAAGTAACTGTTATAACCTTTCATAGATAATGAAACTTAGGTAAGAGTATCATAAAACTGCAGAAGAAAACAAAAGCTGGAAGCCACTAAGGAGATACCAATTAATTTATTAAGCTCTTCTTTGTGGGCAAAACAGAAAGCAAAACCAGTAAACTCAAAATATACACTCATTTACTAAGTCAAAACAATTTCATTAGGATTACTGTAACTCGCAAGTACCAAAAGAAACCAGATCTCCTTTCTGCTTTTAAAAGAAAGTAAGTTCCCATTCATACCCTAATGGTTAGCAGTAAGGGAAAGCGTTAATAGCTTTTTCACCAGTAAGTTTTGTAATTGTGCAACTTATAGTTTTGGTTATAAATGCAAGAATACAACAGTCTGGAAAATTTCTTGGCTTTCAGAATCTCTTCTCCCTCTGAAACTCCCTGCCAGAAATGTGATAGCTTTGTTAGACAGACCACATCACAGCTTACATTAATTTTGAGTAAGTATGAAAAGCACTGCTCTCAGACATTTCTTGAAGGATCACTTTAATAACTTCCTTTAATTCAAATATACTGTTTGTGAGTTTTCCCATAAATGCAGCCTAACCTTTTCAACATTGTACACAATACTTCAACTCCTTGACATTCCTTTTTTTTTTTTTTTTGTCTGCACCTACCAGCATAAAAACAGCCTCAGGATTAAAACCACAGTCAAGCTCTGCCTACGTGCCACGGGAGAAAAGCAACATGGCCACCTGATCAAGATTAGCAAGATTACACACATGAAAGTAGTTAGAGTGGTTAATCTGCTACTACACCTACAGTAACTGGGTGTAGCTGTGCCCTTTCTAACAATGTCAAGGTTGTACTTATTTAGCCATGACACATGAAAAGACGAACAGTTTCTGGGACTGAAACTTAACTCGGTCTATTTAGACCACGTGGGTTCTCAACAATGATTCAGAGCACCAGAGGGTTGAGGTCACTCTGCCAGAAGTGATGACTTACAACAAAAATATTTTAACTCCCTGTGAGTTGGGTTGCTTTTGTTTTGAACTAGTGCCTCTGGCAAGTAGAAAGCAGCAATTCATTTAGTGTAATACAGAAGAATTTGATTTCTAACTTGAACAGATCTTTATAGAGACTGGTACTCAACAAATGCATGTCACAGCTGATTCAACCGGACCCCAAACAGCAACAAAGACAATCCTCTCAAAAAACCATCCGTTTCTGGAGGCTTAAGGTATTTTTACTTACTGTTTCAATGAACGGACATCATTCACCATTTACTTATTCACAGGCGTCTCTAAAAACTGATCTGCATAAAAGCAATTTTGGTTTCTATATTTACTCACAGAGGCATGCGAGACACCAGCTGAAGGAGAAGTGCCTACACTGACCATCCTACCATTGTTTATCTGACCTAGATGCAGAAAAAGCTGATGTGGAAGTGGAAAGCAATGGAAAAAGCAAACCAATTTGCAACTAATTTTCAATCAACATTTCCACTTTATGTATGCTATGAATATCATCTGGGCACTGCATATTAAGATACATAAATGAAGTATTAAGCATAGCCATTTGGGGACATATGCTAACTTGAGAATCAGACACACAAAATAATAATTGCTATACTGAAAATACTAGAAAATAGCAATACTGAGAGATTCTGAGCAGTTCACAAAATTCTGATGCTCAGCTTTATCTCATTTTAATGCTATTCATTTTTATGAAAATCTCTATGCAGAGACACAAACAGCTTTTGCCATTAAAAAGAAGATTGAAGCTTTTCTCAGTATTGCATTTCTCCTGTATTATTTGTTTTCATCCGATACTGCCAACATATATTATGTGCACTGCTAAACAGCTGTATTTTGTATTTCAGCAATCCTGAGAGAAAGAAAGTAAATGCTCTCAAAGTGTGCTTTGGTTTTTTCATGATGTAATGTCCTGCAGCCTAACTGTTAATAATTTCCAGAGGAATATGTTAAGTCAATCTTTACTATTTGAAACAAATACAAATCCATAGAAATGGGCACAAAACACAGCTGAAGCCAATGCACTGTATATTTACAGTCACAAACATCACAACACAGTTTGGGGCAGAAATTAAGAACATTAAGAACACATGAAATTTTGAGAAAATGCAGCAGGCAATGTCACCAAGACATGGATAGAAGACAATCAACACACATGCTCATGGGAAATGTTACTTTTGTCGAGTGCAGAATTTGGACACAGAATAATTACAGCACTTACAGAAATGGGATTTTTTATTTAAAAAGATTCAAAATAATTACTGTTTAGATGTGAAAGAAGAGTCTTTAGTGAAAGTCTGTTTTTCCACCCTAACAAATGAAATACTGCATTTCTGTTAGCTGTCTTTTAATTTCTGATCTGACCTGCTGGAGTGAGTCCAGAGCAGGGCCACAAAGATGATCACAGGGCTGGAGCACCTCTCCTACAAAGACAGGCTGAGAGAGTTGGGATTGTTTAGCCTGGAGAAGAAAAGGCTCCAGGAAGACCTTATAGCACCTTCCAGTACCTCAAGGGGGCTGGAGAGGAACTTTTCATAAGGAACTGTAGGGACAAGGGGAGTGGCTTTAAACTGAAACAGGGTAGGTTTAGACTAGATACTAGGAAAAAATTCTTTACTGTGAGGATGGTGAAACACTGGAACAGGTTGTCCAGAGAAGCTGTGGATGCCCCATCCCTGGAAGTGTTCAAGGCCAGGTTGTATGGGGCCCTGCACAACCTGGTCTAGTGGAAGATGTCCCTGCCCAGGTGAGGCAGCTTGGAATGAGATGATGTTTAAGGTCCCTTCCAACCCAAATCATTCTATGATTCTATGGTCTGTAAAGTTCACTGCTCTTTTTCCTGTGTCCAGTATGCACAAAGTCTGATGTCCATGTTGAAATGGGGTGTAAAACACTAGAGCCAGAGCTGCATGTTACAGATTAAGTTGTGCTTTGTTGGACATTTACCAATTTCTCTGTGTGTCCACATCATCATGCTAAAACATTCTTAAACAGATCACTTATGCTATACTTAAGTAAAACTGGATGTACAGCATTTTGGCCACCAGAAAATCTTTTATATATTACAGGAAGTAAATGGCAAAAATACAGTGAAGTAAACCATTTTTACTTGTATGCTTTTACTACTTGAAAGTTTTAACATACGATTCCAGGCATTTAGGACCTTCTCATTCATCAAACGCCCCCACAGGCTCAGGCAGTGGTTCCACAGATGTTTCCCTGTGCAGTATTGACAACCTGAGCAGCTCACATCAGTACTATTTCTGCAGCTTCACTATTTCACGTCAAGCTGAGAAACTGGTAAAAATTTAAAGTAACCTTATCTTTTTTTCAAATCTATGCAGGCTTTTAAAATTCATTTATGTTCCCTGACCCAGTTCAAAGGTGGCCTTCAAAAGAGTTGTACCAACTGAACACAAAAGGGGAGAAGTGCATCACAGAAGTGACCTTTCAGAGGACACCAGTAGGCACTGGGTGAAGACACCACAAAGATTGCCACAGCCATTTCGACACTGCTTATGGATAGGAATGACCAGTCGGGGCACTTTCACGCTGCTCCTGTTCCAGCAGCACAGTGCGCTTGAAAAATTGCCAGCCTTACTTACCTTCAGCTACATTCATGTCTCACACATTTTTTCAGAAGGTTATTTTTAGCCTGGGTTATTTCAGTAAACTATTTTACTGCATGACACCACAAACCCTTAGGCTGGCATTGAAGGGGCTGTGAAGCACAGCACAGAGAAGGGAGCTAATAGCCACCTTTCTAATTAGCTCCACAACAAATACTGAACTACCTGTAGTTATTAATCTTGAAGGCTGTTGTTACAAGTTATCCAAATTCTCTGACACTGTCTGAAAAAATACCAGCAATAATGAAATTAAAATAGTATTATGCAAGACACCAAAAAGATACCATCAGGAGCAATATGCATTTTAAAACAGTGTAGGACTACCAGACTGCAGTTTCAGTAAGTCCACCAAGTTCACACAGGAAAATGAAATCTCAAAATAGCATCTTTGATAGCAGCATCAACAGGCACAGCAGGAATCAATTTCAGCTTTCAGTGTTCTCTAAATGCTGGACATCTTCCTCCATGGTCCCTGCTCAAGTGTTTCCACTTGCTCAATATTAACTTCTCTGCTCACTGAACCCTCACCGAGCCATTCCAGCATGCTAACCCTACAGAAAATTAACGACTTGTTTTTTTGCATATACTTTCTTCTGCATTCATGCATACAATGGCTCAGTAGAAGATCAGATAAGCACTGAAGCCAGTGCAAAGGGGAGATGAGAAAACTGTCCAAGGATCTTTCTTTTTTTTTTTTTTTTCCCTGGATACAGTGAACACAGAAACTACAGAAAGGTATGTCACAGGAGCAAAGCACTGGTTGAGAGAATTAGGGCATCATCTCACTTTGCTCCTTGGAACTTCAGCCTAAACACATCTGAGCTCTCTTGAAATGTTTTTATGGGAAATTTTAGAGAAGCAATTCACTGCTGCACATGCAGCACTAGATAAGGAGAACTTGATTGTAAAGTTAAGTCCATTTGGAGTGCTTCAACACAGATCCAAATCTGGCTTCTGATATAGTCCCCAAGGCAAAACAGGCAAAAAAGTATTCTTGTGTACACAAAAGAGCCAGATATATGACATTCCACTTTTTTTTTTTTTTTTTTTAGATAACTAAGATCAAGCCTCACTCCCGTATGATTAAGTAACCCTCAAGAGGTGTGAATTGCTTCTTTTTATTAGCTGGCAAGCAATGCTTTCCTAAGCA
The DNA here is from genome assembly GCA_035221455.1 of Xenops minutus. Classification (NCBI taxonomy): domain Eukaryota; kingdom Metazoa; phylum Chordata; class Aves; order Passeriformes; family Furnariidae; genus Xenops; species Xenops minutus. The sequence goes on from JAWWEE010000158.1 coordinate 29,708,197, forward strand.
GGCACCAATGCTTTGCAAAGCACTGTGTGTACACAGAAAAGACATATAAAGCAAGAGGCCCTAGTTAAAAAAGTCACCGTGGAAAAGACACACTTTTTAATAAGGATTAAAACAATCAAGAGAATTCGTGCACTCAAGATGATGGCTTTCACCATTTTCTGTCAGGGAGGACAACAGTTAAATAGCCAGGCTTGTTGTTCTTGGGGTTATTTGCCCTGACACGTATTGGCTTGGGGAGATACCAGTTACCTTCTTGTAGGGCTCAGCACACATTACACAAAGAACAGAGCAATTCACACAGTTCTCCTCACCCTGCTGAGGACAAGAAGGTTATCAGTCTGGAAGACAGGATTAGGGGTTTCTCAAGCAAGCTCTTAGCAAGAAACACTACACAAAACCTGTTTATTATGTTTCTAAGCCGCTATCATTACCACTAAGTTCCACCCATCCCCAATACATGTTTGTACAGGTGAATTGCCAAGGGAAGAAAGAAACTAATCCCTCCTCTGCATCTGAGCCTCACAATTTAATTCTGCACTTGCTCAGATTCATAAAAACCTGATAAAATGCCAAAAATAATTTCCATAGAAGTGAGCAAACAAGGGACAATAAGTGTATGACAAAAAGGTACAAACAAGCTATGGGAGTTGATTATTGCCAGTCTTAAGTGTCTAATTTTGCTTTCACAATACGGGTCTGGCTACCTGTGAACACACCCAGGTGAGCTTGAAGGTTCAAACACTGCTGAAAGGAAATAACACCATAGGAAAAAAATGCAGGAGGCATTCAGGAGGTCTCAAACCTCCAAGCCCTTCATCTTAGCCTGAGGCAAGCTCTACAAAAGGGTAGGTATATGTGTAAATTTGCTCACTTTTTCTCCTTGGCACCCACCATTTTGAGAGCACATAGCTACAAATAGGAAGGTTTGATGTGCAAAGCCAACACAATTTGCCAAGTGCCAGACATTTCCTAGAAGTGGCTGATAGAGAAGCAGGCAAGGCAGGAGGAAAGAAATAGTTTCTTGTATCTGATTCTGAAATAATGACCTGCAGGAGAAAGCACCCAGGAGCATTCACCAATGGCAGTGCAGGAAGTGACCATCTTTGACACTTCCTCTAGGTCTCTGCCAAAGGATTCAACTTCATTCCAAAAGAGAAAAATGCAATGCGTGTTTCAGAGCTCTCCTTGGGCCTAGAGAAACACATCGGGTCACTCGCATATAGGGAAGTTATAATTATATAGCATAGTCTCACAGCTGTCAGATTTGCAAAATGGGGCAGCATCCAGGTCAGCAGAGCAGCTGGGGGCTGATGCATCTGGCCATCTAGTAACACCTGTGATGACACAGATGTCACCTTTGATGACACAGAATGCCTCTCTAGGTCAAATGGCCTCAGGTCTGCATTTGTTTTCTTATTTCCATATTACAGACTTAGGCTTATTATCTTCCTAACGTTTTTTTCAATGACTCTCTGTAGCAATTCCCAAACCATGCTCTGGAATTGGGCAGCATTTGGCAACCAGTGTCAAGAACCACCACTAAGAGCAAATACTAAATTTGTTTCTTTCGGATGGCCTGTAAAAAAATCTGAGAGTTCACAGTGTTCTTGTGGTGAAAACCATTGCTTTAAGTATTGTTTAATACACACTAAAATATAAACTATCACAGGAATTGATCAACTTCCAGCACACAAGCTCTGTGGTTAATCTTTGAACATTAGCTGTAATGCTATCTTGAAAGCTGCCTGACTACAAAGCAGATTTCTTTCCTTTCCATGCTTTATTGCAATTATATTGCCTACAGTGACTACTAACAACATTGCAGCTGGAGTCACCAGTCCAGCTGGTGAATGATCACTCCTGAGACATAAACCAAATATTCTCTAACTGATTCTTTCCCATCAGACCAGGAATCTTAGGCACTGTCTGCCATAATGCAGTAAAACTCCAGGTAATTCCAGTTAGCCTAAGTGCAAAGGTACTGCACATTGTATAAGCTAGTGTCTACCTAGTGAAAGGTATTGGAGAGAGAAGTCTATAGCTCAAACCAAAAGCCTGTATCCTTCACCAGTGACAGATTGTCTAGTCAGGGAGTGGGAGGGAGACTTTAGTCCCTAAGTGACATCCATTCCTTTTGCCTTTATTTCCACAGAAGTAGCTGCTTCCCGCCGCCACCCCCCCCCCCGCCCCCCGCCCCAACTGCAAGTGTTTTTGTTCCAGATTTAGTTTGTAAATTGGCTTTAACTGACTAGGCCACACCATAGCCAAAACAAGCAGCTCCTTACTCCCCCTGCCATTTGCATCACCATGCTCCTCTGTGTCAATAGCTGATCAGTGATGGGGATGACAACACTATGGAAAGAAATTTGCAGCAAATGGCAGACCGAAAAATCCCCTCCAGTAAAGGACTTCAATTCCAAACACCTGTAAGTTCTCTCCTTAACCTGATGACTAAAGACTCTACCTAAGACTGCACACGAGCCAAAAGTGCTGCCTCTAATCCATTATCACACTGCAGAAAAAGCATTAATGATGCATATATTCAACTGGGCAGACTGGATTATCCCAAGACCGCTACTGAGAATTTCAAATCCACAAGCAAGGAGTCAGCATGGATAAATGGGTGCTGGAAACTTCAATATTAATACCGACCTTATATCCAAGTTTCTACACTGATATCCTAAAGCATGTTTTGGACCAGTATTGCAAGAGGGAGAAATTTAACAAGGAGAAATAGACTAAGGCTCACCAGCAGAGCAAAGAACCCAGGACTGAAACATGAAAAGGTTTTGCACATGCAGACTCTGATATGCTGTCACAATTCAGCTGGGAAAACTGGCCTGTGAACATCAAATTCACTGTACAAAATGCTTTGTACTAGCCGCTTGTCACTGATACACTGCCTATCTTGTTTTTGTTAAATCAAGCTAAGTAAACTTTAGAAAGTACATCAAATAAAAGACTGCTCAAGAGGGGTGTGACACCTCAAAAATAATTTCTAAAAATTTTTTGCAATTGTTACAGTTATAGAATTTTTTACTGTGTTGAAAAGCCTAGTATAAAGACTGATAAAGAAAATGCATAATAAAATGCATAATAAATTTGGCCCACATCAGTCTTCTTATAGCTTAATTTTTGCATGACTCAGGAAGCTTGGCATTGGACTAGATGATCTCAAGTTTAGGCAATTATTTACAGTCTAAATAATTCTGTGTGAAGAGCTTGAAAATGAATGTTCAGTGTGAATTCCTCTGTTGGTATGTAGTAGCGTTCCATCCACTTCCTAGCAAACAACCTAGGAAAGGGAAACTAAACTTGAAATATGTTTGCTCTGGGTTTTAGAAAGAAGCAAAACCCTTGAGAAATTAAAACCTGCTGCCTTGTATCATCTGAAGTCCGGATTTCAAATGGCGTATAGAAGGCAGAACTGATGCTCAGGAAGTGAAACAAATATAGATGCATATCAAAATCTGACCTGTAAAGCAGTAACACAGCTCTTGGCTTTCTTGACTGATAATTCTTCATGACTCTCAGCACCATAAAAACAGGATAACCCAGGGCACTGACCACCTAATCTGTGATCTTGCTCCTAGCAATACCTGAACCTTCACAGGTAGGGCAGAAAGTTCACAGTAACCTATGGCCTCTTACGCAGCATTGTATGCAGAGACATTAAGTTTGGCAGTCTAATGCACAGTGCTTTGCAACCTGCTGGGTGCTCAGAGTTGTTCCACAGTTACCTTTATTCCTTTATTATTATTTTATACCTTTATTATTATTTTAGGACCCCTAGTCAAATGAAGAATTAGGCCATCTGCTCCCTTCCCCTCTCTTCCCCAACCAGCATGACACAATATCCTCATTTAAACGAGTCTGCTACAGGTAGCCAGTATAAACCAGTCATTTTGAGCAGACTTATTTAAAAGATCTTACACAGTTTTGGTTAAAACCTTTTGGAAAATACCAGTACACATCTTAGCACTGTCCTCTCTGCCTGAGATTTGAGGCATAATTCCCTTATATCACCAATAGTTATGTGTGTTCCCAGAACTACCCAATATTCTTTGGATAAAATCTCACTAGATATTTAAGCCATATAAGAGAACACTTGTTCATTCATTCTAAAATCAGAAAACATCATGTTAAAAACTTATGGTGTTGGATGCGTAAAGCAATCACCTACCAGTTGCTCAGTTTTATGAGGCACTGAAGCAGTGCTTCTGCCTGTAGTCACGTTCACAACTGTCATTAATAGTGTGCTGACTGCTAGTAAGCAAAACACAAATAGCCCCTGGAAGAGGGAAAAATGACACATCTATTCAGAACTATTGTGCACAGAAGTTGATTCAAGTGACAAAACAAGTATGCATTTTCAGTCTTACCTAGCTTGTCACAGGTTTCCAAGAGCAAACCTACATGTGACAAAAGATCAGTCTTTTATTAGAACTGCCAGAGATCGCAAAGACAGGGCACACTGACCTCTGTCTGACCTCACAAAAATTTCAGATAAACATTCCAGTGATAAACACCAAAGACTTTACAGGAGTATGTGGATGGCACCTGCGGGTCAGAAAATCTCATACAGAACAGGGTGGGGTATTCTCTTTATTTGCAGTATGCTTTACTACAGCAGCACCCTAACACCACACAAGCACGCACACACACTCAGGCTAAGGGCAAAATACAGCACTGCCAGCAAGAGTGTCAGCTTCCTTTATGCTTTGGATTACAAATCTGCTTGATAATTGTTGACTTCTATTTAGCAGTGTACACTGTGGTGTCAGAAGAGGACATATAGTGCCTGTTTTGAAGAGCAAGTGAGATGATTTGGATATTGTTTTCTGGAAAACAGTATATGCCATGCTTTCAACACATACATTGAATGATGTGGACAACTACTGAAGTTATAGTTTATTTGAACTTTTCATTTTAGTTTTAGAATTACATACAGACTCTTGTGAGCTGAAATATTCCAAAAATCCTTGGTTAAAAATAACATTCAGAACTCTACTTAAAACACTGATGTTTACAAGAGGACTTGTTTAACTTTAGAAAAAAAATCTAAATCCTTTGGATACAAAGAAAGCTTTCTATATATTTATATACTGTATTTCATTTGAAGTTCTTCCATAAGAGAGACAGAATAAGAACATTAACATGGTGACAGGCAAATTCTCACTTCAGTTACACATGCCAACTTTGATGCTTTACTACCTAACAGATATACTAATAATACCATTTTATCAGAAAGTTGCCAACTGTTCAGGAATTTGGAACAATCATCAGTCGAAATGAAGACATGGTACCATTTCTCTTCTGTACATATCACTGCACTGTCACCCCTGTGTTTACAAACCCAGTTTTGGCTTTTGACCTATGGCAGACTTGAAAGTACCTTTTAGCTCCAACCCAGCCTGAAAACCACTGATTACTTTTCCTTATGGTGCTGGTATGCCAAAGTAGATATTTCTGTAGCAGGACGTAACTTATCTCTACAAAACACACAATAGAATTTTTGTGACCAGAAATAATTTCAGTTGAGCAGCCTTTTTCCTAAGTTGCAACAGGTTATATATGTGTTGTACAAAGGCTATTTCCTGCAAGGTAAGAGCAATATGTACACGCAGTCTTGGCAAAAGCTGAAGACTGCAATAGCAGCCTCACAACTTTTTCACACAGAGGTGGTCCCTAGAGCAGCAACTAAGGTAGAAAAGCCAAAGAACAAGATGAAAATTTTCACCAGCATTTAAAATCTGTCAGCTCACAAGCACACACACTCGCACTAAATACTGGTGGTACTTTTAAAAGTAGTAACTTTGCTCCTAAAATTCACCAGAAAAAAAGCCACTACCCAAACTGCTGGAAGAATTTGAGAAGCATCCTAAACCAACAAATAAACAGTGTACCTTTCAGAAACTGTTTAACAGGACATGTAACTAATTTTTTGCAGTATTAATCTAATACTTAACTATGGTGTTTACGAAGCTGATCTGCCAGCTTTGTTCATTTACCCAAGACAGATAGATTAGGTGTCTGAAATATTGTATCTGGCCCTGGGTAAAGAAATGAAAAGGAGTATTGTATTTTATTAATTAGTAACATAGTAACACATGTAATTTTGGCAAATACGGGACCTTTGGTCAGTGCTTACCAGTAACAAAATTACAGCGGCTGGATGTTACCGAACAGATCTGCAAACAATTTAACTACCGTTCTTAAAAATACTACTGCAAATCTGTCTCCAGCAACTATTGTCACCTCCAGATTGTCCTCAGGATATAATACAAAGACAGCAGCAGAGACAAGGTAAAAACACAGCCTGTCTACAGTCAGTACTATGCAATGAACAGGTATCATGACAAAGGAGCAATCTGGGCAAGAGCTTTTTTTTCTTGGCAGTGTTTGTGATTAATTGTGCAGAATAAAAGAACTGTGAGATTCAGGTGTGTCCAAGATAATGAGGATTGGTGTAAAAGTCTCTAACAAAGGTGCAGCTAGGGCCCAAATGAGAACAATGATTTTGTCCATGGCAGCTAAAGATGGATGATTATAGATGGAAAAGATAGGGAGCCTTTTGAACTTTTTAACCCAGAGATTAGCCTGCAAAATATCACCGAGAAAGGCTAAGACTTCATTTTGGACAGAAAGGGTAGGTAGTCTTAGGAAAAGTGAAAGATCTTGTCATGGTTTGTACAGAAACAAATTCAAGAAAGATTACCCAGAGAAGGGAATGGAATCAAGGGTCAAGCTATCAGGACTTCTCACAAAATGCTAGAGAGAGTAAAGAGAAAAATACTCCAAGTGATACACTAATAGAAAAAGGATAAAGAGGTAAAAGGGTATCTTCAAGACAATAGAAACACAAAAGTTCAGAGAGGAAAAGATTTCAAAAGGTATGCAGTCATTTCACTTGAGAGCAACTAACATTCCAGGAAATGAAGTACTGAGACTTTGGCAACTACACTTACAGGTAAGAATAGGGCACACAGAAAGGACTGACAACCAAATGAAAAAAAAAAAATATTGGAATATGAAAAGAAACTCTTCAGGCAGCACTAGGAAAACTACATGTCCATTGGCAGAAATCTAAGCTCAGATTCAGCAGAAGTGTTAATTTTGTCATAGTTAAACATCAGCCAAAAGGAGACCAGAAAATACTCTGAAAACATCTCCCTCTCATTCAGACATGTCAAGCCACCTTGAACTCTAAAGTTCCTATCTCTGGAAACTAACTTAATTAGAAAAGTCATTAGCTGAGACAAACCTGAAAACGAGTAGCAAATGTGCAATACTTTGCTCATATTTTCATATTTTCTTGAAATACAGATCTTAGTAGAACATGTAAGTTTATTTTCGTCACCTTCAACAGAAGATTCCATCTGGTCTTCACTTGGATACGAATACATCAACCAAGCAGTATTTGTTTAAAATTTCTGTTTTTTGATGTAGGCACCTATAGTTCTAGATCTTGTACTTACTACAATTCAATGCCATAATTTCATTGGAAACTCCCATTATATTAAGATAATCCATATGATTTTTTTCCTGATTACAGATAGCTTGAACAAGAGAGACAGAGTAGAGCAGAGCTGCTTTGCCTTGGGTTATCAGCAAAAAAACTAATGATGCTGATATTCTGAACAGAGGAAAGAAACCAAAAGAAATCCGGGAAAATCACACTGTTTCTTGAGATACATTCAAGTATAAAGTATTTATAGAGAGTAAACTAACATTTATTCTTTTTACATTTTACTTGCATTTAGCAAGCAGTGTAAGAGACAACTGCATGGCATGTATGTATGTATATATGCATGTATGTACAGTTAGATGCTGCAAAATGACAGTGAGAACAGCCCCTTCTTCATTTAGCCATGTTCCCCGTTATCTTCATAATCTGAAGAATGAACACACAATCAGGAGAGAACAAACTGCCTTCTCTTTTACTTCCCAGTTCTCCATAAGAGCTCTTAGCTGAACTCCAACTTTAAGAGCTGTTCTGTTTTCAAAGGAGATGTGAGGCTGTCACATTTTTGGTGAGGGTTGAGGATTTTTTCTTTTTTTGCATTGGGTGTTAACAAACAAATATTTTACCTACTAAATACTTGCATTTCATTTAAATCCACCAAAAAAAGATGCACATGACCTTATTTTCTATATTCTCTTGCCCTACCATTTTTTAAAACAACATTCATTTCAGCTAATATTTATGAGGCAGAAAGCAATTCTTCTGTATAAAGGGGAGTAGGAAGAAAAATTCAGGACAATTAATGTCAGTCCTTGTTCCAAATACATGGGCTTGCTGGGAAGTGACTAAAACATAAAATTGAAAAACTGAATGTTTTTTGCTGTTCTCCCCGATTTACAGAATCTATTAATTCTTTTTTTAAAAAAAGTGTGACCGGAGAAGGTAAGGTCAGTACAAACTGGTAGTGTCTAGGCAGCAAAACCACAGAGTAAAAAGGCAATAATCATCAAGAATTAAAACCGAAATGTTTTGTTCAGTATGTCAAACACTAAGTCAGGGGAAAAAAAGTAAATATTTCTGAAAGCAGTAGTGAAAAATTATTGTGAAACTAGAGAGAATAGAAATGCTAAACATTTATTAGAAAATATTAACAAAGTATGGCCATATATAAACACCCAGAAGAAACTAAGGAAAGAAATCATTTGGCTTATAAACCATCCTGCCAGATCCTCTCATTTAATGTTGAACATTTGATGCATGGCACTTTTCTTGCTTTGTGAATCCTGTTTGAATCATAACAGTAATAAAACAGGGTTTTTTACCTGAAATGCACAAGTAAAATGTGGGAAATATAAATATCTAAAAACCTAAAAAAAGGTGGCAATACAAAAAAAAACTGAGAATAAAATAGGGGGTTTAATTGTTTTTAAACAACTACTATTCTTTTAAGGTTTCTGCCTCAGCTTCTAAATACTTAAAACTTGCAATCTTTTGCTACTTAGAAGTATAGTAAAGATCTGAGATTTACAGTAAAGGGCAATGCAAGTGTACTGCCAAGAAAAATCCCACAAGCATTAAGTTCATTATTTGCCTTATTTAACACTGGAGAAAGCAACTGGCTGTCACAGACAGTACTGTGCGATCTGTCCCATACTTCCAAGGACCAACTTAGTAGAGCTGGAGACCTGAGTGGAAATCAAGAAACTCACAGGGAACCACCAAAGAACACCCTCAGTTCTCCTAATATTGCCTAATATTCCACAGACACGTTCAAGCCCTGCGTGCAATATACAGCTGTATATTTTCCAAATGTTTCAGCTACTTTTTTTTTTTAGGCTACTGTTCCTACTTCTAAAGTCCAATTCATAGTTATAAACATCAAGTTTATGGCAAATTGTTTTTCAAGCATGCAGCGAGAGAGCATGTCCTATACCACTGTTACTACACAGGAAGTTGCTTCAGGTCCTCATCTAAGCTCGAGGAAAGCATGGCTTAAGGAGAGGCCAGCAAGGCAGCATTAGTTCTATCCTGCCAAAAGTACCTTTAAAGGACAGCTGTGATTTCTAGTTAGGCATCTACCCTTCAGAAGAAAGAAACTGACAACTGCCTCAATGCTTAAACCTAAGAATAGCAAACATATACAACATCTAATCATAAAAAGTGTACTAGGAGCTATACTGGTGCTCTCAGAGAACAATGTGTTGCTGTATGTTAGGCTGTTCAGCCTTCTCCCCATGTGACTGTCTGCGTATAAAGGAGAGTCAAGCTTTACACTGCAAGGTGGCAAAAGTGTGGCTTTCACAGGTGTGGTATTGGTATTTCAACAGAGGGGGGGAAAAGGAAAACATACAGATCACAGAAAGGAATGAATGACTTGAATGACAAACATCTGAATTATCTTGGAAGTCATCAGTAACCCTATGAAAGCAAAACAGAATGCTTCAGAATGCTTCTCAGCTTGAAGCTGAGAATTGACTTTTAAAAAACAAAGTAAAAAAATATTTTAACACTTCTATATCTAAGAGAAAAAAATTAGTTCACTCATTTAATTAGATGGAAAATATACCTTAGAAAAAACCTATGTTTTGGAAATCATGAAAATTACAGTGCTATTTCCCTTGTAGCTAACATGCCAACACTGATTTCTGATGTGAAAGGCCATAAAACCGGTAGGTGGTGGAAAGAACAGTAAATTTTGAGTATTTTAAGATTTACACAGAACTATTTCTGGGTTTATTAGGCATATCAAAATCATGGGTAAACCTCAGCAGTAGGCTAGTGCTTTTAGGAAAAACATCATTAAATCAGTGAAAGTTTATATTTTTTGGCACACAGGCACCATCCTAACAAGTCCCTTTAAAAGTGTGTATCTCAGTGGAGGTAATATTTACTGTTTACTATACTTCTGGTTGTTAGGGGTTACCAAAAAGGTCCTGCTTTTCCATGACATCAGCTGCATTCCAACAAAAATGTGTGCTCAGGAGTTTTAGTAATGACTGTAGCCTCTAACAACTGAAACCTTAGCCAAAATCCTCTACACCTGCAAATCAGCTGAGTAAAATGGAGAAAAAAAACCCCAACTCAACACCAAACAAACAAACAAACCAACAACAAACGAACAAACACAAGAAGAATTTAATTGGATTTCTGACTCTGCTCTAGTAAAGAAAAATTATTGGTTTTGTTCCTCAAATCTGTTGTTGAAAGTTGTTTGGACCAAATTTTGAGTATCTGCTAATTGTTGCTGCTCATTCAACTAGCTGCTTGGTTCCAGACCTCAATTCAGTTTGTCAGAAGTGTAACACACTCCACACCCGTTCAAACTAACAGGTCAAAGGAATTTCAAAACAGGCTGCTCAAATTTTTCAAAATTAGTATGCCTTACCTGCCTTACATATCTCTCATCTGTTTCTTTTTCTAAAGCTCTGATGAAAATATACCATGACAAGCCAGCTGTTTATATTCTTCAGAAAAATCCCACAATGACATGAAAATCTTAAGAGCAGGAATCACACTGTAGGAAATCAAGTACAAAGCTACACTCTGAACACTGAGGAAACACCAGAACACTACAACAGTGGTAGACATCATCCTCTATGTGGACAGCATTGAAGTGTATAAATGACAACCATGGCTACAAAGTGTATCTACCACCAGCAAAGTCATTCTGGACTCTCAGGTTGTGTGTATGCTACAGATCTGAACAATTAAGTGTGTGACAAGTGGGTGGCCCCCAGTCTCTCAGGAGAGCCTACCTCTGCAGCCCACCCCAGATAACCAAAACCTTGCCACGTAAATCCAACACAGGCAACCCTGTCATACAACCAGCAGTACCCAAGGGGGTTTATTGAACTTGAGGCCCAAAATAAAAAACATTGTAATGATAAGAGACTGAAGACTATGAAATAGAACAAAGGGTTCAGACTCACTTTTTTATGAATACCATGTTACCACACTACTAAGGCAGGCACTTCCTAACTCAAAGAGAAGGGCCAGTATTGGAATAAAAGGTGTGGCAGTGTTTGCCTTATAACATGCACCAGTTCCTGACGCTGTTTCACACAGGGCTACTCCAAGTTCTTATTAAGCACCACCACAAAGGAGAAAATGGTCTTACAAGATACCTTAAGGGATCACTATTTTGTCATCAGTGGGGAAAGAATTTGAAATCAATCAGCTCAGTTCTGTTCAAAATTTAGACCAGTTTCCTTTGCTGAATTCTTTTCTTTGCTGATAGAAGCTTACTACTAGTAAGATGCAAAGCACAGAAAAAAAATTTCAAAGGCTTATACTGTTTTCTCTATAGAGAAGAATATTAATTGGGGGGGGGGGGATGGCCTTATTGACAAAATTATTTATAACAGACACTCTTAGGTTAAGGAATAATGCCAACATTTGCTATGTATTTATCAATGTAAACCATTATTCTCCAATCAGAAGCAATTCTCTCATTGACAAGACATTCACCTATCATGTTTCCCTGATTCTGGTTTTCAGTCAGCATGCGCTTTAAACAAAGACTGTTCTCTCTTGTCTGTTTCCTTAACTGTTAAAACAGGTGAAGGACAGAGTAAGCAGCTTTTTGTAATCAAAACAGTTGAGTTTATGCAATCTCTGCCTGTGTGACCTGCACACAGTAGTTGTCCAAAATTATGCTTCCTGGAAGGCAAGTGTAAAAGTGGAGTACTTGGCCATCAATACCATCATAGACACAAGGTCTGGGAGTTACTATATAGAAAACTAGCAAATGTTTGCATACGAATCTCTAGCTTCCTCACTATACCCAAAAGTCCATTTGGCCTTTGTTAATGTCCTTCAATCTGCAGGGCTTTAGAGAGTCATCAGCTTCCCTTTTGATCTGATTTCCTGTATGTTTTTGGACTGTCTTTTCAATGTCAGGTGTTTTCACCTTAATAATTCTACGGTCCATAACTCTTAGGTAAGATAACTCTGTATTAGTTTTGCCCAACTCAGTCAAAACAGTTAAGCCACAGGTCCTACTTGTGTATTATGGATTCTTGAAGCATTTTGCTGAAAGGACAGCATAATGCTTACATCTAAGGCCCAGCAGCTGATACTACAACAGCCAATAAACAAGAGTTCAAACTCTGCTGTAACTGCATCTCTGAGAAGTTTAAAGGAATTTAGTAAGTGTGGGCTAAATCCTGACTCACAGACATGAACTTGCAAATATCTCCAGCAGAACTCGAAGGCCAGACCAGCTGTGTACTGGAAGGGAGCAGGACACCAAGACAGGCCAGAATCCAGCTTGTGCTACAGAATAGCCAGAAACCTTGCAACAAATCCCCACCAGAGACTCTGCTTCCAATCCAGGAGCCTTGCAGCATGATACAGACTGCTACGAAGATAGGGGAACAATATATGCATCCATCAGCCAATCTTTCACAAAATGATTCTAGCACAAGTGTGAGAACCACCAGATCAGTGTCTTGAGAAGAAGCTTGACAAACTCCTCTCTCTCAGTAAGGTTCTTAACAAGAATTGCATAGTTCAAATACTTAGGGAAACATCTTAACCATTAAATATTGAGGCACATATGTTAAAATATGTATCTTCTAAATATTACCATCATTATTCTTACAATCTTCATGCATCTATTACATGATTGAGACTTAAATGTTTTGGAAGTTTTTTATACTTTTTATTAAAAAAAGCTTTTAAAGCCCATGAAGAGTGAAATACACAGAAGAGCACTGTTATAACTGCATGTCATATGTTCTTAACAGAACTTACCTTCCAAAATCAGACAGAATTTTTTTTTTAAAGAAGTCCAGTCTTTACTATTGAAAATTGCTATCATCTGAGTTTTATATTATTGCATATAGTTGTGTCTGCAGAAGCTTAGGTGGAGTGGCACTTATTTCCTAAAGGAAGTATGTTCACTCCAACCAAAATACTCTGAATGTGGAAACTGTAAATGGTTCCAATTTTCTCAGTCAGCACATCAGAAAGAAGATAGCTCTTACACTTAAGAGCTATCATTTTGCCCTATGTACTTAAGGTCTGCCAGACTTGGGTTAATAGAAAGCAAGCTGTACTCTAGTAGTTCAGAAAGACATTTATTATATATCATAGGGAGTCAGACTTTTTTCTTCACCTTAATTACTTTAACTACTAAGGCTAAGATGTGCTTTACCTACACAAACAGGGGGCTTAGAGGTGTCAGCAATACATTACCTTTTGGCCAGTTCTCCCCTTGCACTCCGTGGTCACTCCTGGCCAAACTAAATTTAAGTGATCTCTGTGGGACAGGTGTCTCTGAGTGAACTAAAGATGACAAACTACCCAGCACAAAAGTGTGCTTCAGGTTCCCAGACCACTACACCTAACAGTTTTGTACTGTAGCCATCAGGGATGATGAAAGCTATTTGTGGCCACGAATTGACATAAATTTAGGTTTGTGATGCTGAAGGAAATAATACAGATGATTAAACATACAGCCTTGTGCAAGCCAATGTGTGGGAGACAAATGAAACAACAGTATCACTGTGCACAAAGGCTTCTCTGAACATCTGGCAGGAACAAAAGTGTTGTCACTGTGTTAAATACCAGGGATATTTAACCTTGGCTTATCTCAAAGTCTTGTGAAGTTTTAACTGTACAATGGATATTTGATGTTAGACACCCCACAGGCTTATGCAATGCTGCTCTGCTCGCTCACGTGGCAGCTTTACTACCCCTAGCAACTGGTTGCATAGCAGTAGTAAGCAAAACTGACTTGGTTGCTACATTTGCTGTGATAGGAAGGTCCCAGTCCTTTACATCATAACACACATTTCTAACTATAAACATGAATAACATTAGTAAAGTTTAGAACATCTGTGTAATCTTTGTAGAATACAAGCCTAATAAGACAAAGACTAATCACTACAGTCAATATTAAATTTTATACCTTTATTTTTTTTATATTGTGTCTTGCATTTAATGGCACTTCAATAACAAAAAAAATGTAAATCCATTTAAAATCTCATTGTGTAATCAGCATTTTTTCCTGCATACTATAAATTATATGCAATTTAATTTTCACAACCATCCAGTCTCTTCATAAATGAGTTTACTAGAACACTGAAGAATAAATCTGTATTACTGAAAAACAGTAGGAAATTGAACTAGTCTTGAGACTATGCCTCACTTATCCAGAATAATATTTGGCTGTACAGCTTGTAACTAAAGTGAGGGAACTGGCAGCTTCTTACTTGTAAGTAGATTTTTATTTATTTCTGTTTGTAAAAGGTATCACCCCAAGATGCTGTTTAATTGTTTTAAAATGCAATCACCATCACATGTGGAAAAGTCAGTATTTTTCATGCTATATACTTTAGCATATGCACTGCTATTGAATGTATTAGTACTGGCACTTTAACATATCCACTGGAATATTCTCCCCTCCAGATCACACTGGTGTTGCTCCTTGGCACATTTTAAAAAAAGACACAAAGCTTTTGCCACAGATCCGCAGGCCAGTCTGCACCTAAAAACCCTGCAAGACCAACAAAACTAGCTCCCTGGCTGGCCTCTTCCTGCACTCCCGGGGCTCAGGCTTGAGGCATAGGAAATGGCAGAGAAGCTCAGTTTATGTACACACAAAGCAGGGGTGAAGAATAATATGTCAATCACAAGACGAGGCAGATATGCACTACTGAGAGAAAAACTAAGATCTGGGGCTTTTTGAACAAGTCATTCTACAATCTAGAAAGGATGAAACTTGGCAAAACTGGGAGGAACTCCTGAGCATTGATGGATGATATCCCATGGTCAGTCATACCTTGGGAAAGTATACTCATACAGTGAACCATGACGTTAATTCAGTCAAGACTTTATATGTTAGGTAAGAGAAACTTTTCTGGCAGAAAAATGACAGATAACCATGATGACGTGTTATACTGACTACAAAGTTTAAAGAAGCCAAGTTCCGTTTTCACATTACACTGTCATTACTTTTTTAATTAAACAGGGAAAAATTCTGGGGTGTAACAACGTACCAATATTCAGATCTCAGTGCTTAGGACTCAGACCCTACCACAGTACACAAAGAAACTACTGTATGAGCCATAAAGTGTAACTACTCACTTCCTTATGTTTTTTCACACCTCAACATGTAAGCTACATCAACTCTGCTTCACCTCTGAAATGCAACCCTTTAAGGACTCTAATGTTGACATTACCAAATGAAGGAGCTTTTACTCTTCTGTTGTTCCTCATATTACTAACTTAGGTAGCTGGATAGAAGAGGCACATTTACTGGGAGCACAAATCTTTGGGTCTGGAAAACAAACATGACCACGATCACCTGCTGAGAGCCTAGCCACAGTGAGATTCTCATTCATTATCTCCTTCAGAAACATCCACAACACAGTACCCAAGATCATATGATAATGAGACATTTATATTGGAATATTTCTTTAATGAGAATTTTGATTAGCTTGTCAACCTCTGCTGTATGTTCAGGAAACAACAGTTCAGACTGTATCTACTTTGCTTTGTTTACAGTATTTAGAGAGTTACAAAACTATTTTAAACTGGAACTAGAACTAGTTTGCACGCACTTCAGACTTTCCACCAGATGATTTATTCACCATGTAAGTCACTAAGGAATCCTATCCTTTGCCTGAAATAGAGAAGAGGAACAGGAAGCTAAAAGAAAAATACTGTCTGAATAGCTAAATCCCTACTTACTGCATTATTCATTATTGGGTTTGGTGCCTCAACTACCAAAATGTCCAAACCAAAAATCTAAATAAAATATTAACTACTGCGGTACCTTTTAAACATCATTGTACACACCGAGGCAGAGCAGAGCTCCATTGTGTTGCCTAGATAATGGAACTGAAAACATTTAATGTCTAAGCTTCAACAAGGACATACCAGAAGGAATTGATGACATCGGATAAATGAAAAGATCTGTCAACTAATCAAAAATTTCCACAAATGTTGCCCATTCTTTCACAAATAATGACAAATAACCAGTGAGGAAAACAAAGAAAATAATCTTGGGTTCACAGAGACCACTTCAGTTAGACAACTGATAGAAGTTTACTTGTCACTATGGACAGCAATGTCTCCTCCACAGAGCATGAGCAAAAGCTGTATACTTTACATGCAGCTCTTTGACAAAATTCCCATCTCAAGCAATCTGGGTTGGAGTGGATGTCTGTACTGGTTATTACTGTCTTGTTGCACTAACTGATAATGAAATAAAAGAAACACAGGAACCACAATGTTAAAGTGGTTCCCCCAACCACTATGGTTTTCCCCAAACTATGGTTTCCCCCATAGTTTGAGGAAACTCAGATTTTGATCAGAGTCCAGATCCAACTTGGTCAATTTCGACCTTGTAGATGAATGACCATTCAAGAAATGGGACCACCTTTTTGTCCTTTCCCTTCCTCTCCAGGTCACACACTGGTTGGCTCTAAGCCAACAACTTTTTTAAGGATTGGGCTAATTACTCAGAAATTCAGAAGAACTTCCTGGGTCACAATACATCCATGCAGTATTTCTTTTGCAGCCATACAGAATAAATGTTCATTTTATACTTGAATTTAGTATTTATAGACATCCTTCATCACACATTACTATTCTCAGGATCAGAAAGAAAATAAGCACACTAATGTGAGAAGGAAAAATGGAGGGGAACTTAAGCCAAACTAAAGCTGAGCTAGTGCCTCTCCGTGCAGTTAAGACAGAAGCTGTCAAGCCCAGCTGAACAAACAACTAAGAGACAGAAATTCTGAATAGCAGCAGCTTATTTTAAAATATAACACATTCATTTCAATCCCCATGGAAAAGGTAATCACCAATTGGCTTGAAACAGCACCGGGACTAGTTCAGCAAAACCATTTCCTTCAATAAACACACGGGGCTTGCTTTTAAGCACAGGAGGATAGAATGGCACACAGTTCATTTGCTATTGCTCTGCTCCCTCCACCTTCAAATATTTGTGTTCGGGGTAATGCTGACCAGTGGGACGTATGTTCCTGTGCCTCAGTTCTGCTGAGCTATATTCTTATCTTGCTGTCCTTCCCTAAAGAGAAATTAATTATAGAGAGGGTAAAAGTAAAAATAGCAACTTCTGTTTCTGCCATGCCTTTCATGTCCAATGATCTGAAAACATACACTTAAGTACCTCTGGAGTTGAGCACAGCAGCTCTTCTGTAGCTCCCAGTTATAGCATACAACAGTCTGGGTAAAAAGTGAAATGAAAACAGCTGTATGCAACAACTTCTTACTCCATCCTATATGATAACTCAAGGTTCAACCTCTGGCTGTTTTTCCCCACACATTGCTCCACTCCTGACTTACTTCTGACCTAGAGCTTAGGAAAATCCCATTCTTAAATACTGCCAGAATCTCAGGGCTGGAGAGATACAAACTTTGCTGTGATTTAGAATTATACTAAACAAAGAAGAAATGGGTCACAAGAATAAGTGAAACAAAATAGAAATAAGCAAAACAAAGTAAGAAAAAAGTGGATTCAGAATGGTCCTAGCAAAACATGAGTTACTGATGTACACACATAAAATGTCTACTTGAGAGTATAATTTCTAAAGGGAAGATGTATGGCAGTAGGTGAGGAATATACAAAATAGAAATGAACTGAATCCCACATATAAAATTACTGAGAGCTAAGATCACATACTCAGCTACAATAAGGGCCTAAAAATTTTAACATAACCTTTCACGTACATGTATTCTGTAGTATAAACAACCATATCAGTTGACAAGGAAAAACTGTTATAATGTTCTGCTATTAAATGCCAAAACTATAATATAATACTCCCAAGGGAAAACTTCTGGAATAGAGTACATGAAGCCTAGACATGGTCAGTAGGTAATTATTTATTATGTCAATTTTGCCTTGAAAGAAACAAAGAAAACACTTTTTGAAGGTTCCCTGACAGATAACATGCTTGCAAATCACTTTATGAAACAGACCTCATTGTTCTGCTGCAGTCAAAGTGGACAATAATATGGGTCTTTTCAGGAGTTAAACACAACTGTAAGTATGAGTCTGAACTATATTTTGTTGTAGCACAACTTTTTCCTTCAGAAAAGTATGCTTATGGTTGGGAATAAACCCCTCCAAGAATGAAATGTATACGGAATCCCATATGGGAAGAAGCGTTTAAAGGTGACCAGGAGCAGGGGGTTCTCCAGACATATGGCTAGATCAGCTCTGCAGCCCTGACTTCAGACCAAAATTACAAAGATTACGCTTTTCTAGTTATTTGGCTTCCCAGACCCATTCAGGTCTCTTGAAGATGTTACATCAGCACATCTGTAATGCTGGGGAAGATGTCAGGGGAAAATTCTCAACAATTTCAACACTGAACTGAGTCTGAGTTGCAGTACAAAGTCCAGCAACAGTTTCAGATTTGAGATAAAATAGCACATGACAGACACAAAAGCTTCCAGCCTTGAGAGATTAAATTCAAAAGGGAAGATATCACAAGACCACAAAATGGACTGTGGAAAGGGTAGAACCCTGAAGGACAGAAGTACATAATACAAGAAGCTAGAACAAAACACCCCAAAAAAAGGCAAGGGAAAAAAAGTAAAAAAAAACAAACAACAAACCCAGAATGAGAACCTTTCAAGCGATTGATAAAAAATATAGCAATCACAATGTGAAAGCAGAACATTTTATACAAGTACTAAAGAGGAAGGATGGAGAGACATTATTGGAATAGCTCTGCAGTAGGTCTCATGCAGATGGTACATAACAATACCATTTAATCTAAGTGTCTAATATATTAAAGGAAGTACATTTGTAAATTAACACAAAGACTGAATGCTCAAAATTTCTCAAATTGTCATTTCCTTGTATCATAAGCTCTAAAAGCATTTCATTTACCAGCTAAGAAATGAACACTGTGCTTTCTGTTGCATCCTTCCTTCCAAGTGGAAAAAATTGTGCAAGTTTATATCACAGTTGGCTATCCTTGCAGCATGAGAAAGGATAGCTGGCAAGGAGGGGAAAAAAAAAAAAAAGATTAAAAGAGGAAAACCAGTAATAGGTTGTTATTATTACCAAGCCAGTGCTAGGCACAGAACTGTGGAAAATTATTTGAATTCTTTAAATGCAATTTTGTTTTAGTTTTACATTTCGGAACAAACAGCCAACAAAAAAAGCTTGCTACCAAACTATACAGTAACATATAGTCATCATGAATTTGAGAAAACAAACTGCACCATAAAACATATCAAAGAATGAAAAAAGTGCCAATAAAAAAAAAAATCCTTATATTTCCTTATAAATTTTTAAACCTGCCTGTTAAATGGGATGGAAGACATGGTGTGAATACTCCAAACAAACAGAGCAGTCACTCTGTGAGCAGCAATCACTAATATTATCTGGCACAGCAACATTTGTCCTGAGAAACAGGCTGAGGTCACTCCTGTCTCTTTTACAAAATCCCATGAAATCTTTGGTTTGTACCCAAATTCTCCCCAGGGCATATCATAGTTTAACTTCAGCTGCATAAACAATAATACTTCTTGCAGATACCTAAAAACAAATAAACTGTGCCTTTTAAACATCAGTGATCCATAAAAATACTGTATCTAATTAAAAATATAACATAACTTTCAATACTCAGGCTAAACTCCTACCTGGGGATTATATCTAATCTCATTTTATTATAAAATGAGTTGTCCACAATTGGGGAAAGATCTTCTCATTTATAGTATGGGTTCCAACAGGAAACAGAGCAATGAGTAATAGCAGAATTCGTTTTCACTGTGCTGCTCTACACTCTGTTCACAAGTCAGATATCACTGAGGAATCATAGGTCAGTGTTAGATTAGGACAAAGACAAATCCTGTCTTTTGTAAGAAAGCAAAGCGGTTTAACCTCTGTCAATGGCTGTTACACCTCTACAGCTGATATAACAGATCAGGTGAGGTAAGTGCTCTTCATGTGCCACAGTGCAAACTCTCATTTAAGCCAACCCAGATGACTTCCTGGTGAATGGCCCAAAGGGTATTCATGCAATCTGTTTGCCCACTCGGTGATAATAATAAGCAACACCACGGGTAATTTCTTGCACTGTCATAGCTAAATATGCAGCAACAGTCTGTCCATGACATCAAGATCTCACAGAAACAAATGGAAGATAAAGGAAACAGTGATGGAGGAAAGCTACAATGCTTCACAGGATGGGATGTGGGTAACAGCAGCTTACACCCAAACCTTTGCAGTGACACTTTCAAAAAGCATAACCACAGATCTAGAGTCCCTTCCAATACAACTCCTCAAAAAAGCAGGCAAGTGGAGAGCTATTCATGGACTATGTAAAGAAGCAGCAGCCAGGGGGGAATCTGCTCCTCTGAATCATCTCAAAGTGTTGCTGGACAACTGCCCCAATGGTGTAGAAATCCAATCTGCTTCTATGACCTGTTCTTGGTATTCAGTTCATCGAACTTTAGTATCCATTCTTGTACAGTGTCCTGAGAGCTTTAAAGTAAAAAGATGACCAAAGATCTCTAGTGAAACCGCTCCAGTTTCCCTCCTAGGCAATTATCAATAGGGCAAAAATTTGTGTTGACACTGTACAATCTTAACAACCTGAACAAACCTGAACGGTACATGATAAACCACCTTTTTCCCCACCTGGGGTGTGCTGGTGTATATCTCCCACAAGTGCAGTATTATTGCAGATTAAGCTAAGCAACACTCAGAGTTTAAAACTGTTCTTCCTTAGCTGTATATCCGCTGCTCTCATGAGTTTTCAAGATTTAATAAAGCTTTAAAATAAATTTACAACGCAACTAATTTTATCTCACCTGCTACCGAAAGAATTCACAAATCTAGGGGCTTCTTTGAGGTTTTTAAACAGTGGAGGAATGAAACGCATAAGGTATGAAAAAAGACTACAGTAGACAGTATCTCTTTATATTTCTGTCTTCTGAACCTTTTTTCTTCCTAGCTCTGTCAAACTGGACTCAAGAATCCCTTTTCCTAAATTCATGGCCTGAAAAAAACCTCCAGTGCTCATCTGTATCCTAGATTGGTTTTTTTTGTTTTCTAGCTTCAAAAGTTTGATAAGCCTATCTCTGCTTTTAAACCCAGTCATGGATCATCTCATACTATTAAGCAGTATGCTCACATACATATTTTCTACTGAACAGTGTATGACATGCCAGTTCTGCACAGAAGGCTGAAATAGATTCCTTAACTCTAGTCTCAGTCTCACAGCACTGTGTCCAAATCGCTCCAGCCCACCACCAGTCTCTTTGACAACTTTGGAACTTAGGCTGTATCAACTTTAGAAATTGCCTAACACTACCAACACCAAATAATCTTCATTAGTGATCAATGTCCACTCACCCACACATAAATATTTTAATTATCTTTTAAACTGAACTGGCATTGAACTGAAGAATTAATCTATGCAAACAGACAGCTAAGAAGTCATCTTAATTCTCCAACAACAGCAGCAGGAGCAGCTATAAGGCCTTTTCTGAGTAAAAGCAGCTGCTATAGTTCTATTAAGCGGTTACATAGTACATGTGGCCACTTTGCCTATCTTGACTGTTTAAAAACTATTTTCTTTTGAGGTGAGCACTCATTCATTGCAAACATCCCAATCTTCAGGCTTCTATGCACTTTCATGGAACAAATAGCAGCAGCATCCTGTCATGTGATAAGAAGAAACAATCTTTTTAAGAATTGGCTTCCTGGCTGACCCGTTCACTTTTGAAGGTAGAATCTTACACTCCATCTGTTACACATGCTGGTACTAAAAGAACAGTTTTGGAGGTCTTGGTCTGTGTTCAGGTAAAATTGAAATTTCTATTGGAACTTAGGGGATCTGAAAAGCACAATGCACTGCACATGAGTAAAAGGACTTCACAATGAACAAGACTGCTTTATGCTCTTATATAAAAATTTATATAAACAAGGAGTCACCCACAATGAGTTTACAGTCTAATCATAAGTGAAACATAATAAGTGAGCATAACAGACAACACGCAGTGAGATAGAAACGTTGGATGAAGTATGCTGACATGGTTACATGCATATTTCCTTAGATTGTGCATCAAAGATTTTACTCACAGAAGTGCTGCAGTACCCAATAAGCAGACAAAAATACTGTCAACATTTGCATTGACTGACTTGATCATCACACACTTTGCCCAAGTTGCAGTGAAATTGCAATGAATTGCTAGAAAGTCACAAGAAACTGTATCCTACTCCACAGGAGTTGTCCTGTCACATGAGATCTGAACAAATTTAAGGAATTGTCCACCTTTGTATATTGCAATTGTTTCCATTAAGCTTCACAGATCAACTTATCTGCTTGGCATCAGAGCACATAGTTTGGTGGTTAAAAAAATTATTCCGCCTTCTCAACAGACCCTGTTAATTTTCCTCTTGAGGGCAGCAGCTGGAGAATGTTCTGCAACATATTCATTAAAGCCCCAACACAACAAGATCTGTTCTTTCAGGTCAGACAGGCTGCTCTGGCTTTTCAGCTATCCTACCATGAAATATGCATAAGCCTTCAAACAGAGAAACCACCATAGATAATGAAAGGTTCAAAGAAACATCCACTGACTACAAACTTCAGTCTGAAGTTTGAGGGCTATATGAGAACTCCAGTATTAGTTTGTCACTAATAAGACTGAATTCCATACTTGAAAGACTAAGCCTAAGTTGCCAGTTTTTCAGTACAGAATTCCTTGAGGTTTTGGACTAACATTGCTCTACTTAGCCACACAAGGCCATGGCTGAAGAATTCAACTATTTTAAAAAGTGGCCAAGGTATTTAATTTGCAACATCTGACTGCAGCACATTGGGACTTGTCTTAGTCTAACTGGGATTGGAAAGGAAAAATGTAGAACAGATTGAGGTACACTCAGCACAGAAAGCTATGTGCATGCTCTTTAGTTCTTCACTTTGATGGGCACAATGCCCTCCATCAATTTTCTCATCATTAACTCTCCATCCCCTGCATGGTGTTTCAAAGACAGTTTATAAAGAACAGGCATGGCATTGTTGTGAGATACAAACCAATGCTATTCTCTTGCAGTAAAACAGCTGTTACTAAACCATAGAGATAAATAAATAAATCCCCAAGTGAAATACTTGTCAACACACAGCTAAATCTGTTTTTGTTGAAATAAACAAACTAGAAAGCAGCATGATGATGTCTACAATAGATAATTAGTCTTTTAAACAGGAAATGATAAGCATGAGAAAGACAAATAGGTCAATCACAAATCTAACTCAGAATATGAGATCATTACTCTTGCTTGAGACTAGAGATGTTGATCAGAGAAATATAGTTACAACTTCTTAAATATGAAACATGTTACAGAAGAGCTCTAGGATCTACATGGAGAAAAGCCAATTGTGAGCACCATAAGGTCAGTTACAACAAGTCCAGCTACAAATTATGAAAAAAAAAAATGCAACAATTCTCAAAAAAGGGACCTTCATGTACTGTGGAACAACTCAGTTCAAATTCTGTGACAAGTGTCTTTGATTTAATAAATTATTTTGTTATTAAACCATTCAAATTTCAAAAGTGCCACATTTTTCTCTGTTAACAGGCATTACTCAGGAGTGCTGAACAAGGAGATGAAAGGGCTAACTTAAGCTATACCCCTTTTTTCCACTCATTAGCATCACTGCAGATGTGTCTTGCAACCTCCAGCAAAGAAAGACACAGAGGCAGCCATTCAGCTACCAAGAGCCCCAGTCATGTTATTAATGTGCATACTACTTGTGGACATTATTGATCAACCTCATTCAAAGTTGCTCAAGTGTCAGCTATATACTTCCTATCAAAATGGTCCCCATGTTCCCTAACCAGAAAGCACTTGCTCATGCCATTGCTGCTGGATTTCTTTTAAAGTCCTGCTCTCACAGAATGCAGCAGCACAGCATGCAAGCATGGCACTACAAGATGCCTAGAAGACTTATTATATCTGTAATTGATTCAATCATCAATATTCTGTAGTTCTGAAGACAAATTCCAGGACACCAATAAGAAAAATGAGATGCATGATCACTCATCAGCCATTTTTCCAAAGCTCAGCCACTGCATTTTTTTTTCTTCTTTTTCTGCTGGACTGCTCACTCTCATGGAAGAGCAGCTTAAAGGAACAGCATCTTTATTTTCTCTAGAAAACAGATTCTTTTGCACTGCAGAGGCTGGAGAGAAAATTGAGGATCTGCAATTCTGCAGCATCACCTCATGAGTACTTCAAGTCATAACTCTGAAAACAAACATCTGATACTTTCCTCTCAAATATCCAAACCACAAATTTTTCATCCAATTATCAAAGAAACAGAGATTTCAACTGTACCACATGCATGAATTCAGACTGGAGGATTCAGAGAACACAACCACTGGTTTCTTTGGTTTTGGGTTGTTTGTTTTTTTTTTCCACTTAAACCACAAATATATGCTGAGAGATCTTTAAGCAACCTGAATAAAAATTCAGCAAACAAATCAGAGAATATTAGCAAACTTTGCATCAAAACAATTACATACTACAGGATATTGCCTTAACATCAGTAACTCCTGAAGCAGTTGGCAACTTTTTAAAAAATATTATCCCTATGATGATCAAATACTTCTAAATGGAAGGTAACGGTCCATTTTAGAATGGAAGCCCAGATTTCCAGTGTACCTCAGCTTTGATTTGCAGAACTTGAACATTTTGCATTTCTACAGAGCAAAAAGTTACAGCTCCAACTTTCAGCTTTGCACCAAGTTTGGTGGTTTTGTGTGTGTGTGTGTCTCAAACATTAAAGAACTTCATCCATGCCAAGGGAATAAGGCTTCTGGCTTTAGTAATTAATGACCTAACTTATGCTGTGCTTTTAGGAAATTCACAGCCTATTAAAAGTTTTTAAACTGCTTTCTATATATCAGATATATGACAGTTTTAAGTAAGACATGACAGGGAAGTTACTGAATGTATCTTGAACTTGGTTTATTTAAAGGAACTGACCTCTCTAATAACCTCTGATCCACCCTACACAAAAGTCTGACAGGAATTAATAGCTGATCTCTTACATATTTGGCAGAGCCAAATGCACATACATATGTTTGTGTGTTCAGACTACTACTTTCAGACTTTCCATCTATTTACTGAACCTTCTTTTCCTGTTTTATTTATTTAGGCTCCAGACACACATGATAAGTATTTCACAGGCAACCAGATAACGCAACTTCACCGAGCTCAGCAATGATGGAAAAAACGGCAAAGCTGCTGCTGCTTCTCTGGTCTATTTTATTTTTAATGGAGTGCAGCTGAAATGCAGCTGGAAAACAGCTGTCAGCTTTAATTTCCCAAATCTGCACTAAAAAAACAACTACAGCTTGATCATATGATAATTAGCTCTGAATTAGAGCCCTGGGTTTGAGACATTACATAGAACTAGAAATTAGCCAAGAGCCTGAGGATGACAATAAACACAAGGCTGGAAAGCCTGGGGTTTTGGACATATTGCTCTTCAATATTTGTTAGTTCACTGCATTCTTCCATGAGGTAAACATCTGAGGACAACGTTATGGCTTTGCTCCTCCTCAGCACTTTCAAAATACTGTCCTCAAAAAAAACCCTGTACAAATACTAGAACACTTCAATGTGAAGTAGGTATGTACATGAAAAGTGATAATCTGAAGCTACAGGGCGCCTTAGGCTTCATTTAGAAAGGTAGGAAAATTCAGGTTCTAGTGGCTGGTTGTTTTACCTTTAGAAACCAGAGCTTTTTCAAGTAATCTGTGAACAGAAAGCAGCTAAGATCTCCTCTTTTTCCTACCTAATAAACTGTTTTGATGCAAAACAGAATGTTTGACACAGAGAAATATAAAGGCTTACTTTAAAATACTTCAAAATAAACAGATTTATTACTTTTATGTAATCTTTCTGTTCAGAGGTATGCATTTATCAATTAGACACAGGAGATCAAATGAAGTTTCATATTATCTCAATTTATTTTAGTAAACTGTTTGAGAAGAGATTCATTTGGTCAATACATACAAGCTAACTATTGTAGAAGTGTATCTGCATCTCATTCAAAACAAAGCAAGAGCTGTAACTCGCTCTGTGACTTGAGCAGTTCTTCACACTCTTTGCAATCTTTTCCTGTAACCACGTAATCTAGAATTACTTGCTACAACTTTACAACATATAAACATGACTTTAACTCCAGAAATCATAGACAAGTAAAAAAATACACCGGAGAACCTCCACTTTTTGCTGACCCTGACTCTGACCATGAAATCCATTAACCATCCCCAGCAAGTAATTTTTAAATACTCTATCACAAGTAAGCACAGCAGAAATGAGGTGAAAATGAGAAATTCTACACATTAATATAAATCACCACTTCACAGAAGAAAATTATTTAGAAAAAATATTTTGAGATAAAACATATTTTTGGCAGATTTAAGATCTCAGCAGAATGAATTCCACATTGATATGCAAAGAAGCAACAAAAGTTTGATAACTTCATAGCAAATGCACTATCGCATTATAGAGTACATTTAGCTATTTATATAATAGCTATTTAATAGCGTAGTTTTTTAAAGAGGACTCAGTGTCCCATCTTACCCATGATAAAAACAAACCTCAAAGAAAGCATTTTGTTCATGGTCCCTTGACAATTACCAAAAAAACAGCACACTGAGATGTCTTTTAAAACAGAGGGAAAAAACCTAATTTAAGAGTTCTGGTTGTTACAAAAAAGTTTCTTTTTAGCACAAGAAACTCAATATATATGGATTCTATTAGTTTCAATGGTATGAATTTTCAATTTAATTGTTTGCCATTGTAAAAAGAAATTATTTCAAATACCTACATTTAATTTCAACAGGTTCTCTTTAACATTTATATCCACTGATGTTACTTCATAGTGTCAAAACAGACTTCTTGATTAAGCATCACACTTGTTCCCACCCAGCAGAATACCAGAATTATTAATGCCAGCCTCCAGCCAACTCTTCTCCAACAGCTGTGCTGCACTTCATTTTTATGCAATTCTGAAAATAATTTCAAGTTGTCCCTGTGAGAAAGATTGTGAATAACTAACTTTCCCTGGATTTAGAGTCAAGATTTAATGCAAGCATGTCAAGCTATAGTCTGGAACCAGTCACCTGTTTCACACCAATCTCCCAAGTGAAAAATAAAAAAGCAAAATTCAGGTTTAAGAAAGAGAGGCAATTTACAGCAGCAGTTTGAACTGGCAGTAAAGAACAAAGGCCAGAGGAGAAATCTAAGAATACATGGCAAGAGGAATTTTTTTCCATAATACACAGAGTGCCTAGAAGCAATCAGCAAAATAAAACGAAAATTACCCTAACACCTTTTGTACATTGTCCAAGAAATACAAAAGCAGAGCCTATTCATAAACATGCACCTGGACTTACAAGACTTTGACAGAAGAAAAACAGGATTCTCTGTGGGGTTTCTCTGTCAGATATGGGATGAAATTTTTCAATGAATTGGTTTATGACTTGGAAATCTTATAAGTAACTCCAGCAAAATTCTGAAACTCACCACAAAAGCAGTGTGAGCAACACTAAACTGAAAAATGAGATAAGAGTCCCTGAATTTCTTTCCTATGCTTAGACACAAAAAAAAACAAACCAAAAACCCAAAACCAAAAAAAAACCAAAAAACAACTAACCAAAAACCAAGCTGCAAAACCATAACATATTTAAAAGGACTTTGACACAGTCTAAAAGGAATTTTAATGTCTGCCGGAGTTGATGAAGAACACAGCAATTCAGAAGACCAAATCAATTCAGTGTCTGCTAAGCAGAATAATTAAAAAATTATACCTGTATACATTTTTTACTAGCTTAAAAGGCTGAAAAATGCCAAAAAATAAGATTTTTGACCTGACGTTCTTCAAGGTGTATGTTTTTAGACTCTTGGGACTCAGCAGCTTAGACTGCAACAGCTGAGGTCTGCTGAAACATGTTTCCTTTCACTCCCCAAATCTGAACACAGGGCAGCAGGGTGTTGGACAGGATGGTGTAAGTACACCAAACCAGCTGCATTCCCTTCAGCACTCCAGGTCCACAACTAAAATTAGCACTCTGAAGAGGAAATGCAGATCTAATCATAAATGTGACCTTTACTTTGCTTTGAGAGGCCCATTCTTTCGGCCCTAGTAAACATTATTGTTCCCTAAGGATTACAGGACAAAAGAAGCAAGCAGTCATAACACAGCATTTTGCATAAAGCAACAACTATTATTCTTAAAGAATATATTTTTGTGTAAAAGATGAACTGTCACTGATGGCTGTGCAGGCTGACAGCAGCGTCAGGCCAGCAGAGCAACCAAAACTCCCCCGAGGGATGTATGCTTTAATAACACTTGGCAGAATCCATAGATGACTTTTCTTTACTTTAGGTGAGGTATCTTTGTAAGACAAGAAGCCAGGAGTTGCCACTTGTGATCAGCCCAGGCTCAGTACTGAGACATATGTATTCCAGTTCAGTTTAGAATCAAGTGTGGGAAAAGTTCAGTCCTATTCCTTTTCCATGCATGAACTCTTAGGTCTTGATGAAAATATGGTAAATGTTTCTTCCTTGAAGGAAAACATAAGTGAAATATATATGTAATCCTTCAATAATTCAGTACAAAACAAAACACAGTCCAAGCTATAGCCCTACAAAGTTCCTTTCACATGAGTAATCTAGTTACAAAAACTAGTTACAAAAGATGAGATTAGTGGGCCTTAATTCATTTATTTGTTTTGATGTTCTCTCTCTCTCTCATTTTGTATGTATAAATATAAAACCCAACAATATTTATTAAGCTGGAAGTCTAAAAGCAAACAATATAACCATCAGCCCAGACAGTAATACAAAGCTGCGGGGAGAGCTCTAGCTTACTCTTTCTAAAGGCACAACTTTACTTTTGTTTCTGGGTCTTTTGATATATTGTCATGATACGTGTATTTTATGTAAAAGCAAGACTTAAAAACTGAGTCTAAGCCTCACATCTCTGGAGGATCTTGATGCCTTTCATGCCTGATGAACGCCATGGGACTCTGCTTCTTATGATCATAAAAATAGCAGTTTCCCACATCTACACAGCTGTTTAATTCATAGGGCAGATCTTGAAATATCTCTGAACACTATTATTGACTTCTGTTTTCTAATTAAATGTTTTTCTGCAGGCATCCAAAAACATGGTTAAAAGTCTCAGCAGTTTTCTTAACAAACATACTCAAGAGCTATTGCTTCCCATTGCACAAGGCCAAGGGCCGAGCATGTAGTTCCATTTACGAGAAGTCTGCAGAAATACACAAAAACACTTGTAAAAATGCATTGTTTACATGGCAAAGAGATTGGAATGAATTAATACTCTACACAGAAACTACCACAATATTATTAGAGTTTATTCAACCTGCAAGAATTTTATCAAATCTTAAATCGTGTTCCCTTCCTTCTTTCCTTCCCACACGCATCAATGGACTCTTGTGTTTTGGTTTGCAAATATTTAAAGTGGTGTGTCAAGTCCTGCTGCAGAAGCCTGATGGTCATGCCATGCTATGAATAACAGACTGAAAGCAGAGAAAACAGTTCCTAAATCAAATTACAGCTCTTGGGGATAAACACATTTCCAAATGATGTAATTATAACAATATGTCACACTCTGCTGAAGACCTCATATAACATTAAAATAAAGAAGGACTGAGTAGGAAATATAAGCAAAGGATGACATAATATTGTTCCGTGCAAGTTTCTGCCTGTTTTCAATCAGGCCAGACATCAGAAAGTGACTTGAGAAGGGGGGGAAAAAAAAATCTCACTAACAATCAAGGGAATTTCTGTTTAAGTCAGAGGCCTGTGCACCAAGATCACATTTGAGTTTGTAATATAAATAAAGTAACCCTAATGAAGAGTGTACAGAGCCTGGGAAAGACAAGCCCCCTGCCTAGCCCCTCATACTGAGTCCCAAATAAACACACCAATATGACTTAAGACATGGTTGCAGAAAAGTTTATTATTTTATTTTCACCTCTGTATATATCCCATGCCAGTAAAAACTGCTGCATCACAAGCTCTTAATTTAGTCCCTTTTAGAAACAAGAGAATCTTGGATGGTTGATCTTAAACATTCCTGCACGAAATAACTCAAAAATGAGTTGACAGAAAACACATCTCTCAAACTCAGTCAAATGCTTTGTATGCACACGTAAAACAAGTTGTATCTGGTTCAGACCTGAATCCTTGATATGGTAGTAAAACACATTATCAGCCTATAAAGCGAAGTCGCTTGATTCTATCAAAACTGAATAAACTCCATTGTGGCTTTACTATAATCCCCTTATGAGAACTGTGTGCATCATTATTTACCCAACTGTTATGTGGGTGGAAACAGGAGACGTTCACCTCTGGCAAATATGTGTGCAACTTCTCTCAAGCCAATACAGTTGCACCTGCTTATACCAGCAGTGAAGCTTGTCTCTGATGTCACCAGTGATATTATCTTAGGGACAAAACAGTTCCTGTTTTTTCTGAAAAATGAAATACTTCAAAACACATCAAGTCACTTGCAAATCCTGCCCATAAAGAAAAGAGGAAAAATTTTGGAAATATTACTGCCATAAAACAAGTAACTTCTGGAGCCAGAAATCCTGAAGAGGCTCACACCTTTCCCTGCACTCCCCTCGTGCTAGGAATCTTTCATGACAGCTCTGGAGCCTGCCAAGCCACAGTTCTTACTTGTACAACAGAGTCCTTATTGTCAGCCCAGAAAAGACTGGGCAAAAGGTAGGCAGCACTCTGCCTGTTTACTAGCACCTTTCCAGGTGCTGTGAGGGATCAGCAGGAGTGAAGGAAATGACTGCTGACTGGAAAAGGAAGAGAAAGTGATGACAAACTAACAAAGCACACTTCCCCTGCCAGACCTCCTTACACAATCAGCCATTCACACAGACCTCTTCCCTCAAACTCCCTCATCTCTATCACTTAGCTTCATTTAACAATCCTTTTTCTTTAACACACCTGAAGTCTCTCTCAAATCTGGCCATTCTCAAATAAAAAAAAAATAAATATAAAAACCAAACCCAAGAAAACCATAATAGTCCTCATACTGCCATTTCACCTCATACTACTTACTACTACATACTACATACCTCAGTACCTCATACTCCATACCTGCTTACCTACTTGGATCATACTTGCTACATATTTCCTCTACCTTTTACACATCTGAGTTTTTCATAGTAAGGACTTCAAAATGCCTAGTACACTTGGGAACACAAAGATATATTTATCTGTTTTAAAGATAACTACAGTCAGGATTACAAAGACAACATAAACCCAAGCTTCCCTTGACAGAAATTCCTTCCTTCCAGCTAGTTTATCAAAGGAACACAGTTGGTTCAAAGCTCCCACTGTCTACTACTAAGGACTACTGATCTACCAGAACTTCCATTCATACAGAAATAGAAGCTGCCCTTTAAATGGGACCTGGCAAGAAATACTGGAACTGCTATGCTTCTTGATCTTAAAAATACCAACTAAAAATTGAGTGAACTCATTCAGCTGATGTCATTGGCTTGTGTTTCTGGGACTTGCCTCAATTTTAATGGAACACATGCCCCACTTTTAATAAACTGCTTGTCCAATGGACATATGACGGACCAGATAGTCCAAAAGCCTTGCTCAGCTCATTCTGACTTGAGACAGTTTGGGTAAGGAATCTGTTCTGCAGTGCCAGCAGCATAAAAGAGCACACAGTGAAATCTGCCTTTTCAGAAATGTAAGTTTTTACTACTATTTTTATATTATATTTTAATAATATTTTATATTATTTTACTATTATACCATAAATTACAATAGTCACAAGCATGTGATTTTTATTTGAGCATGTGACATGCCCTATTTGAGACACACTGCACCTGCAGAGAAATACACCATACAACAACATGCAATTCCCAACTACTATGAGAGAAAGGTATATATAATTGGTTTAATTAGTTGCTGACATTGGAGCACAGATTTTTGGAGATAACCACCCACTGAAACTTTGCCAAGATTGTGTTTATCCTCCTCCCTCTACGCAATACATAAATACAATATATCCAATAAATGCAATATCTACAATAAATACAGTGAATAAAAATTGACTGAATTTTATGAAATTAGGTATAAGAATTGAAACCAACTCCCTGAAGATTAGTGACTGACTGTGAGGAGTCAATTAACTCCATTTGGTCCTTCATACTCAGGAAATTTGCTGCAGTCAAGTGAATGTTGCTACTAAATTAATAATCAATTCAGATAATAAAATTTATATTTGTTTTGTTGCACTTCCTATACTATATCTAGTTAGCATACAGGAAAAGTAATGAAATTTACTTTTAGTTATATTCAACATCAGCCAAGCACTTATTTCTTAGCAGTCTAAACCAAACAATGCTATCTTAAATGACAAAATATTTTTCATGCCAGTGCATCACAAAGCTCTTTATTTACAGGAAGCTCTACCCTGTACTTTAGGATAAAAAGTTTCATATTACACTTAATTAGACTAAAAAGAGAATGTGAAGAGCTAAAACCTGTAGAACGTATCAAGGTTTTAAACACTGCTGATTTTACATAAATATTTCCAGGTTCTTTATTTCCTCTTAAATGGCAAATATTTGTCATTGCCATAAAAGTAAATAGAAACCTGTCTAAAAATTGTGCTTGTATGACTTACAGAGGAATAATTAATGTTACCCAACTGCAGTGAATCTTCAAAACCTACAAACTGGTCTATCTACGTGAATTTCTACAACCAAATTTAAATTAGTGACCCCCCCCCTTTAAATTTTCATTAACAGTTTCCTTTTTTCATTTTGCTTTAAGTCTCTGGCCCAAAAATTAAATTCAATTACAGTAACTGAATGACACAACTCAAGCTAACAATTCTAAGAAATCAAAAACTTTGACAATCAGTCCAACGTCAAGGTAGTTTGTCACTAAAATCAACTAAAGTTGCTAATTTCTCTGATTCTGTGAGCAAATTATGCCATATAGTATCTAACCAGCATATACATGAGTAAAAGATCTCATAAAAGGAACAGTGAGAAGTTTCTGAAACAGAACGAAATTTCTTTTGAATTCCATGAAATGCAGTTGATCCAAACTAACTGCTCTCCCTCTCTCTTCATACTCTAAGTGAAATGTTGTAGTGCCTCACTCTATATTCATTTAATCATCTTTGGAAAGAAATAGGCTTTTGCCTATGTACATAAACTCTTACCAGCTCAAAAATGATGTTTCTCACTTGTGATTTACATTCCAGAAGTCTCTCCTGCAAAGGACAATTAATTTATATTTCACTCCTTCAGATGCTTGTTGAGTAAGCTGTCATACTTGGATTAAAAGAGTTCTTATTTGTTTGACAGCTAGTAATGCAGGAAACCAAGAACTCTTCCAGTCGCTTGAGTTGCCTCAATATGAGAACTGACATTTCCTCACAGAACTCCATTCAAGTGGAACAATAACAGTATCAGGTTCCCTTCTAACAATAGATCCAGTGTTATTTGGCATTGCTGGCAAATGTCTCAAGATGGAGACAAACTTGTGAATTCACGAAGATCTCCCAAGAATGTTTTCCCATTCAAAAATAAAAAAAAGAATAATAACAACAGTCTTGGGGTTTTTTTCAACTCTTGGTATTCTTTATTTCTTAAGAATCCTTACAAACACTCCTACCTTCAGCATTACTACTTTTCTACTACCACACACTTAAGAACTGAGTGTTATCACCATTATCATTTCATAGTCAAGGACAGTGAAACTAAAGGAATAAAAACTTCAGTCAAGTTTGAATGAACTACAAGTAAAACACTGAAGTTGAGAATCTTAGTTTTCAGATGCTTATTACTGCATAGACTCTTCTAGAACCTAAGTCCATCTTAAACCAAGAATCTGGTCTGAGTTTCAACTACTGTATTAAACACATTACAATGCTGAGCAACGCTTAAACCTTTACTGACTAGCAATATGTATTCCCAAGGGAAATTCTGAAATAAAGCAGCCTCAAGGTCAGTAACAGTACACACTGTGTCTGGCTGGGATGGAGTTTGAGGATTAGTTTGCTTCATAGTGCATGTGGTGTTGTGCTTTAGAGTGGTGACCAATGTTGCTGACACACTGGTGTTTTTGGCCACTGCTGAACACTGCTTACACAGCATCAAGGCTCTTCTGTCTTGCTCTTGTTATGTTGTGAGGGGACACAGCTGGTCCAGCTAACTTGGATCAACCAAAGAGTTATTCCATAACATCATACTCAGCCATAAAATGGGGTGGGAGTCTGGTGTGGAGGGCAGCAGGGTGAGTTTTAGCAAAGCAGCCATTGTCTGCTGGTGGTGACTACCCTTGCATCACTTGTTGTGGGGGACCGTGTGGGGAGGTGTTTGGTGTGGTGTCCCCTCCCTCTCCCTTCACTTAAACTGTCTCTGTCTTGATGCACCCTTTTTTTTTTTCTTCCTTTTTCTCCCAACCAACTCTCTCCTAGACCCTTTTGTAGAGGGATCAAAGTGCCAGCTGGAGTGCATCCACCACAATAGTGGAGGAAGCATACAATTAGCCTTCAGAGGCATGTTTTCTTCTGAAAAGGGTATACAAAGGCTACTACTAATATCATAGGTGTCCTGGTGGACTAGTACCTTTAAAAGTAATGAAACAGAACTGCAGTTCAAAAAGTCCTGCCTTCAACCAGGACAGCACTGTGACTATACATCAGCTTTGCAAGAAGCTTCAATCCCAATTTTATCCCAGTCTCCCACTGGAAAGTCTGACCATAGGGTCCTTCTCTGGGCTTGCCAGTAACAGTCTTCAGTAAGAAAGGAACAACCTCACTGGGACTAAAAAAAAGAATACCGAGCACAGTGACTGATAGATGATATACATGGTAGCTTTACATTGCTCGCAAAATGGGAGAAGGAAATAGTACTGACTAAACTGATTTATTAAATGGCACTAACACCTACATGATCTACCCTAAATAAGAAGGAAAACTGAAGCACAGCTTCAGCTCTTAAATCTGCACATAATGCTGGGGAGCAGAGAAGAGTCCTGTCAAGAAAATTAATTAATTGTCTTTGACTCATCAAAATACTATTCTGTCACTGAACACATTCTAACACACAGCAAGTAAAAATTAGATTATTTCAAAACCAGACACTTCTGGCTGTGCACAGGATTACATTGTCAATAAACATTCAAACTACCAAAGCAGTGCAATCCAAAGGAAATGCTGTTACAGAGATGGCCACTAAATTGCTTCTGCTAACAACATTGTAAAGCTGAACTTGATGGAGTCACAGCGAACTGAGCACTTCTCTTTCTACCACTCTCCCTGGTTAGCCCAAACACATTTCAGTTTCTGCCAGAGAGAGAACTGTTACAAAACAGAGCCTCTTAACCTGGGAGAAGGATTCTCACAGCTCTGTGGGAAAGACTTAGGCAAAGAAGTGCCATGCTATGCCTACTACATCTGCCAAGTTCATGAATTTAGTTTTCAGTGTAAACCAAAGTATTTCTTCAAACACAGCTGACAGCAACCATTGCCACTAATCTCTCCCATAACAAAGCCTGCTACCCCTTGTGAAGTAAAGAGCTCACTGGTCAACTGGGAGGCAAATACTCCAACTGCTGAAATAATCATTTTATGTTGTAGGCAAAAGGGAAAGGTGACATCCCATGAAAATGAAACCACATTAACAATCCAGGAGATTATTCTTTTATCTATAAGAATTCAGCATTATTAGGACTAACCAGTTAATGAATCATGCTGATGCCTCCAGAGACATTAGGACAAGGGCTGAATGTACATAAATAATGAGACCCAGCATTAATATCAGCTCCTCGCCCTTCCTTCTCAGCCACAGAAATAGAGGACAAGAAACAGAAGACACAGGCTTAAGAGGCAAGGGTGAATTATGACTAGCAAGTTTACCAAAGCAGCAATCACAAAGAAAGACTGCTGTATAAAAAAGTAGCAGCAATATGGCTGTGAAACACTTCACTGTCAGGGTGTTCTTGCCTTCTGATGCTCAAGAGGAAGCTGAAGGGAGATGAAGTGCACTGTCAGTAAAATGGGAAGATGTTCTCTGAGCATGACAATCACCCTTTGGCTAGAAGCCTAAGATAGCTGCAGCTATCACACACTGAGGCAACAAAAAAATCCCCAAAACAGTCCTTGGCAACATAAAGGCAGCTGAAAACCATCCTCCCTACAAATCCTTTTCCTCCTCTGAATTCAACTCATTCTGACTGTAGGATGTGGACTTAGATGGAAAACTGAGATACTGCCTTTTGTTAAATTATGAGGAATTCTTCAAAACCATTGAAAGGGGCACACAAAAGACTGTATTATTCCATTTTTACCTCACTCATGCATACAAAGCTCCTTACAGCTGCCAGTATTTATATTTGTGTCTTCACAACTAAAAGCTTTATGAAAGTCTATTAGATTTTTCACTCAGCAGTTGTTGCTCAACACTGCTCCATTTCCTTCAAGCAAGTTACACTGATCTATACTAATATACCAACAGAGGAGGTAGGAAACAAATAAGGATAAACAAGGCTGTTAGAAGCTGGGTGAAAATCTGTATTTAATTTGTGCTGGCCACATACTAAAGGCAGACATAGCCAAGACCTAGTAGTGCTTTGTAAGATCAACAGCAAAAAGCTTTGCTCAAAAATGAATGAATAATATGACAGGCTGCTTTCAGCACAGTTTGTTGCTCCTTATATACCTATATGCTTCACAAATGTTGAAGAATAGAGTATCTCCTTTAGCCAAATGACATGCTTTCAGGTTGACAAACATCAGCCAAAAGCCTCATTTTTGAGCAAATACTAGCAGCATGGCTTGTAAAAAAATAAATAAAATAATTAAAACACACTGGCTCAGATACAATGCTCCACACATGTGAATTCTAATAAAGTATGCTATCCACACACTACTAGGCCGCAGATGTTTCAAACACTTGCCATTTGAACCAGGAAAACAACACTGATGGATGTTTGTTATTTTAAACTCCTACCAAGCACTACAAGCTACAAAAAAAGGAGCAACTAGCATTTTTCATATTTATATAATTTGCTAATCTGTTACTCCAGAAACAGGTAACTTATCAAGATAGTCCACAGAAAGTAGAAAAAATAAAGCATAAGGAGCAAACTTCCAGCAATTTACTAACACTGCAAAAAGGTGCCCAAACATATTTGTTCCATCAAGAGGCTATTTGAAGCCTTGTTAATTGCTTTATCTGTGAATCTCAAAGTATGATGTTTTAAGTCTTCAATGCAAGGAAGGACGTCTGGTAAAAATAGGAAGGTGCTCACCTTCAAGTGAGGCCATTATAAATACAGAAGGCTACAACAAAATACATGAAAAGGTTAAAGAGGGACCTCCTCGCCTCCCCCTAAGCTAGCAGGAGCAACCTTTTCCAAAGAGGTGTCAATGAGTCATAAAAGATGACCTGTGAAGAGTGCAGTATGCTACATGTTTCAAAGGGCAAAGGTACAACCAATACTTCCATATTTTGAACACTTCAGGCCTTGCTGCTCTCACTTCCTGACCAATACAAAAAGGAGAGCAAAGCAGCACTGAATAAAACAGAGGTTGGGTAGGAAAGTTTGTAAAAGCCAAACCAAGAAATATTTCAATAAAAAGAAAAAAAATACCTGTAGGCTTCCAATAGCAAAAATGGTAAAAAGCAACTAAAACATTTCAGTCTATAGAGTTTAAAGGTCACCATTGTGCCAAAATACAAAGACAAAAGTGACACAGATCTCTCCCATTTTCATATTTTAATAAGGAACAACCGTATCATTAGCCAAATGGTTCGTGGTTTTAGTTGCCCCCATGTTTTCTACTGCTGTACTTGCAGAGCAGCCAAGGCTCAGCTCTGAAGAAATTAAAGTATATCCAACACAGAAAAAAAATATATTGTATTAGGCAAAAATTCAAAAGCACCAGCAAAAAACCAGTTTATTTACAAAACTGACAAAGGCAGATACAGTAACTTCCAAATGTTTTCAAAATGCATGAGAAAGAAGGTGGGAGGGAGGGAGAACAGAAGCTTTGTGTGTGGAAAAAAGCCTTTTTCCAGTTGCAGTATTTTGCATCCAAAGAGGTCTGAGACAATAAAACAAATACTCATTTTCCTTCACCCTGAAAATCCAGAGTTTAAATGAAATGCAAAAAGAGTTGAAATGGCACTCCAGCACCTCTTTTACACCTTCTTTCCTTAGAGAGGTAGTAACCTTAGAGTGTGGTTGTTAAGTAGTCAGGTATAATCCCTATTTCACAGCAGTGACATGCTGTGACTTGTCTATGTTAAGAACTGTCTAGGACAAAGGCAGGAATAGATTTCAGACCTCACGATTCCTACTCTTAGACTGTCACCCCAAACTTAGCTCTACTTACTGTCAATACAGCTATTACCTGTGAAATCCCCCCAAAAATGATGTTCTGAGATGATACCCGAATTTGCCTCTAAACAAAGGTTAAAGAAACTGAGACAGACTTCACGTGGTGGTTGTAGGACATGTGTAGGGAAGAAACATAAACAATCTTTAAGAAAAGCTTTAGGAAACCACAATCCACAGTTTCTCCAGTAAAAAGCAAGGAAGAATCATTCCTGAGTATATATATAACAGGATAGCCACTGCAGGAAGAGGTAATACTGCAGTGTTGACATGCACAATCAACACCACATTACTCATTCCCAATCCTGTTCTGTGGCACTTGAACTAACCTGTTACTTATGTGGGCTCTTTGAAAGAAGCTTTTGCTAAAAGTCAGATACAAAGGCTAATTTCATATGCTTATGTTAATAAACACATAAACAAACCTGTTAAGTTTAAATATTATTTTCCATGCCTTGTCATTTGTATAAATGCTTACTGAGAATCACACAACTGAAGTACAGAAGTCCTCTCTACTTGGACATACAGAAAAACCAGCAATGTGGTAATGAAAAGATGGGGTCACAGCAGCAAGGCTACAATCCAGGCATAGTGCTTGAACTATAAAGGCTGAGGAATATCTTAAAATCCTATTTAAGATAGCCAACAGATGTATTTTTGCAACCTTAAAAGGGAAATGTGTAACTTCCTGTCTGTCCACAGATAATTAGGTCAGTAAAAGGCAGACTCCCTTGAGACTTTTGTATCCTGCCTTGGAATAAAAAAGAAAAAACTAAGCCTGTCAGCATGAGCTCGGGTCCTCTTCTGGCACACTGCAAAGGCATTCAGTGGCATTGAGAACACCCATTACTCAGATGCACTAAAGTACAGAAAGCCTCTGTCACTTTCTGCACTTTTTACTTCCAGCTCAAGAGCTTTAGGATAAATACAATGTACCCAATAGTATATTTTATATGAGTCTAAAAATGCATAATTTTTCAGAAAACATAAAAAGCTTGTACCTGAAGATTATTACAGAATTCTGGATCACCTAAGGAGACAGACACTGAGTACTTCTTCAGTACAGTAACAGCACACACAGCAGAACTCTGCTATTGATCCCACTCCAGGAAGAACTGGGGCATGAATGACTCTGCTAGGACCAGCACCTCCTAAT
Source organism: Xenops minutus (assembly GCA_035221455.1). NCBI lineage: Eukaryota > Metazoa > Chordata > Aves > Passeriformes > Furnariidae > Xenops > Xenops minutus. Next base: position 29,748,262 of record JAWWEE010000158.1, read on the forward strand.
TGTGCCTGTGCTGCAACATGACATCCACAATATCAACTCAAACAATTGAATTATTATTAAATAACTGAATTAGTTTCATAGAATGAAATACTAGCAAATGAGAAATAGAAGTTTGAAAATAAAAAGTTTCTCCTGTTTACCATCAAGACTTTCAAAAAGTCAAAGACATTCACCATACCAGGAGAAAATCCATTATTACAAGTTGATAGAGTAATTAGTTGTTGGTAGAACTGAAATATTTTCTAGTCATTACTGTTCTCGGGTAGACCCACCACTTTGAATATACTAAATATTTTACTGGCATTTTGAAAGTTAGACCAATGCAAAGCAGCCAGATGCTAGGGTCCAATAAGAGGACATCGGCTGAGTTGATGAACAGATCAACTGCTGCAGAAAACAGGTCCCATGCTCCCTCCTCCTCTTAGCATTCCCCTTTCCAGAGGCACCTTCCTGATGCTTCCTTGTATCAGCTCTGATTCATGTGATCCTTCAGTAAATCAATTCCCTGGCACAACTATCCAGAACGAGCCCTCTGCAAATTGGTAACCTCAACCAACTTACCAAGGGATCAGATAAATATCAGAACAAGTAAGGGAACAAAAAGATGAAGGACAACTACCAGCAGCAACAAAATGCTGATTTTACTTGGCTGTCTTCAAATTTGATCTTTAATCCCTCATGAACATCAGGGGGCAGAATGAAACTTTCATAATGAGTTAAATTATTAATGTATTTTGCTACCTAAAAGGATCCCATTCTGTATCAGAACTTGGCTAGAGATTCTTGCACCTGTATTGGTTCTGTTCATGTTAGAAGAATGCTACATATTTGCCCTCTGCAATCCTTACTCCTGTTAAACAGTATTTTTTTTTTCTGAAAGTAGCACTAGTGAAGATGTCAGAACTGTTTTCAGAACATGCTATTATTTTATGGAAAGGTTTTAGAACCTGGTGTCACTACAAAATGGGGAATCAACAATGACCTCTCTTAACATAACTGCTATTTAATCTTTTCTACCTAAGTCATGGAATTGTAGAATTGTAGTGCCCCCATACAGAGAATGCACAAGTGCTGCTTGGTAACCTATGAGCAAAAATCTAGCTTTTGAGTGCCATTTTTCTTGCAGTGTCTGTAACATGATCATAAAGAATTTATCTTCAAGATAAACTAATTTATCATTGCTATCATGGTTCACGTTGTCTCACCACTCAGTTTGGTTAACAGTACATTATTTAAATTAATACCCTGATTTGCTGCATACTTTCATCATCATTACTTTTCCCATGAGAAATTGATTTGCCTTTCTCCATGTACCTTAAGAACAACGTGGTAAGAAGTAATCCTTGCCAAGTAACGTTTATGCTTATGTATGCAAACACGTAACTCCTATTAATTAAAACAGTTACTAATGATGCAGTAAGATTTGAAACAGTCTTTTGCATGCTATTATTGAATATCAGAGAAACTTAAAAGCAATGCTAGAAGGGTATATTGTTAAGATAGAGAATTTGTATCATTATTCCTACCATAATGAGATTAGACTATGCCAAAATATTATCCTCACAAACATCAACATTTTGTTCTCAGTCCTGTTATATGAAAGATGCCATCTTCTTTTTTTTTTTTTTTGTGATCCCTGTAAATAAAAACATGAATTCTGCCCTTCCATAAGGCAGATCTCTGTACAGAAGTGTATTCAATTTCCTGGATGTTCTCCTCAAAACTTCAGCTGCTGGATAAAACTTCACCAGCTGGGAGTCTCTCTTGAACTCCAAACACCTCCCATTTCCAGGGGAGCTCAATACAGCATGTTAGCCCCACACACTGTGTAAAGGTGCCGCCAGAACATCTCACAAGCACATGCATCAAAGCAAATTACTGAGAAGCTGGGCAAAAAATCTTTTGCTTTAAGCCTTTAAAAGGTTCGTTTCAAACACAAACGAAGATACCCAAAGTAACACCTACTGCTTTTGAGTGTCGCTACACATTCCAGTGCACCAGGGAGTTTTGTATGGTCAGCAGCCTGCTTCTCACACTGGAAGTTCAGAGGGCAAGAGCTACAGGCACCCTAATTCATTACATATGAAGCACTTGAGCCCTCCATAGTTCACAAATTACATGCATAAAGTTCCAAAAGAGTATGCCATTCTTCAGTAGAAATAGCATAAACAGGTTATGAATATCACCAATACTCCAAGAATAAGAGTTTAGATTTGAGTTCATAAGAGGACATTCAAAGTAATCAAAAGGAATTAATCTCCTGACAAAACAACAGTCCATTCTTTCAGCAAGATAAAGAAATTATCAGGAAAAACAAATACTGAAATTTCAGTATCAATGTGATCTTCGGTTATAAAAAAAACAACCACCACCACCAAACTAAAAACATTCAAGCACATGCAGTGCCTCATATAAAGCAATCCTTTGTGTTAGGGGAACATCAAACTACTGTTTATTTAACCTAGAGACTGTCGCCAAAGCAAGACTCAATCCAACAAGGTCAAAACTTCCACCTAGTTACAGGAATATACAGCCATTCTCCACACTTTCACCATGGCCTGCCTACTTAAATAAGCATTACTTCATTCAGCAAAGAAGGAGGTCTGCTCTTCTTCTGCAACAACCCCGTGAAATACTGTACAGTGAAGCTGCAACAGAGATATGAAAAGTCAAACCCTCAACTTCTCATGGTCTTCTGCAAATGCATCTTACTTAGATGCAACGTCGGGACCTACAGACTGACTGCATGCTGATTCCAGGAAATACGGAGCCAGGTCTCAAGTTTCATTTTAGGCAGCTTTTGATTTGCCATGTGATACTGGGCAAGTCACTTCCCATTATTTACTTATAAGTTACATCTAATTATCTAGAAAGCCTAATTAGCTCATCTGGAAAGTGATTTGAAATGCACAGATGAAAGATAGTGTGTATTTCTCAACTCTTGTCATCTGTGCCAATAAAATACTTATTTCACAACAATTAACTCTAACTGTATTGTTGATAGCTGCCACCTCATCCCTAGAAATTCCAGCTCTGGAAGTCACATATAGAAAGACTCATTGGGATGCAATGCTAATGAAGTGGTATGTGAAACATCAATAGATAAGATTAATTTCTGAAGGCCTTTTTGCACTCACTCAGCACGTAGTGAAACTTTTTTCCCAGTTGGGTTTCCACTCAAATGAAAACTGAGATTTATTTTTAAACTCTCATCTGCATCACAAGTAAGCATTTCCAGCACAGCTTTAGGTCTGAGAAAAACTTGGCCCAGGAAACTAAATCTAATCTTAAAACAGATTAAAATGTTCTAGAAAGCTTAGTAAATGTGCCTTATTACTTCATGTAGAAGCCCTGCATTCACTTTTGTGAAACCCTCAGAACAGAGAGAAATCTTTACCTTCAGACAGGGATTGGGTGAGATGGACTGAAGCAAAATGGAGACAGAGACCAGGCAGTCTGAGGCACTGTGGGGTTGCACCTCCCAATGGCCACTCATGTGCCAGCCCCTTGGAGGGGTTCCAATAGACCATAAAGAGGAGAAGAGAGGCCCACTAAACCTAACTACTCTTTCCAACTGAATCTAGTGTCCTGCTCTACAATAACTGGTATGGGATGCTTCAGCCAAAAATGTAAGAAATTACGTAGAAAAGTTAGGGAGTAATCAATATAGCATGTGAACCTCTTGTTAAAGAAATGAAAGAGCACATGTCCTGAAACACATATACCCATCTGTTAAGGTTTTCTATATTCTAATCCTGACTATTTTTAAACAAGTATTTTTTCCTTCTCTGTATGAACTGGGATTCCAAAAGAAGCCCAAATTTCAATGTTGATTTTGACTGTAACCATTCTGTGGCACAAAGAACCTCATCTTCTGCATATGTACACACATTAGCCTAATGGATTCCCAGCTTTAGTCACATTCTACCATTCTACATACTGCTGTAGTAAAGAAATTTAAACCTAAAACTAAACAGAGTCAGTCTACTTGGCATGACTTATTCTTAAAAGCCAAATTATTTTCAAACACACATAATTGTAAACAACACAAAATACATTATTTTAAGTAACAAAACAGTGCAAGTTTTAATACATCATAGCCAAGACAAAAATCACATGGTTTATGATTTCCTCTGAATGAGGTCCCATCTCATCACTTCATTCACTCATTCAGGCAAAAGCAAAAAAGAAATCTTGCTTCAATTTACTGCAGTCCCCAGTTGCTGCTGGTAGACATGTCTGCAGTCAGCTTCCTGGAAGATATCTCCCACAGAATCAGGGAGGTGCTGCTGTTGAACAGGGAGGTGGCTGCTGCTAACAGGACTCAAAAGCAGCAGAGAAATCTGGTTCCATCAGCATGCGAAGGGGGTGAGGCAGGGGAACCTGTGACTGACTTGATTGCACAAGTGACTACAGCACAGACAAACCAGTTCACCATCTTTGTACCTTTCTTCTCTATATTCATCCCCACTTCTCTTACTTATGATTCCCATCATGTTACCCAGAGAAGAAAATGGAAATTAGATTTTTTGTTGTTGTTGTTGAATACAGGTGGACAACACACAGTTTTTCCCTCCCCTGCTAGACTCCATTGCCTCTCATTCCCTCATTTCAGCTACATCCCTGTTTTCTCACCAAGTCACCTGGTAGAGAGAATGCTGCTGCTATTCAAATTGCTGGGACTCTTGTAGCCTAATAATGTCAATTTTGGCTCAGAACACAGGTTTAGCAAGACAAATAACTGTCCTAACTAACAAAACAAAAAAACCCCTAAGAAGAGCTCTTCTAAAAAACACTGCATGCACACCTGACCACTACAGCATAACTCTACGTGTTACTGTTTCTCACAGGTGATCAGTGTTTCTTTGAAACGCAGGTATTAGCTATTATTTTATTCTCTGATTTTCTCATAGGATGTTGTAGGTACCAATTACAAAGAAAATTAAAATTAAATATGGCAATCTGCATAAAATTCTCTGTAGAGAAGGGACACAGAATAAAGACAGGGGTGTTAAATTGAACTTGAGAAGTTTGGGGCACTTCTAGGACCCTATTTGGTATGACTGCACACTACTCCATCTCTTTCTGTCCTGATATACCACAAGATTTAGGTTCTGTCCCCAGCTCATTACAACCTCTAAATCTTAGCAGCAAATCTCCACATTTACTGAAGTGATGCAAATTCCATATACCCTCACTTATAAACTGACCATAAATAGCAAGAATAAGGAGCTGAAAATGTATCTCACATTCAGTAGTGACTACACCTGAGTCTTTAAATTATGTGCATGAATAAATGGTGTGTAACTCATTGGGCAGAGGAGACAAGAGGACACTTGGTGCCTCTTAACTGCAGGACTCAGGAACACAGTATGTAACACACAGTATATACCTCATTCTTACATCTCACTAGCAATCAGGTACTACCAGCACTGCTGTCACACTAACACAATGCTCAGCTACCCAAGTACTTGGGGAAATAACAAGGCCATCAGACCATTCCATGTCCCTTACTGCACACAACCCTGTTAGGAGAAGGTGTACCTTTTATTTCTTCTTCTTCTTTCATACTGTAGAGTATGCCTGGAGGCTATCAACTAAAAGAGACAATCAAAAATATCTGGATGCTTTTATTTGTGCTACCTTAACAATATCTACCACCAAAGAAGAGCATTTTCAAGGAAAAATTTTTGTTTTTTCCATAGCCCTGAGATTAGCTCAGCTGGTTAAAAAAACCCTGGGTGCTAATAACACCAAGGTCATGGGTTCAACCCCCTGTATGGGCCATTAGGAGTTGGACTCCCTGATCCTTGTAGGTCCCTTCCAACTCAGAACAGTGTGACTATGTAGATCTTATCAGGCACTTGAGAGCCTAGTCAAAGGGCAAAAGTAGAATATGGTGCTTCTGTATGATGTGCACAATGCATAAGTAAAGTTTATCTCTGCAGTATATGAGCAATCATGAAATGGGTTGTCAATGTTTCCGCATTATTTCCTCCATGACTCCACCACCCTTTTCCCTGGTCAAACACTTTGGAGCCTGTCATTCTTCACTGCTGCAATATCAAACAAAAACATTCCTCTTTTCTGCATTTTTGATTATCAGCTCAACAGGGAATAAACTAGTTGTGTTAAGATTACCACATAGACAATGGTTAAATAATTACACAATATAATTTTGCTTTTTTGTAAACTTGACGAAACCTTTCAAACACATTTTTCTTCCCTTTCTCATAACAGAATGAAACTATTTTTTAAAAGTACATTTCTCTGCAACTGAAAAAAAATTTAAGAGATCATTATGTGTCTGTTTTCACATTAATATTCAGACTTTAAAAGGTGCATCCTCTGCAAAGCACTTCACTGACATGTAAACTGTGTTTTAGTTATCATTTCATGAATTTAACATTAGGACAGTTAAAAAATAAACAAGTCACTATGTTCAAAAGAGCTGGCATTGCTATGACAAGTGGACTGAGTAGCAGATGACTAATAACTTTTTCTCTTTTTTTAAATGATTCCTCAACAGCTTCATACCTCTGCTGCAATGTCAAGCCGTCCTTTCTGTGGGTATTACTGCCACTGGAAAATTTTGTAATATGAAGGGGATCTTATTTGACAAAGGCCCTTTGCCTGCTTCTTCACAATCACATGCCCACACTGCAACACAGAATGGCAAAGCCAGCTGCTAAAACAAACCCAGAGAGCAAATGGAAGTTTGTTTCAACAGCCCTCCTATGGCTCTCAAACACATCAAGCAGCAGCTCAGCAACAACCCAGGAAGCACAGGAAGAACTGAAAGACACTTATGCATAGTCCCAGCAAACCACACTGCTTGTGATTCTCAGGTGTCTGAAAACGTACCTTAAGGCTACTGGGGCAATGTGAACACGTCAGAAACTAAAGACTGAAGAAGCAGTATGAAAAAAGCAGCAACACTGTTTGAGAGATTAGCCCCATGCTACCATATAGTTCCCAAATATTCTTCAGTATTTGTGGAACATTTATATTATATTTATAAAATTAATGCACCAAGACACTTCAAGGCATCCAGTCTAGTCTCCTATTACCAGAGCTGCAACAAAATGCAGTACTTTCCTCAGGCTGCCCAAAGGACATTTAAAAGTCACTACTCTGGGTAGATTTAGCTCCACTGCTAACCGATGACATAGCCAATTCTACTTTCCACAATAAACATAAGTAACTTTTCAACTTAGCTAGTAGTGTTTTGTACCATCAGAGGAGTCCAGCTTATACTTTACCTCTCATGCACAGGGAAAACCCAAAAGGTCCTATCTTGTTGTATCATTAACGTGGTGCAGTAAACAAGCAAATGGATTTCGGTCTCTTCTCAAGAGATAAGATTCCTGACAATAGCTGCAACTTTTCTTTAAACTAATCTCTCCTTGGTCTCTTAGACAGTGTTGGTTTCTCAACAAATCCTGCACAAAAACTCAAGAGTGCCTTATGAGATGGCATGCAGATTTCCCTTTCTCTGTAACAGGTACCTCTTCTAAAAATCACATTTTCATTGTACCTATGGATGTTCCAGTCCAATAGACAACACAATACTATTTTCCCCATTTCCAAATGATGACCTATCACTACCTTCACAAAATAAACTTTTGTTATTAGGACATATGTACATGACAATTTGTGATGCTGTTAATGACATTTTCTAGCCAGACAATCTTTGAGGGCATTCAGCAACTTTAGCACACTTCACTCTTCTGGGTGGATGACTGACAAAACAAAAGGAGGAACCTAAACACTATTCTATCCTTAAGCTACTCCAAGCCCAACTTGTATAAAACTGCATTTTAATTATATATTTCTAATATCTGCATTATGGTCTGCAGAAAGTAAGATGATTATTGTTTAAAAAGAAAACAATCCCCTATTTAGCATAATTTTCCACAGAATTATTTATTAATATGTATTTCACCAGCACCAAATATGTTTGGCATTTTACATTTCTCAGATTGAAAAACACAAGACTCCTAACTGTTATGCCCCCATTCCTACCAGTATTCATTCAGGTATTTTGTGTTAAGCATGTGAGCAGTGCGGAAATTAAAACACCTGCAGAAGTGTTTGCCAGATCTAAGCCTAAAGGAGAAAACTGGGATTTAAGATTCCTGGGGTTTTACTTCTTGCTTTTCTTAAGAGCTCACTTTGCAACGTTTAATACCGGACTGAGGTATATTTCTCCCATCTGTAAACAAAGGAGTATAAAAAACCCATAACAGAGGGACATTTTAAAGTTTAATTAAACTGTACCAAAGTGCTTTGAATTCTTCAGATGAAAGATGTTAGATGAGAAATAGAATTATTGCTACTCTCATTTCTCTAGCAGACTTTGATAGTAAATACTTCTTTCATCCTCCTGCCCTGTATATACTAGAGATTTGCACCAGCAAGAGCCATATATAGCTACAGGTTGGACATGGGAGGTGCTAAAATACTTAGCCAGTACAGACAAATTCCATTGTATGTGAACTGTTATTTCTTTTTTAAATCAATCCTATCAACAGATGTGCTAACCTAGAACAACCCATAACATGCTTAAATTCTCCTTCTCACCTTAACTTGGAAAGTTACATTAGCACCTTCTGGGCACGAATAAATACTAAATCATACTTGATGACTTCATTAATACTTTGAATTCTGACCAACGTTGACCAAATTTGATCTCTTTCAAAAGAGCTACAGGAAAAAAACCCTGGTCTTTACCAAGCATCCAAAGAGTATTTTAACATTCGCTGTTCATACGTGTCATTCAGCTTTCTAGATGAAGACTTTAGCACAAAATACTTCTTGTTCTAGTTAAGCTTGCCTAACCCTGCAGCAAAAATAAGCAGCTGAAAGAGGAAAGCCAAAAGCACAACCAGAAGGTCCACCTCCACCTTATTCTTATACACTGACATTCAGGTGACTCAGGCTGCAATTGCTGCCCACATGCAGAAAGCAACATGGGCTGCAAGCATAGCCTTCATATGTGGCCCTTTCTTCCTCAAGGAAAAGGCAGCAGGATACAAAGAGTCTCATGGATGTAGTGTGTGGACCACCAGCTGGAACACAGAAATGCATTAAGGGCAAGTGCTTGAAGAAAACCCCACCCCTCAAAATGCCAAAATAACAAGAAAAAGATGTTAAGGAAAAAAAGTTAAATATTCCATCACAATAAGCCTATGGTAAAAAACATGACTGATTTTTTAACCACCATGAATGAAAACAAGATGCAACCATTTTCTATACTCACTAACATCAAAGGCCTCTTTCTATATTTGATCAATATTCCCACATTCATTGCAAGGGCTCCAGTTATTCCACGTGTTTTTTTCCTGAAGCATAAAATCAACTCTTCAAACAGAACTCCTAATTGTTCTTCCAAAGGTTGTAAAGCCACAACATGCTTTACTACACTCAGAGTATTTTTGCTCATTTGTTTGCAACCGGTTAAGAGCTTGGATGACCTGTTGAATCTTATGGTTAGGAGCATATGCAGTTTTTCTTCACCTTCTTAAGCTGTTCATCTCCTTTCACCGTAAGAAGTTTTTTTTTTTAATCTTCTGACAACTCTGGCTGAAGCTGGCCAGAAATTCAAAGGTAATTTTGCATGAATATTCAAAAGCACATACACACACTTGCATGGGATCCTGTGTCTTTGACTACAGGAATGAGTTCAAACTATGAAGTTCGCAGAATGTAACTTGGAAACCAAAAAAGTATCAAAAATTGCAAAAAACTCTTCCCCCCATTCCAATGATTGCATTTTCACCTTTAGATAGATGAGATAAAATTTTCAGTTCATTTACCATCATCCTGTTTATAATTTTCATACAAAAAAATGTGCACAGCACCACTAAGTGAGATAGATCAATCTGCTGAATAATCCCTAGAGTCAAGTTTCAGCAAGTTAGTCATGAAATCAAACCCATTTTCCAGACAGACCTCTATCTACAGGTGTCTCTCTTACTGTGTTAGGGTTCCCTCATGTCTTGTCCTCCTTTTCCAGTTAGCTCAGTATTGGTAGGAAGAGAATCTGCCCATTCCAAATTTCAAAATCTTGTGCTTATTGCCAAGACAGTGTATTCAAAATGCTTTGATATCGCTTGTAAGCCTAAAGAGATTGAATTCGCTGCTCAGATCACATGAACATGTTTCAAAGTATTAACGATGAGTTGATCGACAGAAGAGTATTTACAGACTCTACAGAAGATTCATTCCAGCCTTTTGGTCATGGGAAACATGCCAAAATACTATATATATATATCCAAAAGCCTAAGTCCCCATCAGTTGCAGGGTGTGATTACAAGTTCAGAGAACTCTGCCTGCCATTCAGAACGTATCTTCAAGCTCAGTCAGTCATTCTTCACATTCATAGATACAAAAGCATTGCTGCACATTTTGAACTTGGCAATTGTCACAGTTAAAAAAAAACCCAACCAAATCCAATCAAAAAACTAGAGCAGTTAATCCCTGGAAGGCCTTGTGATGACATTCCTCGACATGTTTGATAAATATGGAAGTAGTGAAAATGTTCTGACTTGTTCAACTTGCAGTCTCTTTAATGCATTTCTTGGTTCCAACATGCACAGATTGCTGACTTGGCACACCCAGAGGACCTTTGCTCACCTTTCTCAATAGGCTCATGCTGATAAGTCTGAGTTTCCCCATGAGCAGAACAAAGGCATGCTTATTAAAATGTTTACTGAATTCATAAAAGGAAAGCAGTGCTCTCATGAAAATAAGGATGTCAGAGCAAGAGGAAAATCTCCCTAGGCACATGCATGCAACCATAGAAGATAAAAGAAATTAAAGAGATTTGAATGACTCTCATTCTTTAAAAACAGACTAGACTAAAATGTTTCTAGGTTTTACGGGACACTGACCTCTAAAGAATATCACCTGCTTATGCACACTGATGAAGAAGATAGTGCAACACAGCAGCCAACTGTATAACATTTAAGTCACTGTTCACATTTTTACCCTACTGCATAATTCACTAGCCATGGGTTCAAGTAGCAATGAACAGCATGTGCCTAGGTAACTGAAAACATTACATATAATTTATTTTGCATAAAAATACATTACTATATTTATCAGATTTAAGACTTTTACAGTATGCATGAGTTCTACAGTATCTTTTACCTTGCCACACCAATTTACACTTTTATGCTAAGCACAGTAGGTTGTTTCAGCCACAGGAATAAAAGGTAGTAATTTAAAAGGTGTGTGTGGGAGAAGACTCCAATGCCTACATACTGCTGATTACTAATTGTTTTGAAAAAAGAAACAGTCAACCATAGATTACTGCAAGTTCTGCAAACTAAGCTGTTTTCCATGGGAGGTGTCAAGATGGCTGATTGTGTCAACCAAGCTATCAGCTGTTCTATTTGAAAATCAAAACATACTTTTGACACTTACAAATTATATGCCTTGGAAAGGTATATGGCACACTCACAAGCACTTCAAAATAGAAAATTGTTTCCATGAGACAAGATAATGTTAAATGATTAAGCACAATCAAGTCACTTCTCCAGTAAAGTTTGAAAACCAAACCTTTTAAAAATTGAATTTGCACAGCTGTGTGTGTTGTCTCATTTGCAAAATATGAAGAACTATTCTGCACATCATCCTGGAACATAGATATCTGTCAATCATTATAGCTGAGATTGTGAGAGACTAAAAAATCACTATATTGTAACATATTAAAATATTTATATATATATAATTATATTTACCGCCTGAATTATATCCTTAGACAAGTGGCAGTGTGGTGTGAAACCAGTCAAACCCAACTCTAGCTATCTTCTCAGGATAGCCCAAATTTACACTGACATCCAACCTTGTCCTTCTTATTCAGCATATTTAGATCAAATTTTAAAAAAATTACTTAAGTACAAAAAAACTTTTAAACTTAGATATTAATGCAGTTATGCCAATTATTAACTAATGATATTGGCAAAAAAAATTGTACTCAAATGATAATTTATAGTAGAAAATATTCCCAACAAAAATTAAATATGATCAAGTACTTTTTCAAAGGCTCCCCAGTATTTCTGGAAAATACCCAGCTCACTCCTGTTAGCTTCCTGCAGCTCTGAGCACCAGCAACACACAGCACAATTCAAGCTCTTGCCCCTTCTGGTGTTCTACTGCAATACCATAACCTGGCACTGCCAAATGGACTGTTGTGGACACAGTCTCTGATGGCGCATTATTGGTGACTGTGACAGTGATGGTACAAGGTGTCAAAACTTCTAAAACTTGTTTTTTAGTTTGTCAAGAATGATTGCCTATTTCAAAAGATGGAAATGACATCTGGTCTCCTTTTTCTATTTTATTTATTTTACAGCTGTGGTTTGCATTATTTATATAAAAAAACCCCACTAAATTTAAGTAAAAACTGAAAAGCATGACCCAGGGAAGACTTGTGTTACATTACTCCCATGACTACCTTCAGTACTTTTGTGCTTGTTTATATTACACTTTCATCCCCATTATATGTCAGATCCAGAGCTAGGATTACATTAAAAACATCACACAAGGTTTTCAGTTGAACACTTTTTTGTTTAGCAAAAGACAATTCAGCTGCCTGACATTCCTGGAGATCAATTTGTACATAAAATGGATCCGATGCAATGGAGGCAATGTTAATTAAATCTACAGAATCTCACCATTCCTGACTCCACATTGCCCAAGAGAACCATCTTTACAGAGGAATAGAAACAAAAGTGTTTGGATTATATACTGAAATACATTTTTACTTATTTTCTGATCTCCAGAAGCTATGGAGTTCAATGAAGGTGCCAACTATTGCTGGCTATACTGGGCGCTTTGTTTTCCACAGAACTGAGGTATAAACTTGAGAGATCCACATGCTACAGAACAGCTTGTAACATTAAGAGATTCAACTTTAACAGATTTATACTCTCTCTTTTGACTTTCACTCAGAAAGGCAAGAACCTGATGAAGAGAATAAAAAGCAAGACACAGACTGGTCTAGTTTATAGAGAGTCTATAGTTTATAAGAAAGTCTGCATTGTATTCCCGTAATTTTGCATGATTACTGACACTAATTTTGGGACAGCTTAAGTGATCACTGAAACATAGACAATTTAAAGTTTAATTGGGTTGCAGACAGATAAGTAAAACCAGGGTAAAGAGAAAATTTGCCCTGTAGTTGATGCTGGGTGGTGCGTAAGCCCGATGTGAGTACAGTGTACTCCATGTTACTGGGGGGAAAAGAGGAGAATTTTGGATTAACAAAAAAAAAACCAACTTGGTTATTGTAATATTTCTAGAAGTACATTCTAGTTAGGAATCACATGCCAGTCAATCTCATTATAGTACTAACTTGAACACTGCAGAAAAGATATGCAAATATTCAGCAGTGTACCAGCAGGGCATAAATAAATGCAAACACAAAAGCCTTAGAGAAGAGAGCAAACATTGAAAAGCAGCATAGTTAAGTAAAATAAACATAGAGAGGATAAACACAGAGGGAATAAAGAGGTAAAGTTTTAAAACCAGACACAAAAAACCCCCACCAAGACTCATACTCAATACAATATGTGCAAATAAAAACAAGCATATATCTAAGTGAAGAAGAGAACCAAAAGAAAACAAAGTAGAAGGAAAATAGAGAGCATGGAAGGAAGAGACCAAAAACCTCCAGAAAACTGATTTTGAGACTAAGCCATACAGATCTCCAAGGAAAAACTTTTGCTATAAGAGAAAACAAAAAGTAGAACTTTCAATTTACACATACTGGAATCCCTGCCACAAGCAGGGAGGCCCAAGTGGGTACCAACTGATTCAGTGCTTTTTTTCCCTGATATAGTTACGTAAGAGCTGTTTCTTGAGGACAGAGACAAGGTGACTGCAACAGCACACACTCCCTTCAAGACCTACCAAAATTAGGCCAGACCATTTGTAAGAACTGAGCAAATCCAAACACATATGGAGGCTCTGAAGCAGGAAAAAATCTCTGCTTTACCTTCTCTCAGAAGCCTTGCTATAACTTGAAAGCAAATTCTGCATGTGAGACACTCCACCATAGAATAAACGTTTGAAGAATGAAGAAGAGTATCGAGATCAAAAGTTGAAAGATTTGAAGCTTTCACTGACATGAAAAGTATTAACATTCACCCAGCAAAGGGGATTATGTTTTCTCAACAGGCTTCAAATGAAAAACTGAAAGCAGTTCACACATGAAGCTATGAAACTGAGTTGCAATTTGAAATATTTCCTAGAAGAGCAATTATACTGGCTGGAAATGACACCTTGCAATGGTGTAAATTAGGCTCTAAATATACTCTTAAAGAAAATTAGGAAAAAAAGTAATAGTGTAACTTCAAAGCACAAACAGTTCATAAACACCATCAGCGATGCCCAGAACACAGCCTTGAACACTGTCACCAAGAAAAGTAGCTCTATCAAGAAGTATACCCAGTGAATTCAAAACCCTACAGTTTGGTAGACGGCACAGAGTACAATTGTATGATTCACATTCTTAACAACGAGACTGGTTGCCTTGAAAAGCACAGCAGTTTAGAAGAAACAATATTATGTTATCTACTATCAAGTTACAATAGCTCCATGAGCACAAGCAGGATTAAAACCAAGATGAAAAGTAATAGTGAAAACAACTCATGAATGGTGTTTGAAATTATTAACTGGTATTAACACTATAGTTTAGTTTAAAACAGAAAGAACTTAAAAAGCTGGGAACTTTGGTAAAGTCTCCACTGCAGAGAAAAATGTACATGATTATAAGAAACATCACCTCATTCGTATTCCAGATTATAGAATGGAGATGTTAAGGAATAGACACAGTTTAGTAATTAGCTGTAGTATCTTGAGAATGTATCTGAAAAAATGCCTGAGAAAGAGCCCACTAGGAGCTAACAACAAAAAACAACAACAAAAAACAACCCCAAAAAACAAAAAAGAAACAAAACCAAAACAGACCAACCCCCCTCCCCCCCCCAAACAAATACTAAAACCCCAAATTCAACCTTAAGTATTGTCAGCAAGTTAATGTTTGCCTAGCTAGCAGAATTCCAAACCTTAATTTTGTTAACAAGTCAGCCAGAAGTAGAGAGGCCTTCTGTCAGAGGAGTAACAGGAGTTTCAACCTCTTTGTTTGGAAAGTTAGGCAAATTTAAATCTTTCAATGTCCTGACTGCCTAAAACAAGATGATCACCAAAACAAAAGATCCACAGATATTGCCCTACCCAACCCTATTACCCTGAGGATCTAAAGAGATAGTAAACACTGTAATCAGAATGCAATAACCAAAGTAATTAGAACTCCCTTTAGTGGCCTGGTAATTCCAGAATCAGTTAAGACAGACAATACAGAAGCAGAGCACAGGTGCACACAGAGGAAAAGTATGCAATTTTCCCCTCTGCTATGATAAAAAAACATTAAGTTTTTCTTCCTTTAGAGCAAAACATGATCTTCCATTGCTTGACATTTCTTCCCTGGAACAAGACAGGGAGAGGCCAAGGAGTGCAACTTGTTAGAGGGCAACAAAAAGCTGCATAGAAGTGACCTCCTGCTGTGTTAAAGTAGACTGAAGAAGAAAGAAAAAGAGGAGTAGATGAATTGCTGAGTGTTCTGCAAAAACAGACTGTTAGATCAACAGGATCAAAATTAACTGTTCCAGCAAGTACTTAAGGCCGATGGGCAGAAGGCAGCATATCCCAGCACCTGCAATCTCCAGCAGACTTCCCTTCACATAGCTCACACTTCTGTGGTGCAAAGATGATCAAATGGATTTACTAACATAGTGCTACCCCATGCACTCAGAGGGAAAGAAGAATACAGATGGTACACAATTCCACTTCCTGGGACACTACACTGATTGGTTTATTGTGAAGTCTATTTATACAGCTGATTATAAATTCCTAGTGTGCTTTGATTAATGCAATAGCAGCTGGACTACTTCCTTTCTCTTAGCACTTAACTGCATTCTTGATTTGTGAGTGGTATATGAAAGCTCGTGAAACAAGTACAGGAAGATCAAACAAAAGCAATGATTTCCTCTTAGACCACTACATTACATTACACCTGCCAACACTGGACCAGTGAGTCTCTGACCTGCAGCAGCTGGAGTAGCCAGATTCCAGATGGCTCTAGAAAGCTGCTTTTGTATGGCCCTTGTCTTATTTATACCAACCTCACATGGAAAGAAAAAATCAGAGCAGCTGTTTGGGCAACTCTGTGATAGATGACATCTCCAAAAAGAGCAAATTTCCAGTCATCCAGTATCTGTATGATGTGGTCCCATCACTCAGTGTACAAGATCTATGCCTACAGGACTACCACCACTATTGAAACTTGAATCTATTTTCAGTACAGTAAAACACATACATACAGTCTGCATGCCAGTGGCATCTCAAGATAAAAAACAAAACAAAATATCACATCTCCAATGCCAGATCTTCAACTTCTCAAACCATTATTTCAGAAAGAGAGGATTCAAGTAATTGTTCTGATGTTTACTCTGTGTGACCCCATAGTATGTAAGATTTGCAGGGCTAACCAGAAGAGCAAGCACAGACAGAAGTGAGCCTACACCTCACTCAAAATATTTTTATTTACAAACTTGGTAGATTGGTGAAGTTGTATATGTGTGTATGTGTGCCTTCTTTTATACTGCAAAACAATTCAGACCTAAAAACTTGAGTTCTTCTCCCCAAAATACTCCTTTCAAACCTGAAGTAGGCAAAAGAGTTAAGCTGCCACTGCATTTGGCCTTGGCTAATGCAGGCACCAATATGTGCAGTGAAGGATACATTAGGAAGGGGTTCAGGATAAATCTTAATATGTAGACAAATTCAGTAATGAATTTAAGTTGAAAGGAGCATAATTTATACGCTTTTCATGTTTTCATTTCAAAGAAGGGCTTCATTATTTTAATATCACTATCATCCAGGGGGTAAAAAAAAAGGTAATTTGTAAAAACTTTCAATAAATCAACTTGTATTGTAAAAAACGTTTTTATAGAAGGCACACGCTTCAATTTTCATATATAAGGAAGCAAAATTCTTACTTTAAGTACACTGCAAGTCTTGGCTTTAAGTTACTTCATGTGACTGTGGGGATGTTCTCAAAATGCATATTTCTTTCATATTGTACAATTATTAGCAAAATTAAAAGCTTCTGTGTTCCAAAACAGAACAAAGTAACAAAACCCAAACAGGAAGCTGTTTTAAGAAGTCTCTCCCACAATTTTCCCCACAGCTGAGCATTAACAGTGGATAATTAAAAACAAAGCTATTGCAAGGTGGTTTTATTTTTTTAATCTGCATTCTGAAGTAATTAATAACCTGTAACCTAACCTACAAAATGAAAAATTCTTGCCTAAGGACACACAAAGTTTCAAGTCATTATTTCAAGAGGAAAGAACAACTCTTCTCCATCTCTTTCTTGTTCCCAATTTCCACTCATCTTATGACATCTCCCTCTCCCTCCTAAATAAAAGAGAATTGCAAGCTCTGGATCATGAGCATTTTTTAAACTTTTTAAGGATTCAAGCACAAGAGAATTAAAATAGTCTTGACACCAGGCTTCATGAGCACCACAGCACAGAACTGAGAAAAATATAAGACTTAACAGAAGAAATACCAAGTAGCATATTAATTTCTTCTGCAGTTCTAAATAGGTTATCTCATGTGCTGCAGAAGGCAGAGACGTAGTCATTCAAGCTGCATTTTACTAGCACTCTAATCTAAATCAAGTTCTCCTGCCCCTCACATTACAGTCCTCTGTTCATCTTAAGATGGTTTTAATACAAGTTGATAACTACCCACAATACTCATCCTAACAAGAACAATGACTAGAAAATACCACTACATTACACTTGATGCAATGGGAGGCTGCTAAAGAAAGAGTTCTAACCACCTTCTGTAACAAAGTTCATGAAACACATAAAGTTTTCAGAAAGGGGAAAGCTTACTTTCTTTTTTTTAATGCTCAAGCAATATGCCAGAATTACAAGACTGTTCTATGCCACAGGGCTTCTGCTTAGGAAGATTCCATCTCAGTGAGAACAGGACAGTATTACAGATGAGGGCATCACCCTCTTTGCTATCTAGCACTTCTCATTCTATTTCATTTTTAGTCCCATAGAACTTTATTGAACTTGACCTATTTTGTCTTAACTTGCGGAGTGAGATCTAAAACAAAGCTATAAAAAGACAATTCATAAGTGTGCAGGATGCCTCTCAAGAAAATATTATTCACTTTGTTTTCATTCTGAAGCTTGTCATCCAAGCCCTCACTGCACACTGATAAAGTTCTGTTCTGAACACCAAATTACTCTTTTCTTTAGCGACTGGAGCCTACATTGAGTGCTTCACAGCTGCTTTGCCTTCACAACAGCTCCATCCCGAGAAAGGGATGAATCCCCTTACAGATAGGGAACAGAAGCACAGATAGATTAATCTGAAGAGTTTTGGGTGCCTGCTTTGAAGCACTCAGGACTTGATTGTTCAGTTTAACATGGCATCCTGTAACAACCTCTGTTGTGCTTAGTTGAAGAAGTGAGAACTTCACTTTTAATCTCACAAACCAAGCATAGAGAAAATGAGTTGTGCTGTTAATGTTCAGCTATGAGAGATCTGTTTATAATGGTTTAGTAATCCTTAAGTATATTTATATAACCAAAGGCATATATTGTTCCCTAAGGAAGAATTCAGCTGCCTTGATCAGGTCTTATTCACTTAGAAAAATCAACTTTTGCAATCAATGGGGCAACGATCTTGAAAACAGTTTCTTTTGCTGCAAACAAACCTTTCCCTGAATAGACTGAGGCACAGACATGTAAAATACACAACAACGAGATGAGATTATCTCGTAATACCAAAAGCGAAAAATTAAGGTTGCACAGAAAAATTTAATCTCTCAACTCTCAACTTTCAGTCATACTACCCTCAATAATGCCTTGATATTTTTAAACACAGTTTTATATTTGTTTTCATATGGGTTTTAGTATGATGACTAATATTTATCCATTATTCCGATACATTTGAGCTCATGGTCTAGAAACAAATAGCTGACTTTCAGATGAAAAAATTCAGTATTTCTTAATTAGTAACCAAAATACTGCTTTAGCCTGGGAGCTCTTTTCATAGCTCTTTATCCACAGTGTTCTCTAATATTTAAATTTTCTCCTTTAAAAAACTGTCATGCAAAAAAATATGGTTTGCACCAGTTAGATTATTTTCCACTTAAAAACATACAAACAAAAAACGAACCAACCAATCCCACCCTCTCCCCCCAAAAAAATAATCAGCCTATTTGCTATCTAAAGTAACTGTCGGGGAAAAAAGGAAAAAAAAAAAAAAATCTCCTGAAAGATACTAGACAAAAACACAAGCAGAAAAGGAAACAATGTGCTTCTTTTGTAATACACACCAAATAACATCTAACTCACAATAAAGATATTTATATAAGAATTGCATTTGTTTGACATTTAACTCTAAATTTTATTATCTTGACTCAGGTATAGCCCTGTTCTTTATACATATGGACAGAGTTACTGAAATGGTACCAAATACTTCAGTAGATTCTTCAGAGTATGAAATTTTTTAAGCTTCTATGTATATAATTGCACTCTGAGAATGAGAAACTTCAATCTATAAAAAATTTTATTTCCATTTGTACCACTGTACTTCAACAGAATTTCTCCTGCAGGTTGATTTATGAGTTCAAAGCAGCAATTACAGGAGTTGAATTCACTCACGAGCACTGCAAACACACTTCAGGACATTAAAGCAGATTATTAAGCTCACAGCAGCAATTCAAGGAAGTTTTATGTATCTGTATTTTAACCAAAACCCACATAATGACAGACGAGTACAGACATTTATGCACAAGTGAAAAAGTTGGTCCTGTTTTAGACATTGCATATTTGACACTATCACTTCATATTGCGTTTGTTCTCCTGCTAACCTGAGTCCCAAGTCTTCTGATAATCACAGCTATTTCAGCAATGCTGGGTCTGCCACTGCCTCACTTGGTAATCTTTGAAGTAGTAATTTATGTTCTCCATGCTTTACTTACCTATCCATAGATTATTTTTTTATGTATCAAACAGATTTTTAGAGGAATATTTATTTGCAATGTGCTTTGAGAATGTAAAATAAAATATCTTAAACTTTCAAAATATTTCAAGTCTTGCTTAATGAGGCCAGGACTCATGGTCTTCCTGTCAAAAAAAAGGAGTTGCAAGTATAATCCCTAAATCTCACTAAAGTCTGTAAGGAACAAAAAGTCGGCAACTGTATCTAGAAATTTCATTACCCTGTGTTACATCGCTGCAAATATTGCAAACAAACTTTGCTGTGGCCACACAAGGATCCGAAGACTTGCCTGAAAAGAATGTGGTGTGCAATGGCTACAAGTATCTCCAGGTGCCTGCATACACAGACATGTTTGTTTACAGAGAATCAGGACAACTCAAAATGATTGATAAAACTTAGCATTTAGAACTTTCAGTGTCAACATTTTGCGAGAAACTTTGTATTATTCTTGGCAAGCAACTGTGGAAAGTGGTTAGAAAATAGCCAGGATACCTTTGTATGTCAGGGAACTGGAATTTTTCACTGAACAGTTTCTCTTGTAAATGTGTCTGCACCTAGCTTAATCAACAAAATTTGCAGCTGTTAACAGGTTGTACTTCCATATGCTACCCCATATAAATACATTTCTTAATCAACTCAGAAGCCTGTTCAGAGTTCAATTGTTTTAACTGGATTTGGTACAAAAAAAGCATAAATAACGAAGTTAACCATCAAAAGAAGTCCAATCATGTGTAGGTTACAGGAAAATTGCTTTCCTCTGGCTTAAGACTGTGTAAGCACAAGGGCAGAGGAGGTTATTCAGCTCTGTGCTCACACACAGCATAGACAACAGCTGCAGCTGAGGCTTCCTGATCTCAGGAGAAATACACTTCCCCTCATTTAGTGCCAACTCCTTGGGCTTATGCTGGGTGGAGCACATTTAAGATACTTTCAGCAAAACAGGTAATTACTGTAATCTTACTGGAATACACTACACAGTCATAGTACACAAAACATCTTCATAAAGGCTGTTATTTCAGCAAGTTGCTTCAGATTATTACAGAGGCTAAACTTTGTTATTTGTGTTTCTCATTGCCTGCAACCTCTACTCCACCTTTCAAAAACAGGAAGGGAAACAAACTTGCCTGTGAGAATTTCTCAACTTTTTAGGAAAGTGCTTGAGGCCTGAATCATTGGTACAGATAGTTCCACTTAGTCATTTCAGACTAACTAGATAGAAGGTGGGTCCATGGGAGCATCCTTTGGGTTATTGTTTGCTTTCTACACTGCATTCATTATTAAATTTACTGCCCATTGTGTTTATTTTAAAGCAAAAGCAAGTTGTTCATCAAACATTTAGATTTCAAAAGCCCTACCACTGATGATTTTGCACATCAGCCATACCCCTTCCTGGGCCATGCTTTATCTTAGTCATGCTTACTGACAATTCCATAACTTTTTGTTCCTCTGAGGACACACAATCCCCTTGGAGCTAAGTTCAAACCTGCATTCAAAGCCTGGCTGTTATTATCAGAAATTGTAATGATCTAATATTATCTAGTTCAGATTTGTTGTATGCCTTGTGCCTATTAGGATAAAAGAAAAAGTGAAAAGCAGTAAAGAGATGGTTTTATCGATACAGTTAGCAAAAATACTAGTCTTTCCTCCTCACGTACTCAGCAATTTACAAACACAACATATGCCAGCAACATAAGATCCCCACAAGTAGTAGCTTCATATGTTTTGCCCGTGCTTGACTGGCACAGCTCGTAACAGGAGGGACAAACCTTGATATTAAGTGTCAAAGGCCTGACCAAAGCACAGTGAAAATAGAGCGTCAGCTGGCTTTGAACAGTCATATAGCTCAAGACAAGGAAATCCAAACTCTTCCTATGAGACAACCAAAACTAGTGCTCAAGAAGAAAAGGACAGTTGAACAAGAAACAACCAGAGGGTTTAAAAACAAACAGGAGAAAGAGAACAACAGGTTCTAAATTGTTAGTGTTTGTTAACCAAACAAGTTAAAGCAGACTTCAGGAAGTCTTGAGTTAAAATTTGATTTTGAATTAAGGAAGTTAAGATGAGCTGGGGAGTATGAAGAAGTGGCTGCCCTTAGGTCATCCACGCAAATCAAAAAAGATAGAGACCATGAACACTTTCTAGGTGAGAAAAGTCGGCATGCTTAAATTGTTGACGGGCAGGTTTACTCAGAACTAGACAATGCATACACACAATCAGCTACATAAATTATAATTTACAAAAGAGCCTCAGTGCTGTCATTACTACACTGAATTATCAATATGCTGGGAAAGGAAGTAGTAGTTACAAAGCCCACATAAAATGTGTAAGATCTTCCTTTAAATACAGCCAATGTTTTTAGAGTATTTTCATCACCAAGTCACTTGGACACATTTTTTTTTTTTTCAGAAAAGGCATCAGCAAAAATCAATAGGATTGTTTATGCAACATTGGTAGCCTAGTTTACCTTTAAATACATCAAAGAAACTGTCAGCTTCAGATAGAAAGGTCTATCAACTGCAGTTGTGCAGATAAAATAGTTTCCATCAGAAAACTACCAATTTTCCTATATACACTTCTCTTCTCCCAACTTCTCTCAAAAAATTATAGAGGCTTTTCTGCTAGAAACCAAAAAGTTAGTAGTCAAATGGTCTCTGCCTCCCCCTTATTTCAAAATTATCCAGTTATACTGGCACACATATAGCAATGTTCAATAGCAGTCATATCCATATCACCACAAAAATGTGAAGCTCACCATTTTGATATGAACATTCAGGTAAGCATCCTAATCTCCAGGGCTTCTACTCAGACCAGTGAGATCTGGGCCTGCACAAAACTCCTGACAACACATTAATTTTAGTACCATGGAGCTACTGTTCTAGGAGCAACCAAATTTGAAAACTTTGAAGATAATCTTGTGTTACAGACAGTTGCTCAAAGCTTTTATTGAACTGGTTTCTAGAACAAATTCACTGGTAAGAGCCCTCTCTCAAGTGTTGTCCTTACAAAAAAGTTTTGGTTTTCACCTCCTTCCTTACCTTTTGGCTCTTCTCCTCTCATCCTTTCTGCACAAAAATCCACTGACCAGAACTTGCAGTCATTCAGTTATATAAAGATTAAAGAGAAATAATTAAAAAAAAAAAAATAAAAGTCATGTACTTTCCTCATTCTACTAAACTCTTTATTCTATAAAGTATGGTTGCTTCATAGTGATGGGGAGGAGAGAAAGCCTTTTATAGTAGTAATACATTTAACAAATGCTTTGTAGAAGTAATTCTTCACTCCAGGCTTGTATAAGTTCATCTAAGAAAAATATTTGCTTTAAAATCCATTCCTTGGTAGAAGAAACAAGACATGAACCTGAGAAAGAAAGCTCTCAGTCTCCTTTTTGTGTCAATTTAAGCTGGTTGAGGTATCTCAAGAGTACACTAGCAGGATGTAGTGAGATTTGTGCTTGATGATGCACCTACAACTTCGTCCAATCCCCCAGTCCTAAGGGCTTCTAAGCTACCACTTGAAAATCATGCGAACCATATATCCTCCACAATTTCATTAGAGAAGTGAGGCACCTTTCAGAGATCAAATCATTAAACTGTATCTGTGTACATCTGGTTTTGCTGCAGATCAAGGGTGAATCTGCCAAAACATCTGCACCCTTCCAAGCTTCAGAGCAGGCACTGAGCAGAGTGTCACCAGTGAAAGACCTCTCCACAAGAACATCTGATAGAAGTTACCATGATCTCTGATGCATTTTTTTGTAAATGTGTTTAGCACACAATAACAATTGCAGCAATAGATATTTGTCTTCTTCTTACAGCTTTAAAAGTCATTCACAGATTTGCTGAGCTGATTCAAACCTATGGAGTCAGCAGTTCTCAAATAATGCTACAAAACAATGCTACAAGACAAAATGCCCACATCACTAGGCCTTGCAACTGAAACAAGAGATATTAAAGGATAGGTCTTCATGTTATCTGGAAGTTCAACAGCGATAGCGTACAGTTGTGTTTTGGTTTGGTTTTGTTTGGTGTTTTGTTTTTTTTCAGTTTTTTGGGGGGTTTTTAAGTGAGCAACCACAAACTTGTCAATACAAAGATGTTAACAGTTGAGTTGGTGACAGCGGAACAGTAAAACCCAGGCCTCTCTGACACCATTCACTTAATTATTTTCTTTGTTGTAAATCTTTAGACTTTAAAACAGCTTGAACTTGGGGGAGGTCCTGTTTTCTGTCATTTGGCAACTCATAACCTGCAGGGCTGTTTCATTTAGAATAAAATATTAGAAAAGTGATCAACAGTAAATCACTGTACTGTGCACTTAGAAGTCTCATAAAGTGAAGAGTTGGAAAGCAGAGATGATTCACATAAAAACAGAAGGGAGAAGATGATTTGCTGCTTATGGCACAGGACTGGAAGTTAATACATCTGGGTTTCATTGCATACATTAAATGTGAATACTACCACATGCCTTACACAAGTGAACGGAGATTTTATTCATCAGCATTTGTAAAGCATGCTGAGATCTCAAAACAAAATATTTCAGCCAAACAGAAATTGTGTGTTATTTTACTTTGCAGAATATTTTACAGAGCAAAGCAACAGTTCAACGAAAATACAGTACCCTACTTCCTTGAAGTCTGTGAAAACTGGCTAGTATTTTCATATGTCCATGTTAAAAGTCAGGTTACAAAAGAACAAGGAATAGATGCACAAATGTCAGCATCTTGATTTTTAAGCAGAGATTACATATCTTCAAGTCATGCACTCAGTCTCTTAATTCAATAACTGACCTTAAATATTTAGATTTGAAAATGCCAGTCTTAAGGTGCTTACAAATTCAACAATGACACTCCCAAATCATGTTTTGCAAAAGCAAAACATGTACTTCAGGTAGGTGTCCCACTAACATACCTCAAATGCCCACAGGAAGTCAGCGAAAAGTTTTCCTTTTCATGAAAGCTGAAAACATTCTGTGGTGTGAATGCCAACCACAAAGAAACTAGTCTGAAACTCACCCAAAATATTGTAATGACTCAACACTCAAATGGCAAAACACATTCATCTTTTTACCTATCATATCTGTTTTTTTCAATTAATGGTTTAAAAGTCAATCCCTCTCCATTTCACCCTTTCAACTTTGGCAGTAATGTCCCAATGTTCCAATACATTTCCTCCAAAGTCCACCCAGATGAAATTTAAAGTTTAACAGTACAGTAATACTAATAAAATATCAAACTGCTTCAAACACCATATCTCAGTCTGACTGATCTTAGCTCTCATTATTTGCACGCACTACTACCAGAGTTGTGAGGTATCCTTCCTAACATCCCAGCGCAGTCATTTGGAGCTTCACTATGTTTACTGGGTCTGGCTGTTGCTTGGATGCTGACTGAGCATTGGTCTGCTAATGACTTTGCATCACTTTTTATTCTTTTTTCTCCTCCCTTCACTTATTAAACTCTCTTCATCTGGACTCATGCAATATTCTTGGTTTTGCCCTTCCAGTTCTTTCCCCCAGTCATTGTCTGAGAAATATCACATGTTGCTTTCAATTGACTTTACAAGACTAAGAAAAAAGTCCTCTTGCTGGTTTTGAAAGCACTGATTAGTTACTCACATATGAAAACAGACTACTGTCCTCACTGTATTGTTTCCAAGCTGGACCCAAAGCTGGTTAACCTAAATAGAAATATTAGGAGATTATACCCCAGGTACTTGAGAACCTGAAGTTCACAGAACAGAAACCCACATGCAGAGAAAGCCTCTGGTTTGCATTGCATAGTCATGTAAAAAAAAAAAAAGGGTTATGAAGAGCTCAACCTGCTTATATTTTCTGAGCAAATATCTTACACTTTTCCTGCTTTCCCAGAGAACTACCAAAGCAGAATGTAAATTTTGAACAATACAGATGTCAAAAGCGACACTGCCAATAAGGTTGTTTCAATTGTAATTTTTTTCTCAAAAAGCAGTTTAAAACCTATTCCTTTTTGTAACTGTTTGAGGTAAGAAAAATCCTATTTCACACCTGAAATTTTTAGTAAAAATGGTCTGAAAGTCATCCTGTTACAAAGGTGTTCTCAAAACACTGCAGCTGAAGTCATCTGGCATGGACACTATTCTAGTTTGCACATCAAATGTGAATCCCTTGATCTGCTGTCTGAAGGCAGACTAGTAGTAGACAGGGGGGAGGAAATGAAATCTAGTTGTCTATTCAGAGTCTACAGCACCACTTAAAGGGAAAAAAAATCCCTGATTTCTTAAGTAGTCACATGTGTCCCCACAATCACCAAAAAATTTCTGAAATATTATTTTCATTCTAATTAATTAATCAAATGTCATTTGAGTTTGGCATTATATTCTATGTTCAAGCTATTATAAAACCACAGTTAAGTTTCATGCAAACCAAACCACAGGCTTAATAATGGTGCTCAAAACGAAAGGTTTAGGAGAATCTAGGAAGGAATTCCTTTACTGGTAGTTGTTTTGCACAGGCATGTATATGTTTTCTCATGTGGAAGAAAATAGCAGATAAATAGAAAAGGAAGTTCCAGAGAATGCCTAAAATTGCCAGAGAAAGAATTTTTGGGTCAAGACTGACAGAAGCTCTGAAATATTAGCAAAGAAATGATTTGTCTGATTCTGCTGGCACTGAGGCAAGGGAAACTTGGTACATCCCTCAAAAATAAGCAGGTGAACATCACAAAAATGTATGTCTCAGTTTCTCTTCATGTACCAATCTGCAGGAACCCATGTTTTTGGCTAAAACAGTAACACTTTTTGTCTATAAATTTAAATTTAAACTGAATTTGTACACACTAATTCCCTGGCTTACAACAATTTAATCTAAACTCAGACAACATCAGGCAGTGCTACTTATCTGCAACCTAAAAAATTTCTCCTCAAATCAAAAGTGTGTTGTGCAAACCTATCATCCTTGAACTCCTGCTGAGATTTCAACAGAACTATGAACACACACAAAAAAAATAAAACTTACTTCTAACTATGAAGACTTACTCCATGATTTTTTCTATTTTAGAAACTACCATCTTCCCCTCCATACTTTGCATGGTTTTCTTATAGAAAACTTGGGGATACAGGCAGCAGGCAGGATCCCAAGGGAGAAGACACTGGTGCAATTCAGGAATAGAAACCATAACACAACATGAGAGATGAAAGCCTGGCCTTCTAAGACAGTGTCTTCAAGCTTTCAGATCCATTACAGTGGGCCAACATCCAAGACATGAGCTATACACAGATTAACCAGTTTCTTGGAGACTGGATGTTTTCCTTCCAAGTCCTTTCTGACTATCTGACAAATAGCAGCTACCATCTTTTTGTTACATAAATGGCCAAACATTGTATTTAATTAAGAAGCCAAAATGTTTTACGTCCTAATTAGTATTTTAAAGACCTCACATACTCCTCCTCCCCC